>CM026886.1:42726135-43150690 GCA_015227895.2 Colaptes auratus | reverse complement strand
AGTTAATACTCTGCAGACTGCATTTTGATTTGGGAATGTCATACACAGATTGCATTTGCCAAGACATCTTGTTGACAGGTTAGATCTTGTACATGCGGGGGGGAGGGGAAGCAAAGCCAGTGTGTTGTGCAGAAGGGAATTCAAGTCTAACTTGGCAGCAACACAGATCTATACCACCCAGTTTACATGAAAACTAAACATCAAAGTTGGGTGCATTTGTCTAGTATGTGTTTTCCTTTCCTCACAAAGCTGCCTAAGCCAGTATATTGATATTTACAGTAACATATTGGTGTAATAACAAAATAATGATTGTTTTAAAAGACTTGTGCTTTCAGGAGCTTTTGGTCATTGTTTCCACAGACATCAAACATCACTATGGTAATCTGAAGTCTCCTGGGAGCTATTAACACTTCACTGCAGCTGGAGTTTACACGTCAGATCGTTTGAGCTGGCAAGATAAGGACCTCTTGATCATATCCAGTTTCTAATTCATGAGAAATGATAAGCAACTGTAAGAGGAGGGTGGGAAAAACAAAACCTGAACCAACAAACAAATAACCAAACAAATAACCAAACATCAAACCTTGAAAACCCCTTGAAGAAGGAAACACACACATTCACTTGGGAGCTGAGAAACTGCACTAGCAAAGAAAGCAACAACATAAACCAGGTAATGGAGAAATAGCAAGGGAAATAATTATGTCAACTGATTGACAACACAGTAAAGGTTCACCAGAGAGCGGCAATATAAGAAGCCTGCCTCCAAAGCAAACACACATCAGCATTGATACGAGATGTGTGTAAAATCATTCACAAGGGACTACTAATCATGTAAAAAACCCACAAGCTAGTTTGCAAAGTGAAGTCTTGTGCATATTTAGCTTATTTCTAATCAAGCGTAGTACTGAAGTACAGGCTGCAAAACAGTAAACACCTCAGGCTTTCTATTCCACAGGGGAAAACAATTAGAGAGCACAATTAGAGAGCTCACTGTTAAGTGAGCCTACCAGGGGTCAGGCTCTGCTTGACCTGCTGTTCTCCAATAGAGAAGGGCTGCTGGGAGACATGAGGGTGGGAGGCTGTCTAGGGTGCAGTGACCACGAGATAGTGAAGTGTTCATATGCAGGGAGCTAGGGAGGAGCACCAACAGAACCCTCACCTTGGACTGCCGGAGGGCAAACTTCAGCCTGTTTAAGAAACTTATTCACAAAGTTCCCTGGGTAGCAGCCCTCAAGAGCCAAGGGGTCCAGGATGGTTGGACCTACTTCAAAGAGGAGTTCTTGAAGGCACAGGATTTCCCATCTGCCGAAAGACGAGCCGGCGGGGCAGGCAACCGGCCTGGATGAGCAAGCATCTCCTGGAGGAATTAAGGGGGAAAAAGAGGCTGTATCACCTTTGGAAGGAGGGGAAGGCTTCTCCCAATATGTTTAAAGATGCTCTTAGATTATGTAGGAGAAAAATTAGAGAGGGAAAGGCCCAGTTAGAACTGAAGCTGGCCACCTCTGTGAAAGATAACAAAAAACCTTTTTACAAATATATTAACACTAAAAAGAGGGGCAAGAAGAACCTCCACTCCTTATTGGACCTGGAGAGCAACACTATAACTGAAGATGAGGAAAAAGCTGAGGTCCTGAACACCTTCTTTGCCTCAATTTTTAACAGCAAGGCAGGATTTCAGGACGAGTGGCCTCCTGAGCTGGGTGATGGGGTCGGGGAGCGATGTAATGCTCCAGAAATCCATGAGGAGTTAGTTTGGGACCTGCTGAGCCACTTGGCCACTCACAAGTCCATGGGAACGGATGGGACCCATCCTAGGGTGCTGAGAGAGCTGGCAGATGAGCTGGCCAAGCCGCTCTCCATCATTTTCCTCCAGTCCTGGCTCACCGGTGAGGTCCCAGATACTGGAAACTGGCCAATGTGATCCCCATCCACAAGAAGGGACGGATGGAGGAACCTGGAAACTCCAGGCCTGTCAGCCTGACCTCAGTGCCAGGGAAAATGATGGAGCAGATTATCCTGGCGGCAATCACTGAGCACCTGCAGGATGGCCAAGGGCTCAGGTCCAGCCAACATGGATTTAGGAAGGGCAGGTCCTGCCTCTCCAACCTGATCGCCTTCTGTGATCAGGTGACTGCCTGGTGGATGTGGGGCAGGCTGTGGATGTGGTCTACCTGGACTTCAGCAAGGCCTTTGACACCATCCCCCACAGCAAACTGCTGGCCAAGCTGGCAGCTCGTGGCTTGGACAGCAGCACTCTGATCTGGGTTAGGAACTGGCTGGAGGCTGAGCCCAGAGAGTGGTGGTGAATGGTGCCACCTCCAGCTGGAGGCCAGTCACTAGTGGTGTCCCCCAGGGATCAGTGCTGGGCCCCATCCTCTTTAACATCTTCATTGATGATCTGGATGAGGGGATTGAGACAGTCATCAGCAAATTTGCAGATGACACCAAGTTGGGAGCAGATGTTGGTCAGTTAGAGGGCAGAAGGGCTCTGCAGAGGGACCTCGACAGGCTGGACAGATGGGCAGAGTCCAACAGGATGGCATTCAACAAATCCAAGTGCCAGGTGCTGCACTTTGGCCACAGCAACCCCATGCAGAGCTACAGGCTAGGGTCAGAGTGGCTGGAGAGCTGCCAAACAGAGAAGGACCTGGGGGTGCTGATTGACAGCTGCCTGAACATGAGCCAGCAGTGTGCCCAGGTGGCCAAGAAGGCCAATGGCATCCTGGCCTGCATCAAGAATAGTGTGGCCAGCAGGAGCAGGGAGGTCATTGTGCCCCTGTACTCTGTATTGGTTAGGCCACACCTTGAGTACTGCGTCCAGTTCTGGGCCCCTCAGTTTAGGAAGGACATTGAGACACTTGAAGGTGTCCAGAGAAGGGCAATGAGGCTGGGGAGAGGCCTTGAGCACAAGCCCTGTGAGGAGAGGCTGAGGGATCTGGGATTGTTTAGCCTGGAGAGGAGGAGGCTCAGGGGAGTCCTCATTGCTCTCCACAACTACCTGAAGGGTGGTTGTAGCCAGGAGGGGGTTGGTCTCTTCTCCCAGGCAACCAGCACCAGAACAAGAGGACACAGTCTCAAGCTGTGCCAGGGGGAAGTTTAGGCTCGAGGTGAGGAGGAAGTTCTTCACTGAGCGAGTCATTAGCCATTGGAATGTGCTGCCCAGGGAGGTGGTGGAGTCACCGTCTCTGGAGGTGTTCAAGAGCGGATTGGACGTGGCACTTGGTGCCATGGTCTAGTAATAATAATAATAATATAATACAATACACCAGGTTGGAAGAGACCTTCAAGATCATCGCGTCCAACCCATCAACCAATCCAACCCACCTAAATACAATACAATACAATACAATACAAGCCACCTAAACAACTAAACAACTAAACCGTGGCACCAAGCACCCCATCAAGCCTCTTCTTGAACACCTCCAATGAAGGTGACTCCACCACCTCCACAGGCAGCCCATTCCAATGGGCAATCACTCTCTCTGTATAGAACTTCCTCCTAACATCTAGCCTAAACCTCCCCTGGCGCAGCCTGAGACTGTGTCCTCTTGTTCTGGTACTGGCTGCCTGGGAGAAGAGACCAACCTCTGCCTGGCTACAATGTCCCTTCAGGTAGTTGTAGAGAGCAAGAAGGTCACCCCTCAGTCTCCTCTTCTCCAGGCTAAGCAACCCCAGCTCCCTCAGCCTTTCCTCATAGGGCTTGTGTTCCAAACACCTCACCAACTTTGTTGCCCTTCTCTGGACACTCTCCAGCAAGAGGTCTTGGGTGATAGGCTGGACTTGATGATCTTTGAGGTCTCTTCAAATCTTGGTGATACTGTGATACAAATCTCTCCCAATCTTCTGTGCTTTTGGTTGCAGTATGTTCAAGTCATACAGGAGTAACACTCAGAATTACTGTCTTCAACTTGGCATTAGGAATCAGTCATAGGTGTGCAGGACTAGTCACAGGCCAGGACAAAGCCAGACCTGCTGCAGCACCCCATTCCTGACACTGACCAAGAATGGAGTAAGACTGTTCCAACCATATAGCATCTTCCAGGGTTTGGTTCAACTGAAACCACTTTTTTTCCACACTAGGAAACAAAACCCATACAACCATAGGAAAGGGACAACTCATTATCTGTCAGTGTTCTTCCATGTTTGCAGACAGCTGAGACTAAGCTCAGGAAGCAGGGGGGTGAAAGAGATCTTGGTTTGTGTTGTTTTTAGGGCACACTAAGGATATCTTTACTCCTGCAGCAAACAAAAAGTTAGTTTCTGGGCTATAACTCTTCCTCATGATTTTCCAGGGGATATAATTTCTCTCCCTTCTGTTTCTAAAAGGTGATAGAGGGTGGAAGGCAAGGTAGCTCCAGCTCAAGACACCAGCAAGACAGGTGCCCAACTGGGAGAGTTGTCTGCTTGAAGCAGCAAAGATGTCTCTATACTGCTATCTCTTTTGTCTACCCAAGAGTCCTGGAAACCAAAACTGCAAGGACTGCTTGGATCAGACCCAGACACTTTCAGCAGTTGCAAACACACCACAGCCCTCCCTCTACCATCTGCAGCACTGGAAGTACTGCAGTATTGGCAGTGCTGGATTTGTGTGTCTTCCTGATGCAAGAAAGAGAGGGCTAAGCTGGGGAGAGGGAAAGGCAGCCATGCTGGTAATCACCTGCTATCTTCAGCTCACCTTCACCTTCCCAGAGGTTCTACAAAGCATTTCACACACCACACTCTTGCAACACAGCTGTTTTTCTTTCCCACTGAAGCTGCATTTCCACTCCATTCCTTGTATCTCAATTGCACACATCACTGCTGAGCAGTTCTCTGCCACTAGTCCCTCTGGAAGTGTATTTGCTGCCTTCTCTGTGTGGAAGTAACTGAGCAGCAGAGATGCATTTTCATCAAAACTGCTGATGCCTGCTCAAAATCAGGATAGCCAGTGGCCAGCAGTGGCTGCTGACGATGGAGGACTTACTGATGGGCTCTGGCCTCAGTATTTTTAGACATGGCATAAAGACTTTGAATCTGAACTTCAATTTCAGAGACCCAGGCCAGGCTATGAGTCACACAAGACCCACAGAGCTAATAAAGATGCCAGACTCATTTTTGGAGGCCAGTTTGATGAATAAGGGTAGAAAGCAACAATCAATGATTTCTCTTTATGAAATAATCTTGACAACTCAACAAGTTGGCTCTTGGAAAACCTCACAGAGATTCTGAACTAATCCTGCAAAACAAAAGCAAAAGCAAGCAAAGCATATCAGCAGCATCTGACAATCTGGTTATGAAGCAGCAGATCACGTGAAGAAACTTGCCATGACCTGAAATGATTTTAGAGAACTTGATTTGTAGAAAGCAAAGCTCCTAAACCCAGGCTGTATTTGGCATTGTGAGGCTGTTTTAGGCAAGAACAAAAACGCGATACCCTGAGGTCAGTAACACAGTGAAGGCCAGTTCACTGGGACTGGAAGTTCTTACAGCTTTAGGCTTCAGCAAATAGGAGCACAAATACATCTTTGCTGCAACAGCTTCATCTTTACCCTCAGTATTGTTATTTCCACCCAATTGTGCAAATATAAATATTCAGTGAAGATGTAAACCACAGACCTAGGTGCAGTGGAACCTGACTCACACTGGCCAGAGAGGCTCATGTGCCCTGGAGTATATTAGAGCTGGGCACGGGATAAGCCCTGGGGGCTGGGTTTGTGTTTTGCATCACTGAATATGCTTCCTCCTGTTTGTCCCCTTGGCATTTACACCTCATGGGATGGGACTGTCTTCAGTAAGGTAGTAATCCAGGAATCTTCAATAGGAAAAATGGAAGATCCATAATTTACCTTCTAATAACAGCAGCAGCAGCAACATACCTGGGTTAAGAACTCCTTCAATTTTGGTGTATGCATTTTTTTACTAAGGATTAAAGGTATTTTTTTCCTCTTTACACCTCATCCTCAGACAGCAGGCTTTGTCTCACTATTTAAACAAGCACTAGTAATCATAGAATGGTTTGGGTTGGAAGGGACCTCCAAAGGTCATCCAGTCCAACCTTGCTGCGGTCAGCAGGAACATCCTCCACTAGATCAGCTTGCCCTGAGCCTTGTCCAGCCTGAATCTGAATATCCCCAGGAATGGACCCTCAACTACCTCCCTGGGCAACCTGTTCCAGTGTTCTGCCATGCTCATGGTGCAGAACTTATTCTTAACATCCAATCTAAATCTCCTCTTCTGCAATTTCAAACCATTTCTCCTTGTCCTAGCATTGCAGTCCCTCTACAGCCTTTTTGTAGGCTCCCTTCAGGTACCGGAACATTGCAATTAGGTCTCCCTGGAGCCTTCCTTCACTTCTCCAAGCTGTACACCCCCAGCTCCCTCAGCCTGTCCTCACAGGAGTGGTCATCCTCTAGACCCAATCTATCAGCTGCATGTCCTTCATATGTTGATGGCTCCAGAGCTGGATGCAGTACTCCAGATGAGGTCTCACCAGAGCAGAGCAGCAGAATCACCTCTCTTGACCCGCTGGCCATGCTGCTTCTGATGCAGCCCAGGATGCCATTGGCCTTCTGGGCTGCAAGTGCACACTCCTGGCTCATGTGCAGGTTCTCATCCATCAGCACTCCCCCAAGTCGCAGTAACTTGTAATAATCAGAAGTACCTTTAGAATGACAAACAGTCCCTGCACAGACATTGCACAGAACAGTAGGATGATATTTTTTTCTCCTTCAAATAGTTTATCATTCTTTGCAAGACACCTTCTAAACCGTTCACCTCCAGATAACAATATCTGAATTCCAACTCCTGTGCACCTAATTCTAGGTATTTAAGTGAGAGAACTATTATTTTTAACCTACTCTCCCTTATGATCTTGCATCATTTCTGCTTTGTTGGTTGTCACAAGGCAGATGCAGTCTGCAGATAGTCAGCCTGCATGATTATTTCATTTTGCCTGGGTCATCAGTTTCACTGTTACATCACTTGGTAACCTAGGTGCATTTGCTCCAGCTGCACCAAAGTCCTTTATCATCTACTGCATATTCTTCAGTGGTCTTATGTCCTTTTTATTTCTTCTGGTTTTATTAGGTGTCTATTGCAACTGAATATTTTACCCTGAGGAGTTTCAATTATTGATGAACATCGAGTATTTGCTGGGTTTCACAGTTTCCATTCACCATCTAAATGACTTTGCACATGAACAGAATAATCTGTGCTTAATTTTCCAAGAGCTTTTCTAGAACTGTTTAGAGTTCCCAGTTCACTTAATTTCCTTCCTCAATCATTAACTTTAATTGAGTTTTATGTCTTTTATGAAAGAAACTGAACAGCTTAAATTACAAACACTTCCTGAGCCTTTGCTTTACTGAATTGAATTCTGTCCCTAAAAAGAAAAACTAAAATCTTAGATTAAAAAAATAAAATAAAGTTGGGCTATTCTCTAGGGACTTCTAACATATCTGTATTCTCTCATCTGATAAACCAACAGCTTGGAGGTTCCTCCGCTGTACTGTGGGTATGACATGCTGATCAAACCCATGGAACGATCTCAAAGCTAGATTTCTGTAGAATAAATCGTATGAAGAGTGACTGAAGGAGCTGGGGCTGTTTAGTTTGAATAAGAGGAGGCTGAGCGGAGACCTCATTGCTGTCTACAACTACCTGAAAGCACATTGTAGAGAGTCTGGTGCTGGTCTCTTCTCCCAGGTCATTAGCGATAGAACAAGAGGGAACGGCCTCAAGCTGCCACTGGGTAGGTTTAGACTGGACATTAGGAACAATTTTTTCATGGTAAGAGTGGTCAGGCATTGGAATGTGCTGCCCAGGGAGGTGGTGGACTCACCAACCCTGGATGTGTTTAAGGGTTGTTTGGGCAGGGTGCTTGCAGATGTGGTTTAGGGTTGAACCTTGTCGGGGAGGGTTATCGGTTGGACCTGGTGATCCTGAGCATCTTTTCCAACCTGAATGTTTCTGGGATTCAAACTCCTTACTGTCACTGATGTGCAGCTGCTCACATCAACAGTGGAAATCATTTTAGCAGGACCATTTTCAAGACTGCCTGCTCATACATTTCAGAGAGTTCATAATAACTTCTGATCCACTGATCTTTCTCTGGAAATGTTGCCAAAATTTCACTAATGTGAAGGATGATGAGCAATTACAGCCTGTTTCAAAACAGGTATGTGACAGGGTTCCAAGAACCAACGTCTGGCTTAGACTATTTTACACTAGCCAAATTATTAAAACAAGGAACACTTTTTCCTCTGCCTCAGCAACATGATTTGCATAGAAATATGAAGCAGAAAATAAAGTGATACTGCCCAAATTAGAAGTAGGTAAATTCCATTTGCATACATTTATTCCACTGATGTCAATACAAATTCAACAGTTTAAACCATACCTTCTCCAGTGACAGGCAGCCCTTGTATTTCAGCCCCCTGAGTTGCACCCAGCAAGTATTTCTCCTCCTTGTTTTCAGTGCTTCTAGAACAGTGTTTCACAGAACAGGATCACCACCTTCAGAGCACAACTAGCAGAGGAGATAATTGGTGACCAGGCAGAGCTGACCAGCCATTCCACCCCCAGCCAGGAATACATACCTACAGGATATGAAAGCTCACCCACTTTTGCAATACAAATACAAGCAGCTGCTATTGGTGCACCAGACCTGGCAGGTGACAAACCCAAGTCCAGGTGAGTTACACTGATGTTGTCAGTGCTTAGTCTAATACACTCCAGCAGTCTAGGACTGACTGACTTTAGGGGACACAGTCTCAAACTGCGCCAGGGGAAGTTTAGGCTCGAGGTGAGGAGAAAGTTCTTCACCAAGAGTGTTGTTCGTCACTGGAATGTGCTGCCCAGGGAGGTGGTGGAGTCACCATCCCTGGAGGTGTTCAAGAAGGGACTGGATGTGGCACTTGGTGTCATGGTCTAGTCATGAGGTCTGTGGTGAGAGTTTGGACTCAATGATCTTCGAGGTCTCTTCCAACCTTAGTGATACTGTGATACTGTGAAGGAACAAATCCTATTTTTCAGATGACTATCCTAAGACTCATTTGTCAGTCCACTAGGCCAATGAACTGGATTGAATCCCCCAAGTCTTTCTCTGGCTTTCAGTGGAGTTTTTGAGGTGATGTCACTGGGAGCATTGCTGGGATCCCACTACATACCACCTGGAAATCATTTTGAACAGTTTGTTCTCTTTGGATGCGTGACGTGAGTTTAAAGCAGAAGTGAGATCAGAATGGACTGGAAAGGAATTTACATCCTGCTTTTCTTTAACAGCACTGATGTAAGGGTTCAACTCATGTTGAAACCTAAGTACCTAGCAGCAAATGTAGTTGCCAGTTTTTACCCAAGTAAAGCCAAAGCCTAGTAAAAACCACAGCTCCTGTTTACTAACGCCCAACCCAGCGATGTCTGCCGGTTCCATGTTTTCCTCTATCAATCACCACAGCCACCATAAACTGGAGAGTCTCCTATCCAAATCCTCTCTTACTCTGCAGAAGCTTGATACTTGAATTTCATTTCCTGCACTTTTCTCTAGGAAATAGGAAAAATAATTACAGGTATCAGTGCAGTGCACACGAACAGTCATGATAAGATAAACTGGAATGTGTGCTTCATCTGGGTAAGCACAGGGCCTCTCAGAGGGAAATGGAAATTAGAATGACAGAAAGATCTGGTGTATGTGAAACAGTAACAGGGGTGCATCAAAAAAAGTTACCTCAGCTCATGTTAGATTTAAGACTGAAGCATTTTCCCTATTTAATGTGTAATGTCTCTTTTATTTCTCAGGCTTCTACAAAACAGTACTGGCTTCTCAGAAAGACAAAATGAAGTATGTACAACCTTCATCAAGCACAGGAGCGTGGCATCTGATCTGTCCTTAAATGAGCATTACTGAAGACAGGAGGTGCTGAAGAGAACAGCAAACCTACCTCCTGAGCACACCAAGGGTCACAGGAATGGCCCTTGTCAAGACGCAGGAGCACAGAGATAGGTATCTAAATGGAAACAGCAAACTGAAGGAGAAGAGATTCCTTGCTGTCAAGCAGTCCTGCATACCTCTGTCCTTCATGGGGACCAAACCCCTGACTGAGAAAGCTAACTTAGCATCTCCCAATTAGCTGGACATTCCTGTCTTTTCTAGTGCAACTCATTTAGGGCAACTGTTTTTCCTTTCACACTCTTTGTTTTCATAAACATTTGCACATGCTGCATTTGGTAAACAAATTTTACTTCCTTTTACAATAACTGGGTTATATTCAAATAGGGGGGTTCCAGATCCCTGACCTACAGTAAAGCACTGTAAATTGCAAATGTCATGGTTGTTTTGCCCAGTACTATGGACCAGGCCCTTCCTCAGCCACAGGCCACACCAAGAATCAGAAAGTCCAAGGGAAACTGCTGTCTTTTGGTGACCAGCAAAATCAGGAAAGATCTCTGATTTACACCAAATCAGCAGGCAAAACACCCACAACATCCAGCAGTTTCCCCAACAAAGGTCTTCAATCACCTCATGCATTCCATAAACAGAAATTAACAGCAAAAGAAAACACTTCAAGGAAAAGGAGATCATATTAACAGGGAAGCGGCCCTGCATTGGCCACTGGGATCTTAAATAGTCTCTTAAATAGTCTCATGCCTTCATTCTGACTGCATCCTTCCCTACAGGCTGGGAGACTTCATCACATGGGCAGAACTGAACACATCAGAGCAAGAGAGCATCTTTCCTCCTAGTAAGCCACGAAGCTAAAAATGCTCACTCCTAAAAAGCCACAGGTTGGAATCCAGTGAATGAAGTCTGTCTCCTATTTTTTATCAGGAAATACCTAAGAAGACCAGGACTCAAATCTATTCACAGCAAAAAAATACATTCAATGTTGTTACCTTTTTTTTGTATATTGATGACAAAAGCTGATCCAGGCTTTAATTACTTGCAGCAATTGGCACATCCTTTACAATAAACGACTGTGCTTTGGAAAAAACCCTAAATTCATCCCTATGATCCACAGGCTGCTAACACTTGGGATGTACTCAGCTAATAAGTGCTTGCAAAACCAACAGACGTGCTGTTTATACAAATCTCATTAACTTTCTTCTGTTCTCCAGATGGATGGCTTAAGTCACTCTGCTACACAGCTCCAAGAGTAGAACTGTGTGCAGAATCTGCTGCTATGCAGATTAACTAGCAGCCCTTTAGAGGCAAGCTAGTACTGCTGCAATAATGAGCACAGCACTTGCAGGAGATGTCACTGTCATGTCCACACCAGTTTATGACAAGGGTTGGTGTTACAGGCTAAGGGAAAATCAAGAGTTAATTGGTATAACCACAAAGAAAAGTCCTCCAGAGGCTAGAGAGTCCCAGAGGGGACAGGCAGGTTTTCCCAGGATACTGTAATCTGTTATTCTATTCCCTTTCCATGAGCCTACTGAGGCTGAGTGGGGTGCAGGTTTCTGGAAGGTTGTGTCTTGGTAGGGCAGTTCTGGGCCCCTCCATTTAGGAAAGATGTTGACTTGCTGGATCGTGTCCAGAGAAGGGCAACAAAGCTGGGGAGGGGTTTGGAGCACAAACCCTATGAGGAGAGGCTGAGGGAGCTGGGGTTGCTTAGCCTGGAGAAGAGGAAGCTCAGAGGAGACCTTATTGCTCTCTACAACTACCTGAAAGGAGGTTGTAGCCAGGTGGGGGCTGGTCTCTTCTCCCAGACAATGAGCACCAGAACAAGAGGACACAGTCCTGCGCCAGGGGAGTTTCAGACTGGATGTTAGGAAGAAATTCTTCATAGAGAGAGTGATTGGCCATTAGAATGGGCTGCCTGGGGAGGTGGTGGAGTCGCCATCATTGGGGATGTTTAGGAGGAGACTTGATGGGGTGCTTAGTGCCATGGTTTAGTTGATTAGCTGGTGTTGGGTGATGGGTTGGACTCAATGATCTTGAAGGTCTCTTCCAACTTCTATTCTAGTCTAGTCTAGTCTAGTCTAGTCTATTCCTTTTACCTGGATGTCTTTTGTGTATATTTGTAAACAGAATTTCCATTTGAACTTCCAATCCATTGTGGAGCATTTTTATTTCACTCCTATGGAAGGGGTAAAGTATCTTGTCTGTCCTTTTGGCCTGGGCAGCTTGTGGTTCAAGACTAGGACAGGTGGGAACTCCTTTCCCATGATAGAATAGAATAGAATAGAATAGAATAGAATAGAATAGAATAGAATAGAATAGAATAGAATTAACCAGGTTGGAAGAGACCTTCAAGATCATCAAGTCCAACCTATCATCCAACACCATTTAATTAACTAAACCATGGCACCAAGCACCCCATCAAGTCTCTTCCTAAACACCTCCAGGGTTGGTGACTCCACCACCTCCCTGGGCAGCACATTCCAATGGCAAATCACTCTGTCTGGGAAGAACTTCTTCCTAACATCCAGCCTAAACCTGCCCTGGTGCAGCCTGAGACTGTGTCCTCTTGTTCTGGTGCTGGTTGTCTGGGAGAAGAGACCAGCCCCCACCTGGCTATAACCTCCCTTCAGGTAGTTGTAGACAGCAATAAGGTCTCCCCTGAGCCTCCTCTTCTCCAGGCTAAGCAACCCCATCTCCCTCAGCCTCTCCTCACAGGGCTTGTGCTCCAAACCCCTCCCCAGCTTCTTTGCCCTCCTCTGGACATGTTCCAGCAAGTCAACTTCTAAGTAAGCAGGGGCATCCTCAACTAGATCAGGTTGCTCAGAGCACTGTCAAGCCTCACCTTGAATATCTCCAGGGATAGGGCCTCTACTACTTCCTGGGCAATATAAGCTTCAGTTTAGGCTGCCACTGCAGCAGTAACCATTTGCTCTGGCACTGTGGCCATGGAAAAAAGAAATTCTTGAAACCCTGTGGAGATTGTACTGATCAGGCCCTGAGCATCCTCTTCTTCTAGCTATCCCTGTACAACAGGTGAACAAACAGCAACTGAGAACCCATAAATTATGTAATTCTTTTTACTTGTGTCCACCTGACAAAGTCAAAAAACACATCCTGAGGACTCCAACTCCTCCAATGTCTCCAGATATCTAGCTTCCTGTTAAGCCTGCCAGCAATACTATATTAAATTAACTCCTTATGCTGGAATAAAATTCTCATCTCATATGTGGCATAAAGTTGTTTAAGCATCTGGGTTCTATGACCAGAAAAGCAGGGAAAAAGGTCTTTCTGAAACCAAAACGTTTGAAGGTTACTGAAACGATGCTGTTATGCATGAAAAACCTGCTGCACTTAAAGAAGAGCAGTAGACTTTCCTGTCCTGAGCCATCACCAGTTCAATCAGCAGGAAGATCAAAAGCAGCTATTTGCTCAAAGTAATGGGCTGCTTCTGTACCATTTTCACACACCAGTGATTTTGCCATTCCTACACCTCAGCTCCTGAGCACTCAGCGGTTGACCTGACGATCCAGCAGGACAGCTGAAGAATGGATTACTGCCTGTTCATAAAATATGCAATCACAGCCTGAAATATTCAGTGCACACTGAAGTGGTTTACAAATATTTCATTTGGGCAGCAGCAAACATCTTCATGGATCCTAACTGGTGCCTACAGCTTCCTGCAATCTTGTAAGGACAGCATTGCTTTTGCTCAGGAATGAAGTGTTGTAGGAGCAGACTAAAGGATTTGTCATTCTCCAGTGTTTCATTTTTATGAACCTCAGAAAGGTTCCCAGCAGTCAAGCTTCTTATCAACCAGCTGCAGAAATCTACAGCTTCATTTTAAAACTCACAGTTTTCCTGTGCCTCCAAGTTTCTTGCACCAGTCCAAGATGACTGTTCATTATACCAAGAGCCAGCATTCCAGTGGCCAAGAATAGCAACCTAAGTATGTGGGGGTTTTAAACAATTCCCTATGAAGGCAAGGACAAAGGTCCTTGTATAGCTGGAGATAAAAGGGTTTGGTGAAGAAGAGTGGGGAGAAAATGTTAAACTGTTTATGTGATGTGTGCAGCTTTTTAGGTAAGAAGACATGTAAGTAAAGAAGGCAGATTAACTATTGCAACAGGCAAAACCAGCATGGGGAAGAGATGAAAAATTAAAGAAGCTGGATAAATACTTGTCACAATGCCACTGACAGTACATAGACTTAATGGAATTCTCTTATCATGTCACTTAAGAGGGGGAAAATGGGCATGATGGGGGAAAAAAGGTGTGCAAAACCTATTTGCAAAAAGGAAGCAAATGCTGCTATCCAGTGACAGATGTCCACTTCCCATACCGACTGCAGGACCAGGCTGACATTAAAATGAGACTCAGAATTTTAGGCAATTTTCTAAGTCAAAATTTCCCCCCAAAGGAAAACATATTTAATGATTCAAATGCTAATTTCCCCACAGTGTTTAAAAGGAAACCTGAAGCTGCAAGAGCCAAACCTCAAGCTGTTATGATTCTGTCCTGAACAGACTTATTGAGGGACTCAGCTGCCAGCCTTTGATACACAAAACAATTCTGATTTGATAGATTTCCCCCAGTTTGGCAGAGATTACTTTCTGGAAAAACTCATCTCTCTCAGTCTACCACTGAAATTGCAGGTCAGGGTCATTCTTCTCTGGATTTACTAGTCTCAGGTGCCTAACTTTTGAATTACAGACTGTCCAGCTCCTTATTATACTGTCAGCCTCTCAAGGATGCTGTAAAGAGTTAAGCTGCTAAATCGAGATGTTCATCTCAACATTGTCCCCTGAAGACAGTAACCAAAGCAACTGAGCAGGGTATCTTGTCCTAGACTTAGCTCTGTGACTGTAGCAATTGACAGCCAGATACAACCAAAAGCTAGCACTGCTGTGCAAGCTGGGGCTCACAAAACCACAAGTTCCACGTTCAAGAATGTTGTAATGCAAGCTGGGGCTCACTCGGCAGTAGGGCCCAAAAATTATGAAAGGGGCTGACACTTTTGGGGGGGCTTCAGACAGAGAGAGATCCCCAAAGATGGCTGACACACACATACACAGTTTAGAGCCAAACAGTGCTCAGCTAACCGCAGGCCAGGGCTGACATCAATGGAACGTGCCATATCCATCACAACTGAATGAGGAGCTGTGACCACACATGAGATTAGGAAGGGTCCAAAACCATGAAGGGAACAGCAAAGTTTGGAGCTGCCCCACCAAGCAAAGCCTTCAGGACCTGTGAGACGTCTCCGGACGCACAACGGTGACTCTCTCTTTGCTTTTGCTGTTTCTTGCTTTTTCTGTATTTCTAACTTTACCTCCTGCACAAGTGAGTGAAATGAAATTCAAGTGCTTTTCTCAACCACCTGTTTGGTTCCTTCTTGGTTTCATGCAGGGGATCAAAAAACACCTTCTCATCTGCAGAAGCATCTTGAGACAGATCACAGTATCACAGTATTGCCAAGGATGGAAGAGACCTCGAAGATCATCAAGTCCAACCTGTCACCACAGACCCCATGGCACCAAGTGCCATGTCCAGTCCCCTCTTGAACACCTCCAGGGACAGTGATTCCACCACCTCCCCAGGCAGCCCATTCCAATGGCGAATGACTCTCTTGGTGAAGAACTTTCTCCTAACCTCCAGCCTAAACTTCCCCTGGCACAGCTTGAGACTGTGTCCCCTTGTTCTGGTGCTGGTTGCTAGGGAGAAGAGACCAACCCCTTCCTGGCTACAACCAGCCTTCAGGTAGTTGTAGAGAGCAATGAGGTCGCCCCTGAGCCTCCTCCTCTCCAGGCTAAACAACACCAGCTCCCTCAGCCTCTCCTCATAGGGCCTGTGCTCGAGGCCTCTCCCCAGCCTTGTTGCCCTTCTCTGGACATGTTCAAGTGTCTCAATGTCCTTCTTAAACTGAGGGGCCCAGAACTGGACACAGGACTCAAGGTGTGGCCTAACCAAAGCAGAGTACAGGGGCACAATGACCACCCTGCTCCTGCTGGACACACCATTCCTAATGCAGACCAGGATGCCCTGGCCTTCTTGGCCACCTGGGCACACTGCAGGCTCATGTTCATCCATCTGTCAACCAGCACCCCCAGGTCCCTCTCTGTTTGGCAGCTCTCCAGCCACTCTGACCCCAGCCTGTAGCTCTGCATGGGGTTGTTGTGGCCAAAGTGCAGCACCCGGCACTTGGACTTGTTGAATGCCATCCCATTGGACTCTGCCCATCTGTCCAGCTGGTCGAGGTCCCTCTGCAGAGCCCTCTGCCCTCTAACTGACCAACATCTGCTCCCAAAATGCACGGAGCTGCGCTTCCCTGAAATTTGGGTACAGCACATTTGGTGTGAATTACGCAGAGAGGGCTCCCCTGAAGTCTCTGTTTGGAAACTTGTTCCTTCTAATCCAGCAATTTTCCCTCAGTATCTCCCCTCTTCCCTGCTCTCACCACATGACAAGATGAAATACAAGCTTAACATGACATCTGACAACATGTCTGAGGTTTCTGTCATCTCTCTTTCATTGCTCAGTGATTTTTCTCCCAGTTCAATAATTATGTTTCCACTTGCCAGTAGGATGCTTGACATTATTTATTCCTAAAGACTCCAGTCTTCCTTGCTGCACAGAATTAGGCATTGTGGTATGGAATGCCTTTCTACTTTTTCAGGGGAAAAAACCCAAAGCAACACAACTAAAACCATTCCTTAATTAGTTCCATTAGGTCTTTGATTTTTTGTAAACATGAAAAGCACTATACAGCTAAATAGCAAAACAATGCTAAAAATTGAACCATTCTCCATTCCAAGGCAAGGAGTATGCAAAAACTTTGACATGGAAGTGCTCTAATGCCCAATTACTGCCCAAGAAAAGAAATTGAAGCTTGGACTCCATAATCACAGAATCACAGAATGTTATGGTTTGAAAGGGACCTCAAAAGACCATCGAGTCCAGGCACACTGCCAGAGAAGGATCACCTAGGGCAGGTCACACAGGAATACATCCAGGTAGGTTTGAATGTCTCCAGAGAGGGAGACTCCATAACCTCTCTGGGCAGCCTGCCCCAGGGCTCTGTCACCCTCATAGTGACAAAGTTTTCCTTTCTGTTCCTGTGGCACCTCCCTCTGATCCAGCTGGCACACAGTGCTCCTTGTCTGGCTGTGTCCTCCTGACACCCTTCACATCTTTATAAACATGAAGGAGGTCACCCCTCATGCTACTCTTCTCCAAACTGAAGAGACCCAGCTCCCTCAGTCTTTCCTCACAAGGCAAATGTTCCACTCCATTCAGTATCTTTGTGGCTCTGCAGACCTCACAGAGTTTCACAGATCTTCCTTTCAGTTTTAGAACTTGTGGTTTTCACTTATGCAGTACAGTACTCAAGTACTAAATTTGCCAGTTTGCTGAGCTATAAACATGGTACATAAACAATGGTGTTCAAAATACAATACAATACAATACAATAAATCCAGGTTGGAAGAGACCTTCAAGATCATCGTGTCCAACCTATCAACCAATCCAGCCCACCTAAACAACTAGATCATGGCACCAAGCACCCCATCAAGTCTCCTCCTGAACACCTCCAGTGATGGTGACTCCACCACCCCCGGGCAGCACATTCCAATGGGCAATCACTCTCTCTGTATAGAACTTCCTCCTAACAGCCAGTCTAAACCTCCCCTGGTGCAGCCTGAGACTGAACAGGACTGACAGAAATGACAAGCTCTGCTATCTGTTGTCCACTGTTGGCCTTTCTGAGGACCCTATGAGAGAGAATTTAAGAGAATTAACTCTTCCCTGATCCCCTGAGGAGCTACAAATCCAGGATGTGGCAGCTCAGCACTGAAAATTACTTCCTTCCTCCAATGAGGGAACCAGTAAATGCTTCAGAAAATTCTTCATTCACTCCAAGTTTTCACATGTGGTCCTGTCTGCATGCAGTACTGATCAGGTGAAGTACAGGCCCAGAGGTATGAAACACAGAATCACAGGAACATTCAGGTTAGAAAAGACCCTCAGGATCACCAAGTCCAACTTATAACCCTATTGTATAAGCTTCACCCCTAAACCATATCCCCAAGCACTACATCCTAATCACCTTTAAACACATCCAGGTTGGGTGATTCAACCATGTCCCTGGGCAGCACGTTCCAATGCCTGACCACTCTTTCTGGGGAAAAAAATGTTCTAATGTCCAGTCTAAACTTACCCTGTTGCAGCTTGAGGTCATTCCCTCTTGTTCTGTCACTAATTACCTGTGAGAAGAGACCAGCACCAACCTCTCCACAACCTCCTTTCAGGAGGTAGAGGTCTCCCCCCAGCCTCCTCTTTAATAACCACCTTTTTTTTATAGTATTGCTCAGAGTGGAAATCAGCAGTCCCAGCTGCACTGACCTGAAGGGTTTGTTCAATAAGGGTTTGAAATATCTGGATTGCTACCACTCAGGAATCATGACATACTGTCACTTCTACCATTTTCTTCCCCTCCAGTTTCTACACACAAAGACTGCACGTTTCCTCTTGTTCTACATTTAAGGCACTGAGAAAGGAAAAAAATAATGTGTTTTTGAAGACATAAAAATGCAGAAGTGTAAGAGATAGTCAGAGCTTTAATATATGACAGCGAGTTGCCTAGGAAATGACAATACACATAAGAGACTCCCAGGGACTTATCATCTCCTCACTCCTCTTGAAATGCACTTACTGGTGTCAAAATTATGTATTAGTCAGGGTCAGGGAACACCTCTGTTAATCTCAGCTATACCTGCAGGAAGTGCAAGCATGTAACAGAAGAAATGAGCTGCTCTCTTGAGACTTGTGATCTGCAGATATCTTTGAGCCTTGTGTGCCCTAGGGATCAAACACCTGGGAACAAAAGCAGAAACAAAAGCAGGCCATTTACTTGGGTCAGGGTCAAAATCTGCACCCTAAGGAAGATGAAGCTGAGGTAGAGATGTAGGTTTATGCAGAAAACTTTCCTGAAAAGGAGTTGTGGTGGTTTGAGCCTTAACTGGGACTTAAGAGCTCAGATGGGGGCAAGACTGAGAATCCCTCCCCTTCTCCTCCATCCTCTTTCCCAATAGAGAGGAAAAGAAAGGGAAGGAGCAAATCCACCAAGAAATAATTTGGATTCGGCTTGGAAGTAGAGAGGTAAAGAATTTTCTTTAAACAGTGTATATACATATGTGTGTGTATGTATGTGTATATATATATATATATGTAACAATAACAGGTAAGGTTCACAAGGGTAAGGAACAAGGATGGATGGGAAAAAAGAAATATGAATATGAAATACAAAACCATTCCTTTGCAAAGGTGTGGGGGTAGCAGGGAAGACCACGTGGCAGAGAAGCAGGGAGCCAGCAGCAGTCCTTGTCCAGGCAAAGGCAGGGGCCAAGAGAGCTAATGGTTGCAGTGTCCTCCTTTTTACAGGCTTACTGGACAGGGAGAGGGAGTGGAACATACTAACTCAGTTTCCCAGGGGGAAAACCCCCTCCAGGGAGGGCAAAGCTCTCACAAGCCCTCCCTCCCCTGCTTTCAGGATGGGTGTAACCCATCACAGGAGTTTAAGCTGAGGGACCAGTTAATGTGCCAAATGGGTTAAGTATAACACTATGGCTGTGGATTCTTTACTTACGGAAATGGAAAGTCCCTTAAAACTTAGAAGTAGACAGCAGCTCAGGGTAGTTAGCAACTGGTGTCACCAGAAAACTGAGCTTATTAGGCCTACATATACAAAAGATCTACAAATATCTGAAGGGTGGCTGTCAGGAAGATGGAGCCAGTCTCCTTTCAGTGATACTCAGTGATAGGAGGAGGAGCAGCAATGGACATCAACTCAATCACAGGAAATTCCATTTCAACAGGAGTGAAAACTACTGTGAGAGTGACAGAACCCTGGAGTAGGCTACCTAGGAGGGTTGTGGAGTCTCCTTCTCTGGAGAGCTGCAAAATCCATCTGGATGCATTCCTGTGTGACCCACCCTAAGTGGTCCTGCTCTAGCAGGGGGGTTGGACTCAATCTCCAGAGGCCACTTCCATCCCCCACCTTTCTATGCTTCTATGATACACGTCTCCTGGCAGAGGGCAAATGCTAAACTTCCCCTTTTTCCAGCCTGTATATCAGTGCTTTTTCCTCTAAAAATTGAGAATTGATCAAAAGAAGTTGTGCCGGCAGGAAACCAGGGAGCTGCAGAGAGCCTTTCAGGCAAGCATCCATTCTCATCGTGGCAGGCTCAGCAGGGGCTGGACTCCACAACTGCAGTGTCAACGCAAAAGGGCAATTAGATCATAAATTCAATTAAGAATCTCTGTGTGCTTCTTTGTGTGCTACCTGATAGCACCTCACATGTTCCAAACAGCAAAAGGTGGCGGTTTGCCTCTCAGAACAAGCAAAAAGAATCGGTGAGGGAACTCTTCAGTTAACTCTTAGATAAGCATTTGGCAAACACAGATCACCTCTTCAGCTGGCTTTGTGCCAAGCTGCCAATTTCTTCTTTTCTTCAAACAGGGGAGACAGGCTTTATTAGTTCAATACATGAATACACAGGTTGCCCAGGGAGGTGGTAGAAGCCCCATCCCTGGAAGTTTTTAAGGCCAGGCTGGATGGAGCTCTGAGCAACCTGATCTGGGTTGGATTGGTTGATAGGTTGGACACGATGATCTTGAAGGTCTCTTCCAACCTGGATTTATTGTATTGTATTGTATTGTGCCTCTTTGCCCATGGCAGGGTGGTCAGAACTAGATGATCCTTGAGGTGGCTTCCAACCCTGACAATTCTGTGATTCTATGAAAGAAAGTAGCAGCATAATGAACACACTTATTGCAACAATCTCACGATAAAGGACTGCTTAAATACAATACAATACAATACAACACAACACAATACAATACAATACACCAGGTTGAAAGAGACCTTCAAGCTCACAGAGTCCACCCATCAACCAATCCAACCCACCTAAACAACTAAACCATGGCACCAAGCACCCCATCAAGTCTCCTCCTGAACACCTCCAAGGAAGGTGACTCCACCACCTCCATGGGCAGCCCATTCCAATGGGCAATCACTCTCTCTGTATAGAACTTCTTCCTAACATCCAGCCTAAACCTCCCCTGGCACAGCCTGAGACTGTGTCCTCTTGTTCTGGTACTGGCTGCCTGGGAGAAGAGACCAAACTCTGCCTGGCTACAACCTCCCTTCAGGTAGTTGTAGAGAGCAATAAGGACACCCCTCAGTCTCCTCTTCTCCAGGCTAAGCAACCCCAGCTCCCTCAGCCTTTCCTCATAGGGCTTGTGTTCCAATAAGACAAACCTCTGATTTTAACCAAGGTGTCGCTACAGGTACACAACTATGCAGCCTACCTAAAAAAATATTTGGGGGCAAGTTTATAAGCAAATGTACTTCATGAACAATCGTTAACAGCCATTCCCAACAGGAAATGGCCCTGGGCAAAGCAGGTACTGCCACAGCTGAGGAGAAAGGAAAATTCAAAAGAGTAATTGTTTCTGTTTCTAGATTGCAGAGTCAGAAAAAGTTCCATCATTGTTTGAGTGCTGGTGATAAAGACAGACAACTTACTAATTTTATTTTTCCACTGAGTTGGCAGAGGAAATAAAAATGAATTGATGCATTTTTAGGGAATACTGAGAGCTGCTATGGACTGAAATCTGTTTCAGCAGTAAGAGAATTTCACTAATTATGATACTGATGCTAACTACGTAAGACCCAAATGTGGGCACAAGGTCCTATAGTATTTCAGTCCAAAGAAACACAGAAATTCTGATGATGATGCAAGTCTAATATCATGTTATTTTTGCCACAGATATCTCTTCATTTTGTTTTAATTTTTCCTTTTAAATGAGAAGATAAGGAAAACAATCTCTGGAGCTCAGTGTCATGGATGAGAGTGTAGGTCTTACTGACCTGCCAAGCAAGAAACAAAAAGGCAAAAATAACCCAGTTAACGAGAATAGAATAGAATAGAATAGAATAGAATAGAATAGAATAGAATAGAATAGAATAGAATAGAATAGAATAGACCAGACCAGACCAGACCAGGTTGGAAGAGACCTTCAAGATCATCATGTCCAACCTATCACCCAGCACATCTAACCAACTAACCCATGGCACCAAGCACCCCATCCAGTCTCTTCCTAAGCACCTCCAGTGATGGTGACTCCACCACCTCCCGGGCTGCACATTCCAATGGCCAATCTCTCTTTCTATGAAGAACTTCTTCCTAACATCCAGCCTAAACCTCCCCTGGCAGAGCTTGAGACTGTGTCCTCAAATAAGTAGCTTCCTCTGAGCACCCATTTCCCTATGAAATCTCCCACAAGAATAGTGAGAAACAGCATTTTCATCCTGACTCAGTACAAAAATAGAGACTATCTGGTAGTTTATGATTCCATCTTTTGCCTTGCCACACAAACCCCTGCATATTTCTTCTCACTTAAAAGTAAAATCTCTTCATGTTGTAGCTGAACAATTGTGGGTGATTGCCAAGAGTGAAAAAAGAGACAGGACACTGCAGCTTTACGCTAAACAGCTCTAAGTTCCTCTCAGAAGAAGTTGGGTTAAGCAGGGAAACAAACAGAGCTCCACTACAGTCCTGGCCTGTGATTAGTTATAAAGATATAAACATTTTAATGTGCTTTTGAATGTGTTCTGTGGTTAGGAGAAAGAGAGCAGATCACTGGGCTGCTCTGAATTTCGCACAGGTGCTAGCAAAGAGCATTTGTAAACAGTGCTGAATTTTGCTCTTTGATTAATGAATTAGGAATGAAGCAGCTCTCCAGTGGAAATCAATTTTCTTCAATGCAAGAAGAAAGCATCCCTGCAAATGTTTAGGAAAGAAATTTATTGAAAGCTGCTCAGTTTGCTTCTGCAGCTTCTCCCCAGAGTCCTCCCTCCACTCTGTGAAGGTGGTGAGACAATGGAACAGGCTGCCCGGGGAAGTTATGGATGCCCCCTCCCTGGAGGTGCCCAAAGCCTGGCTGAATGGGGCCTTGAGCAATCTAGTCTAGTGGAAGGTGTCCCTGCCCATGGCACGAGGGTTAGAACCAGATGATCTTTGAGGTTGCCTCCATCTATTGTATGATTCTTTGTGTTTCGCTGCTCACAGCACTTGGGTAAACAAAAGCAGCATTAGAACAGATGGAACTGAAGGGATGCACCTTCAGACCTCTGGGAGTGATACCCAGAATTTGCCTCATGGCAAAGTTGTTGCCATCTTCTCAGAATAAAGAACACAGCAATTTCTTCCTAAGGCCAGAAGAGCAGAAGTCAATAGTTTCACAGTACTCAATACAAGAAACTCAGAAAAAAAATACTTAATGCTCAGGAATTGGAACGAAGATGGAAGGGCAAGCTCCCCCGTAGAGCAGGAACAATCTCTGCAGAAGATACCTCC
The DNA here is from genome assembly GCA_015227895.2 of Colaptes auratus. Classification (NCBI taxonomy): domain Eukaryota; kingdom Metazoa; phylum Chordata; class Aves; order Piciformes; family Picidae; genus Colaptes; species Colaptes auratus. The sequence goes on along the minus strand of CM026886.1, from coordinate 43,127,395 downwards.
TTCTCAGCACCACCACATCCCCAGAAATACACAGAGTGTGAGGAGGAGGAGGAAACCAGCACACAATTCCCTCTTTTCTCTCCTTGCCTTCCAGAAAGACACCCTTTTTCCTTCAGAGCAAATCATATCCTTTCTACAGAGGGAACGTAACACACACTGCTCATAATTTCTTTTTGAATTTGAGAAGAGTGTGCCATTGAAAAGGCAGAAACTTTTGCACTCAATACAAGTAAGAGAGACTATTATTATTTATTCTTTTTTTTTGAGAAAAGAGGACATTTCTATCACACTTCTGTGTGCCACAAGTGGAACACATTTGAGAAGCACAATTTTTTCCATTTGGTGCGACGGTGTCACATTTTCATAGACCATTAGCTGTCGAAAATAAAACTGTACAAAAAGGGAATCACAGGAGCACAGGATGTTAGGGATCGGAAGTGACCTCTGGAGATCTTTGAGTCCAACCCCCTGCCAGAGCAGGACCATATAATCTATCATAGGTTGCACAGGAATGCATCCAGACAGGTCTTGAAAGTCTCCAGAGAAGGAGACTCCACAACCTCCCTGGGGAGCCTGTTCCAGTACTCTCTGATCCTTACAGTAAAGAAGTTCTTGCTCATGTTGAGGTGGAAATTCCTGTGCTGCATTTTACATCCATTGCCCCGTGTCTTATCATGGGCCAAGTGAGGAGCCTGTCCCCTTCTTTTTGACACCCAGCCCTCAGATATTTTCATACATTTATTAGATCCCCTCTCAGTCTTAGAATCATAGAATCAGTCAGGGTTGGAAGGGACCACAAGGATCATCTTGTTCCAACCCCCCTGCCATGGGCAGGGACAACTCACACTAGATCAGGCTGGCCAGATCAGGCTCTCCAGACTAAACAGCCCCATGCGTCCCAGCCTTTCTTCATAAGGCAGTGATCCAGGCCCTTCATCATCCTTGCAGCTCTCCATTGCACTCTGTCAAGTAGATCCCTGCCTCTCTTGAACTGGGGAGCCCAGAACTGGATTTCTTTCTTGAAGAAATGCAAGTGAGGCCATCCTAATCCTTCCAGAGCTAGAAAAACTTTCTAGATTTCTAGTTCTAAACATACAGAAAGCCACAAGTAGAGTCCTTGGGTGTGTGTGTTCCCTTTGGCAAAAGAGTATACTCTGCGCAGCCTGGAGACAGGAGCACAGCCTAGACTGCTCCTGCCATCCAAAGACCTCAGCAAGGTGTTCAGTAAAAGGAAAACTGAAGAACTAGCATTTCAGTGTTATTAAATAATCAGAAGAGTACCTAAACCATTTCAACACATCTTAATAAATCATATCAATCTGCAAAATGCCAGGCACCTCTTCATATGTATGTGCCTGAGCTGATTTGGAAGTTGCCTTGCTTCTATGAGCAGTGTAAAGTGTCTCTGTGATTTTCATAGCTAGGTATCTTTGCAAGCAATAAAGCTTTGGCGAGCACTGCTATTCGTGAGTTACCAAGTAGGTGAAGTGGTTGTAAATGTACAGCTTTTTGAGTTGCTCTTTGGACTTGCACTGATATTTTGGTTCAGTTGCTGCTTAGGAGGTTTTTATTTTAATTTATTTTAACTCACCTTCATTTCTGCCTGATTTGTGCAAAGCATCCTGAAGTCTTCTATAATCACAAAGGCCTTGCTAAGATAACATGTTCAAACTATTCTGTTCTATGGTTTTACTTTAGTTTTGCCTCTTTTCATCACTAGGACCTTGATGCTTCCACTGAAAGATTGCTGACTTGATTTGAAATCTGTTGTCTAGGATCTTGATGTCAGGAAATATTTTTCTCTGTAGATTCCTTTTTCTATAACTTTTTATTCTAAAGCTGGCTGGAATTCCTCAAGGCAGTTCTGTCAGGCTTGAATGAAATAGAATGTATGCATATGTCTAGAAGACTGGGGAAGGACTTCTCAGGATCTCAGATAGTCATAGGACCAGGGGGAATGGAGTGAAGCTGGAGGTGGGGAGATTCAGACTGGATGTGAGGAGGAAGTTCTTCCCCATGAAAGTGGTGAAGCCCTGGAATGGGTTGTCCAGGGAGGTGGTTGAGGCCCCATCCCTGGAGGTGTTTAAGCCCAGGCTGGCTGAGGCTCTGGCCAGCCTGATCTAGTGTGGGGTGTCCCTGCCCATGGCATGGGGGTTGGAACTAGATGATCCTTGAGGTCCCTTCCAACCCTGACTGATACTATGAATATATATATATATATATATATAATCTCAATGGGAAACAAGGATCAAACCCTTGATTAACTTACACTGGGAAAAAAATATGTATTTTTCACAGGCAAGAGGGACACTGCACCAAGAAAATCAAAAAAGGGAGGATACTGATGGCAAAGGAGGTGATATGCTCCTGAGCTAACCCTGAAGCCTGCCACAAAATCCATACTCCATGGCAGGGGGGTTGGAACTAGATGATCCTTGTGGTCCCTTCCAACCCTGACTGATACTACTATGATACTTCACTCTTAACTCATCTTATTTAGAGCCTGTGGTTCAGTTTTTTCCCAAGTTTATTTTCTCCTGGCTTTCATTTGTCTTGAATGCAACTGATTATTCCTTGAGCAGTTCCATTCACACACCAGAAATAAAAAGCTTCTTCACATGACAATGAAAGCTCTGGTGAGTCTTCAAGTCTTGCTTGACCTGAAAAATCTTGTAAAAGATGTCTCTTTTGCTCAGAAATGTTAACACAACCTTGGAATGTGCTTGTCAGTGTTTTCACACATCACTGGAAGATTAAGCTCGCCACATAGGGTGCATCCATAACCTCATTAACTTGATCCAGCTAAGCAAGAGCCTGCCGTTCCCTCCCTCCTCATCTGGAGAAACAGTGAGAAAGTTCTGAGCAAAGAACTCGAAGAAAATTTGTGCATTGAGAACTCTGCCACTGCTGTGGCATATTTCAGCAATATTTGCCACTTTCTTTCTAAGACACAAATTGTTAGTGTGTGCTGACTAACTACATGCCTGACAGCTTTATGTCATTGGGAGAAGATAACTGTTCTCTTTATTTCTTTCAATATGGCAACTGCCAGCACCATGGTAAACAGAAAAGGTTACAAGACTGACCTGTGTGTTTGTATCTCTTCAAGTCCATTGCTCCTCTTGCATTTTATTTATTCTTATAAGGTACCTGCAAAACAGTTCTCAACTTTGAGGCCAAAAAGCCACTGCCAGCTCTTAAACTTTCTTCCAGAACATGGAGCGGACCACCTGGGACTGCCCTGCATGATGGCTCTGCAGACCATCTGCCATGGCCTCAGGAGCAGACAAGTGCCTGGCTTGGAAAATAGCCATTTTCTCTCATTTTCTGCAGAGTCACCCCTGAAGCTCCTCTGAGTGCAGCATGTGTAGCAACTGTGTTTATGATTTTGTACCAGGCAGGCAGTCTGAGCAGCAAGGTGTCAGATGAAGACAACACGAAACATTTCTCTCCTGTTTTCCATCCCACAAGTCCTCCCCAGGGCTGTGAGGCACCAGCTGCTCCATGCCAGAAAAGGATTATCCTGAACAGGCTTTCGGGCACATGAAATACTCCCAGTGCTGTCACCTACCCAGCCAATTTCATTAGGATGCTCTGAGGACTGCCAGATACCCCTCAAGGCACATTAACCTTCTAGTCACAATCACAAAAGGAACCCACAGATAACATCTTAGAATCCCGCTGCTGCCAACCAAGAGCCTTAATTCCAGCACTGAATTCAGCTGGGTAGCAAGCAGAAAGTGTTGAAAGAAAGAAAGGCCACTAACTAAATCAAGCTCAGTAAGACTGATTCTAACTTGCTTTCACTTCCTTGCATTTCATAATCTACCCTGTCAGATCTGGTTTTCATTCATTTACAAGACCTAGTAAGACATTCCCATGACTATGAAGCTGCTTGCTGCCTCTTACAAGAGGACGCCTGCTCTGTGGCTACTGCACCTTAACCTCGCAGGCATTAGGGAGCAGGTGAGCATCAAGAGCCACAGACCAGAGCTTGCTTTGAAGGGTTTTAACAGTGAGAATTACCATCAAAGCAGGATGCAAGTTTTGTGCAGCTGAAGAATGCTGGGAGAAAACAAGATTATGTGTGTAGCCATCCTGGAGAGCCCCAGAAGTTAATGACTTTGTACAGTCCAGGGAAGAGAAAGATCTTATGAATGTGACACGCGACTTAACAGCCAGGCATTTGTCACTTAGATATGAGCACAGTCTCCAGAGCTGTCTGTCTGACAAAACCAGAGCTATTAAAATATATTCTAAATAAAAAGAGACACGAGGGTACATTATTCTCAAGGCTGCTAGGTGTCAGACAGATTTACAATAGAAATGTAATCCCATCCCAGCATACCTGTGACTCACCGTTACAAATCAGAGCGCTGGAGATCGTGCTGCTCTATAATAGAGACTCGGCAATACACTGAGTCATTTTTCATTCTCCTGCATGGATTGTGCTATCACAATTTCTCCTGAAGAATATAATTTGGTTTCCCATTATAGGTAATTGGAATGTGTTTTATCTCAATACAATGTCCAGTCAAATGAAACACAGAAGGACATGAAGAAAAAAAAAAAAAAAAAAGAAAAGAAAAGAAAAAAGAAATCAAAGCACCTAATAGGTTTTTCTTTCACTGCTCATGGGCATACTCTGATTCGCTTTTTTCTACCTCACTGTCTTTATATATGCAATCTGGAAATAGCTCAGGCAACACTTCCTCCATTTTGATTGAATCACAGAATTATAGAATTGTTTGGGTTGGAAAAGATCTTTAAGATCATTGAGTCCAACCAGCAACCTATGACCACCATGACCATTAAACCACATCCCAAAGTGCCATCCCCACACACCTCTTGAATACCTCCAGGGATGGGGACTCCACCACCTCCCTGGGCAGCCTGTTCCAATGCCTGACCACTCCTGCAAGAAAGAAATTTTTCCTAATCTCCAACCTAAAAATCCCCTGGCACAATTTCAGGCTGTTTCCTCTCATTCTGTCACCTGATGCAAGAGAGCAACCAGCACCAGAACAAGGGGACACAGTCTCAAGCTGCGCCAGGGGAAGTTTAGGCTGGAGGTGACGAGACTTCTTCACCGAGAGATTTGTTTGTCACTGGAATGTGCTGCCCAGGGAGGTGGTGGAGTCACCATCCCTGGAGGTGTTCAAGAGGGGACTGGACATGGCACTTGGTGCCATGGTCTAGTCATGGGGTCTGTGGTGACAGATTGGACTTGATGATCTTCAAGGTCTCTTCCAACCTTAGTGATACTGTGATACTGTGATACTGTGAAGAGACTGACCCCCACCTCACTCCAAACTGCTTTCAGGGAGCTGTAGAGAGCAGTGAGGTCTCCCAGAACAGAAATAAGCACAGCTCAAGTGTTAAAATTATTCAAACCATTACAGTGAGATTTCTTATCCCACTGCTTTATTTATTATGCTTTATTTATCACAAAGCAAATATCTTCCTTTCCCACAATCCTTTTCCCTGCAAGATCTCATTTTACTCTTCAGTCTAAAAAAACACTTCAAGGATACAGACACAATTCCTCACCTTCACAGACACAGGCCAAGGAACTGATCCCCTTGATTTAACTTTCAGTCAACATAAGCTGCAGCATGAATTATCTTTACTTAATTTGTTAAATCCAACCAGTTCTGGAACATGTGCACTCATGGCTTTTATTGAAGAGTCACATAGGAATATCTGATACACATTCAGGTGTGCAGCATGTGCTAAAGTTACCAGCTTTAAAAAGCAAAGGAAAATGTGAGAAACGAAGCACATGCTGCCAACCACCCCTTTGTTTTCACTCAAATATAAGACATGTCTCCTGAACGGTTCAGTTTGGGGATTAGCCGTTGTAAAAAACAGAGACTCAAAACCAAGTACAGCACATCACTCACAAAGATACGTCCTTAGGAGAACAAGACAGAGCAGATCCAAAGATGCAGGGCATACCTGAAGCATCACATAACGCAAGTGGAGGGCAATCAGATAAGATGTTCTCCCCCAGGTACTGGCTACTATACATGTGGCAGAGCACTCTCTTTTTTAGTGCCATCTTGCTGTTCTTTACAGCCCTGGTACTTTCCTCCAGCATATGAGGAAAATGGGGAGGTAACAAAGTCTGAGTATCATCTTCTCCTTGAACAGTAAGTGATCTCTACAGCCTCTCAGTCCTCCTATATTTTTTGTTTTCCAAGCATCCCCTCATTGCTTGAAAAGCAATTCTGCTCTCTACACACTCATTAAATGCTATGAAACACAATAACAGCACAAACACTCAGGAAAGACAGGCAGCCCCTTGTCACTGGTTCTGTACATATCTTCATGGTATTGATCGAATGATACTTGGAACAAATCAATATTTGTTCAACATGCAGCAAAAGTCAGGACCAGTGTGCATTGTGAAGTAGTCCAACTGATGCTTCATTGCCAAGAAAGTCAAAAGCATTAGGACAGTATCTTTTTTGGTTTATCTGATGTGACTTAGAGCCCTTGAATTAGCTTTCTTACAGGGCTTGGATTGCTACAACCCTTCTGCTTCAGAGCACAAATGATACTCTCTCAACACCACCTGCTTCAACACACCTAACACTCCTTACCCTTTAAAGAAGTCAAGTTCAATCAAAGCATCGTTCTTTCCTGGACATGAGGTCATTATCAATGTCTGGAAACGGGATGACTTACAAGACACTACCACTTCTCATCCTTATCATGTTCTGCAGTTGCTGAGTTCCTTCAGAAGGAAAAAAAGGCACTGTCATTGTGATTGAGGAGGAAATTTGGTAATGCTGAACCTTTCCTGTGACTGACTTGAGATCAGGTAGGTAAAAGGAGAACAACAGATATTCTTATTGTAGAATTAAGTTGCAATTAAGTTGCAATTAGCAAGTCAGTATTAACAGGTGAAGTCCACTGTCACTCTATTTTACACTATTTGTAACCTAACTACTTCTACCCTTCTGTAAAAAGCTAGAGCTGCACAACATCTCAAATAAGCTTCTTCACACTCATTCATTCTAAGCACACCGGTGAAGCAAGATTTGCTTGTAAATGGTGAAGTTCTCAGAAGAACTTCTTACAACATCATAAACCATGGGCAGTTGCCAAAATGACTATTAGTACTCCACGGAGAGCAAGGGAAGGCCTAATGCTTATGTCAATGGGTAGCCAAGAGATAAAAACATAGTATTAAAGGATCACTTCTACAACATGTACAACTGAGGGCATGCTGACATTTACAATTCACAGTTAAGTAGTGTTTTCCATAACACAGCACTCTACAAACCACTGTGCAGTATAAACATTGCATCCGAAACTAGAAGCGACTCAATGGCAGGGCTCAGATGTTTTAGTCAGACCCAGGGGTAGAGAGGAAAGTAAGTGACAATGGCCCCTCCAAATAGGGAGAACAGTTTAGTAAAAGAAGGGATTTGTACAAGCCATTGTGATTAAAACTCCTCTTGTGGTTACAGGTTGTTTATAAAGCCAAATAAAGATGAAAAGCCATAGTAAAGGCAGTAAATTGGATTCTTTCAGCCTCCCACTAAATCACCAGTAGTTGCTACAGAATCTCTCTCATTTGAAACCCACTGGATTAGCCAATGATGAAAGCTCTAACAGAAGCTTAACTGTTCTGGACCTGACTACAAATGCCTCTTTTTTATCAGTTTCCCCCACTCAGTGCTTTGCTGTAATACCTTACAGCCACAGATAAGAGAAGATTTGGGGTAAATTCTGCTGTCTATATTAGACCAAGTGATATAATTTGAAAGACAGCGGAGGCTTGTGGGCACAGAAGACCTTTGAAAGCCATTTCTCTTGCACATTCTTCATTCATTCTTTAACTCTGTAAACTACCTGCTCCTCTAGAGAGTTCACAGAAGTCCAGTCTATGTCTTGCACTCTGACTCTTAAGAAAAAGGTCTGTATTCCTTTTCAGTTACCAGTATTGCCCTGCCACCATTTCCAAACATTCTGCACCACAGATTTCTTGTCTTTAAACCTATCAAGCCTAGTAACAATTTTCTCTGGGCCCAGTACCACTACCACAAAGCCCAAGTGGTATAGGACATCTGATGCTAAATTCTACAGATTTGTGTGCAGGAGTCCTGGAAGAAACCTGTCAAGCCACCTCCTACTCACAGGGGCACTCTGCATCCTACTCAGAAGAAATACTGCTTTCCACTTTCTAGTTAGGAAAACCAGAAATCTGTGGTCCAAGCAGAAAAATTTAGCTGAGAAACACCTAACTGTGAGTCACTAATCAGAAAAAAACAAACTCTAAGTCAGTAACACAGTAAGTCAGAGAGGTGTGGGAAATCACACAGGATTAAGCAGAAATCCCTCTTCCACCCTTCCTACCTCTCCCAGGTGTGTTGTGCCTTTCAAATGAGAACACAATACAATACAATACAATACACGACCAGATGGAAGAGACCTTCAAGATCATTGCGTCCAACCCATCAACCAATCCAACACCACCTAAATACAATACAATACAATACAATACAATGCAATACAATACAACCCATCTAAACAACTAAACAATTAAACCATGGCACCAAGCACCATATCAAGTCTCCTCCTGAACACCTCCAAGGAAGGTGACTCCACCACCTCCACGGGCAGCCCATTCCAATGGGCAATCACTCTCTCTGTATAGAACTTCCTCCTAACATCCAGTCTAAACCTCCCCTGGCACAGCCTGAGACTGTGTCCTCTTGTTCTGGTACTGGTTGCCTGGGAGAAGAGACCAACCTCTGCCTGGCTACAACCTCCCTTCAGGTAGTTGTAGAGAGCAATAAGGTCACCCCTGAGTCTCCTCTTCTCCAGGCTAAGCAACCCCAGCTCCCTCAGCCTCTCCTCATAGGGCTTGTCTTCCAAACCCCTCACCAACTTTGTTGCCCTTCTCTGGACACGCTCCAGCAAGACAACCTCCTTCCTAAACTGAGGGGCCCAGAACTGGACACAGGACTCAAGGTGTGGCCTAACCAGTGCAGTGTACAGGGGCAGAATGACCTCCCTGCTCCTGCTGGCCACACTGTTTCTGATGCAGGCCAGGATGCCATTGGCCTTCTTGGCTGCCTGGGCACACTGCAGGCTCATGTTCAGCCTACTGTCAACCAGTACCCCCAGGTCCCTCTCTGCCTGGCCGCTCTCCAGCCACTCTGACCCCAGCCTGTAGCACTGCATGGGGTTGTTGTGGCCAATGTGCAGAACCCGGCACTTGGATGTGTTCAATCTCCTGCCCTTGGCCTCTGCCCATCTGTCCAGCCTGTCGAGGTCCCTCTGCAAAGCCTCTCTGCCCTCCAGCAGATCAACTCCTGCCCCCAGCTTGGTGTCATCTGCAAATTTACTGACGATGGACTCAATGCCCTCATCCAGATCATCAATAAAGATGTTGAAGAGCATGGGGCCCAGCACCGATCCCTGGGGCACACCACTAGTGACTGGCCACCAGCTGGATGTGGCACCATTCACCACCACTCTCTGGGCTTGGCCCTCCAGCCAGTTCCTAACCCAACGCAGCGTGCTCCCATGCAAGCCATGGGCTGCCAGCTTGGCCAGGAGTTTGCTGTGGGGGACGGTGTCAAAGGCCTTGCTGAGGTCCAGGTAGACCACATCCACAGGCCTCCCCACATCCACCAGGCAGTCACCTGATCATAGAAGGAGATTATGGTAAATACACAGAGATTATGGCAAATACACAGAACAATTCACACTAGATACTCAAAGGTTGGAACACAGGAGCCAGGAGAAGAGTCAGTACAGAAAGACAGCTTTAAAAAATATCTTTCACTGACACTTCCTGCACATTGGTAATGCTACCCAGGCAAGAACAACTTGGTAGGACTTGGGGAGACCTTTTCTTGTGTATGTCAAATGTCTTGAACGAGATTGTAGAACCATAGCACTGATTTGGTTGGAAAAGACCTCTGACATCATTGAGTCCAACCACCAAATTATGACCCCCCCGGGCATTAAACCATATCCCAAAGTGCCATGTCCACATGTTTCTTGAACACCTTCAGGGATGGTGACTCCACCACCTCCCTGGGCAGCCTGTCCCAAACCCTGACCACTCTTGCAGGAAAGAAACTTTCCTAATCTCCAACCTAAACCTCCCATGGTACAATTTCAGGCCATTTCCTCTCATCCTGTCACCCAATACTAGGGAGAAGACACCAATCCCCACCTCACTCCAACCTCCTTTCAGGGAGTTGTAGAGAGCAATGAAGTCTCATCTCTGCATCCTCTTCTCCAGACTAAACAACTCAAGGTCCCTCAGTTACTCCTCACCAGACCTGTTCTCCAGACTGTTCACCAGCTTCATTGCCCTTCTCTGGACCTGCTCCAGCAGGTCCTTCTTGGAATGAGAGTCCCAGAACTGAAGCCAACATTTGAGGTGAGCCTCACCAGTGCCTGGCACACAGGCAGGATCACTTCCCTACTCCTGGAGGCTACACTATCTCTGATCCAGGCCAGGATGCTTGTGACCTCTTACCCTCTACAACTAACAACTACCCTAAGAACCTATTAGTAATCAGCATTAGGTAGATTTGCATTTTGAAATCTCCCAGATGCAATGCAAGTAAGAGGTGAAGTTGGTCCATGAAGAAAAGAAATACTGCACAAGTTTGATAAGAAAACTCTTAGACTTACACACATTCCAGGAAGAAGCCAGAAACTCCAGGCCTGTCAGCCTGACCTCAGTGCCAGGCAAGATTATGGAGCAAATCATCTTGAGGGCAATCAGCACACCTCAGGATGGCCAAGGGATCAGACCTAGCCAACACAAATTTAGGAGGGGCAGGTCTTGCCTCACCAACCTGATCTCCTTTTATGACCAGGTGGCTGCCTGGTGGATGCAGGGCAGGATGTGGATGTAGTCTACCTGGACTTCAGCAAGGCCTTTGACATCATTGCAAACTCCTGGCCAAGCTGTCAGCCCATGGCTTGGACAGATGTACTCTGTGCTGGGTTAGGAACTGGCTGGAGGGCAGGACCAGAGAGTGGTGGTGAATGGTGCCAGTTCTAGCTGGCAGCCAGTCACTAGTGGCATCGCCCAGGGATCAGTGCTGGGCCCCATCCTGTTCAATTATCTTTACTGATGTTCTGAATGAGGAGATAGAGTCCACCATTAGTAAGTTTGCCGATGACAACAAGTTGGGACCAGGTGATGATCTGTTAGAGGGTAAGAGAGCTCTGCAGAGGGAACTTGATAGGCTGGGCACATAGGCAGAGTCCAACAGGATGGCATTTAACAAGTCCAGGTGCAGGTTCTGCACTTTGGCCACAACAACCCCATGCAGCGTACCCATGGAGGCTGGGGACAGAGTGGCAGAAGAGCAACCAGGCAGAAAGGGACCTGGGGTACTGGTTGATAGTAGGCTGAACATGAGCCATCAGTGTTCCCAGGTGGCCACAAGGCCAATGGAATCCTGGCCAGGAATAGTGTGGCCAGCAGGAGCAGAGAAGTAATTCTGCCCCTATACTCAGCACTTGTTAGGCCACACCTTGAGTACTGTGTCCAGTTTTGGGCTCCTCATTTTAAGAAGGACATTGAGATACTTGAATGTCCAGAGAAGGGCAATGAGGCTGGGGAGAGGTCTGGAGCACAGCCCAGTGAGGAGAGGCTGAGGGAGCTGGGGTTGTTTAGCCTGGAGAAGAGGAGGCTCAGGGGAGACCTAACTGCTCTCTACAGTACCTGAAAGGAGGTTGTAGACAGGTGGAGGTTGGTCTCTTCTCCCAGGCAACCAGTGACAGAGGACACAGGCTCAAGCTGATCCAGGGGAAGTTTAGGCTTGAGGTGAGGAGAAAGTTCTTCCCAGAAAGAGTAATTGGCCCTTGGGATGTGCTGCCCGGGAGGTAGGTGGAGTCCCCAGCCCTGGAGGTGTTCAAAAAGAGATTGGATGTGGCACTTGGAGCCATGGGTTAGTTGTCAGGTGGTATTGGGTAATAGGTTGGACTTGATGATCTCTGAGGTCTTTTCCAACCTGGCTGATTCTGTGATTCTTAGTCCACTCACTGCACAGGAAGGCAGAGGGGAAAATGAGTTAAGCTTAGATATAGGTACTGCTTGTCCTGTGTGCTTGGTGGATTTCATAGGCAAAGTGGTGAAAACAATTGGTAAAAAGCAGAAAGTTACCTAAGTGTGCATTCTGGATTTTTAACAATAGCATTGTGAAATAAGACTTTGAAACAAGGTGGAATTGAAACAGCATTTCTGAGGACTGACAAATTGCAGATGAAACCTGCAGTGTTAAACAGAGAGGGCAGCATTCAATCTCATCTTGATGATAGCTGGAAATGTCAGAGAATAAAAGAACAAAAACTGTTCAAGCCATATATACATACAGCTTTGCATATGCTAGGGTTTCACTCCTATGGTGCATCATTCTGTGAGGAGTTATTTTTACAGTGAATCAAGCTCCTGTGTGCAGTCTGGTTGGACAGCCTGCTTTCCAGTTCTGTGCTGATGTAGGTTACAGAAACAGAGCTCAAAGCTAAATCAGGTCAAAATTCATGGCCTGAAATAATGCTGCTTGACTTTAAAGGGAGCGTGGGGGAGTGCAAACTTGCATGGATGTGTTGGACTTGATGATCTTTGAGGTCTCTTCCAACCTTGGTGATTCTGTGATTCTTTTTTACTTTCCTGTGGAAGTTAGGGGCAAATATTGGGTGAGTAAATACTAATAACCTACTCTGACTTGTAAATTAGTACTCTGAAAATGTTTAATGGTGTCTACAGCACATGTGTATGTCTAACCACTTATATAAATGGTTACAATTCTCACCATTTTAGAAGAGAAGAGAAGAGAAGAGAAGAGAAGAGAAGAGAAGAGAAGAGAAGAGAAGAGAAGAGAAGAGAAGAGAAGAGAAGAGAAGAGAAGAGAAGAGAAGAGAAGAGAAGAGAATAGACAAGGTTGGAAGAGACCTTCAAGATCATCACATCCATTTGCTATATTAAATTCTAATAGAAAAAGCATCTTTTATTTCAGGATGTGGTGTTTATGGAAGTTCATGGGTTTACTTCTGGCTCTGTGTAACTACACTCCGAAAGTCAGGACATGAAGCAACTTTACCCCAGTACAGTACATCTGGCAGTCTTGGTGAGCTACATGTAGCGTTTAGGCTGGATGTTAGAAAGAAGTTCTATGCAGAAAGAGTGATTGCCCATTGGAATGGGCTGCCTGGGGAGGTGGTGGAGTCACCATCATTGGAGGTGTTCAGAAGGAGACTTGATGGAGTGCTTGGTGCCATGGTTTAGTTGTTTAGGTGGGTTGGATTGGTTGATAGGTTGGACACGATGATTTTGAAGGTCTCTTCCAACCTGGTCTATTCTATTCTATTCTATTCTATTCTATTCTATTCTATTCTATTCTATTCTATTCTATTCTATTCTATTCTATTCTATTCTATTCTATTCTATTCTGTTATTTCATAAACCACAGATTCACAGATTGCATCAGGTTGGAAGGGACCATCGAAGGTCATCTTGTCCAACTTCCCTGAAGTCAAGTGGGACACCTCCAACTAGATCAGACTGACCAGGGCCACATAGAGACTGGTCTTGAATGTCTCCAGGAACCTCAACCACATCCTTGGGCAACCTGTTCCAGTATATCACCACTCTCATTGTAAAGAGCTTCTTCCTGATGTCCAACCTAAATCTACCCTGCTCTAGTTTCAAACATTGCCCCTCATCCTGTTCTGGATAGAAATGGCATTGAATCACAGCTCCACAAAGAAATGTCACCAGTGGCAATGGCAGATAAATATTTCTGTTTCCTGCTATAAAAGAGTACTAAACATAATCAATTAAATATTCCAGGGCTCCTAGTTAGCTACAAATAAACAGGGAGATCCTTTGAAAGAACCACACAGTAAGCTACTGTTTCCTGTTCCAAAAATGGTTCTGAAGTGGGAAGAAGAAAAAGTGAAGGTCACGTTTTCCATTGCAGCTAACAATAAAGAATCAGTTCTTATGAATGGATTTAAACCCAAGTGTTACATGCAGTGTAATACACAAACCTCTAACAGATACCAAAACTATTTCTATGTGTTCCATTGCAGCTAACAATAAAGAATCAGTTCTTCTGAATGGATTTAGACCCAAGTGTTACAAGCAGTGTAATATACAAACCTCTAACAGATACCAAAACTATTTCTATGTGTTCCTTACAAATCTTTTTACTGTTATAAAGAGAGAAGGTTCCTGATGAATACTTAGTATCAGGTACAACAGAAAGACACTTTCTCTCCCAAAAAGAAGAACATTTTCAAGGTGCAGAGGCCATTGTGCCACCACTGATTGCTTCATAACAATGCACCTATCCAGAAAGCATCACCATAAGCCAGGTTTGGCTTTCAGTTCACAAACAGCTCTTTATTGTGCAAAATACACAGCAATAATGTGAGGACCATCTCCAACTGTGCCAAATCATTTGATTCACATACAGGAGAATGAGGTGTTTTGCACAAGGTCACACTAAGGTTGTACTGCAAGAATGTCTTTGGTCTTGGAATGCGACCAAAGTTAGTTTGAGCTTAAGCAAATCGTAAGCAGCTTGGCTTGAAATTTGCCCCCCCTCAGTCAGTTCAATTCTCTGTAGAGCTATTTGTGCTCAAAAAGTCCTGCTTCATATTCTGGGATGTGTTGTTCTGCTGTTCAATCATACTGATGACATGCAGGAAGATCAGTTGAGAAAACAGGGAACTGAGGCTGGAGGAAAGGTGGAAGTGGGATGTTAGTAGTTCAGACTAAACCTGCCATGATTGTTCACACTCATACTCCTCTGACACACAGTAATGTTGAATCCACATTTACTCTTAGCCACATGAAGTTTGTTGCCTCTGCTCTTTCTTACCATACACTCCAGGACCTTTTACTCCAACTGTTCATGAAAATGTGCCTGAGCCTAGATTTAGTTGAAATGATACAGGATAAAGAGACCTATCCATGAGACCTATTTACACAGACCAGTGTCAGGCCAGGGCTACAGGAGCCACATATGGAGCTGAGGCAGGGCTAAGCTCTTCAGGGAGGAGAGGCAGCTGAGCAGCTGAGGCCAGCGGTGTCCCGCTCACTGCAGCAGGCACATGGTCCCCCCTGGGCTCAGACTTCTGCTTGACAGAAGGACAAAATAAGGATCAATCATGTTCATGTCGTCACTCATACAAGCAGGACAATGCCAAGGTCACATTCATATGGACACAGGGTTTCCCACTGTTTTCAAAAGCCAAGATACTGTGCCAAGACATTTAGGAGCTTAAGCCTGTTAATTGGGATAAGTAAGACTATTTTTGCTCACTGGCCTAATATTGACATTAATGGAGTTATGATCCCCTCTGTCATTGTAGGGGACTCAGCTTTTCCTCCCTGACTCTCCCTTCTGAAGCCTTTTGCCAGGTGCTTTCAGAAGGGATTAGTGCAGTTTTCTCATGAGCAATTTCAAAATATTACTGGAATGTGCTTCTGGAAGACTGAAGGACGAGCTGTTGGTGTTTTCTCATCAGCCTTTGCATTCTGAAGTCCAGTTCAAGTCACTGCAATATACACGTCAAAGCCAGGGCATTATTTCGCCTCTCACCATCCCTAGAAACAAACATTAAGTACTCTAAACCAACATTTGCAGGAATCTGAAACTTCTGAAAATCAGGGAAGCTCTCTTCAGTAAACCCACAAAACCTACCTGGCTTCCCAAGTTAGCAAAACAATGCTGCAGAGATTATAGAAAGATGTAGATTCTGCTCAATACAGAAATATATTAATTGTTAGGTTCTGTTCTTTACCAAAAAAATAGCAAAACCAAAACATAATACTTGCTAGCTTGTGGGTATTATTAGCATAATTCACAGTATCACAGTATCGCCAAGGTTGGAAGAGACCTCAAAGATCATCGACTCCCAACCTGTCACCACAGTCCCCATGACTAGACCATGGCACCAAGTGCCACGTCCAATCGCCACTTGAACACCTCCAGGGATGGTGACTCCACCACCTCCTTGGGCAGCACATTCCAATGACAAATGACTCTCTCAGTGGAGAACTTCCTCCTCACCTCCAGCCTAAACTTCCCTTGGTGCAGCTTAAGACTGTGTCCTCTTGTTCTGCTGCTCGTTGCTAGAGAGAAGAGGCCAACCCTTCCTGGCTACAACCACCCTTCAGGTAGTTGTAGAGAGCAATGAGGTCACCCCTGAGCCTCCTCTTCTCCAGGCTAAACAACCCCAGCTCCCTCAGCCTCTCCTCACAGGGCTGTGCTCAAGGCCTCTCCCCAGCTTTGTTGCCCTTCTCTGGACACATTCAAGTGTCTCAATGTCTTTCCTAAACTGAGGAGCCCAGAACTGGACACAGGACTCAAGGTGTGGCCTAACCAATGCAGAGTCCAGGGGCACAATGACTTCCCTGCTCCTGCTGGACACACCATTCCTAATGCAGGCCAGGATGCCATTGGCCTTCTTGGCCACCTGGGCACACTGCAGGCTCATGTTTAGGCAGCTGTCAACCAGAACCCCCAGGTCCCTTTCTACCTGGCAGCTCTCCAGCCACTTTGACCCCAGCCTGTAGCTCTGCATGGGGTTGCTGTGGCCAAAGTGCAGCACCTGGCACTTGGATTTTTTGAATGCCATCCTGTTGGACTCTGTCCAGTCAGTAGAGGTCCCTCTGCAGAGCCCTTCTGCCCTCTAACAGATCAACTCCCACTCCCAACTTGGTATCATCTGCAAATTTGCTGATGACTGTCTCAATCCCCTCATCCAGATCATCAATGAAGATATTCAATTACCAAGATTTAATGCTGCAAATAAATTAAATAACCATTTAAATAAAGATGCTACAAAATGTGTTTTCCCTTAGGAGGCAGCAGAAAAGAGCAGCCACTGAGTATGTCTAACCCTCAGTTTGTGTTACAACCTATAGTAAGAGTATCCTCCAACATTGCACCCCAGGTGCTCATACAGCAGCAGGTCTTGGAGCTGAGTGCAGAAGCTTAGGACAGGAACTGAACAATGCTGTGTCAAATTGAAGAGCTAAGGAGAAAAAATGTTGCAACAAACTACTCAAACTAAAGGTAAAAAATATTTGCCAGAGGCTGTTAGCGCTGTCATTGCCAACAGTGTATTTGTGATATCACAAACAGCTCAGCTTCTCTATCAGCTCCCATCATCAACAGAACAAAAACCAAACCCAAGCCTCACTGCTCAGCATCACTAATGCAATTTGTTCACCACCACTTCTCTCTCCCTAAGCCACCTACACCTAAAATGAAGACTGAATCTTTTTCAAAAACCACCCTGATCTTTTCCTGTTGATGTTCAGCTACTGACTGAGCCTAATCCAATTGTGGCACCTCACAAGGTAGTAGCACAGAACATAGGGAATATTTACACTACAAACATCGTTAGAAAGCTTGCAGTTATTGTAGTCATCAACTCAGGAGTTGCCTAAGCAAACAAAAAATTTGCTTACCATACACAAAGAGATCTTCTCTCCCATAATTTGTTCCCAGGCTGGGAAGCAGCAGAGGAGTCAGTCTGCTAAAACTGAGAAATGCTAGGATTGCAAAGAGAGACAACCTACCTTACATAATCACACAGAATCACCAAGGTTGGAAGAGACCTCAAAGATCATCAAGTCCAACCTGTCACCACAGACCTCATGACTAAACCATGGCACCAAGTGCCACGTCCAATCCCCTCATGAACACCTCCAGGGATGGGGACTCCACCACCTCCCTGGGCAGCACATTCCAATGGCTAATGACTCTTTACGATCACTTTCAGGATAAAACTCACCAATACACCAAAAGCAGCAGGTATGGGCTTGTGCTAAGAGGCAGACACCTACCCCCCATATCTGTAAAGTCATTGGAGTGTAAGAAATCGATTGGTAGCTTGGCACCACCTTGATGAATTTCTGTGTTTTTTCTGTTACCAAAGACAGGGGTAGCAAGACATTCCCCAGTTCCCCAAAAATTCCCCACAGCTATGGCCAAAGCCAGCCCAAATCCTGCTATTATAGGATACACAGGGATTATAAATATATTATAAGCACATTATAAAGGGAATGTAGAAGGAACATCCATCTAGAGTTTTAACTTACTCCTCTTAACCATTTTCTCCTGGAAAGCCTTCATTGTAGATGAGGTAGAACCTCCCTGTTTATTTCTGCAGAACCACTGAAGATTTGCTGCTATGTCTCTTGCTACCAGCATTCCCAAGTCACACTTTTTGTGATGTTGAACACTGTACTTAGATATTCACTGATGTTTGCTTTGAAACTGTAGGTATTCTTTCACCTGTCTAATTAAAGCAATGGATAATACACAGGGGAAATTAAACTTCTGGGGCTTTTCTTATTGCCAGCGGTAAGCATATCAATACAAACTGTTACCACTGTTTGCAAAGCCTTTGTATGCCATAGCAGACTGCTAAATAAGTGGTATTGCAAACTGATTTCCAAGAGAAAACTGTTTTTAAAATCACAGATCTAATCATGCAGCTAACTAAAGCTCTTACATTGCTGTAGTTGTTTCCCTCTTTCCAGCTATTACCTCATACCTTCCATCTCAATTTGAATAGCCAAGGAATTATCTGCTTATTCTAACCTACTAGTGACCAACACACAGAGCTGGGAAAAGGGTCTGGAGAACAGGTCTTTTGATGAGTGGCTGAAGGAACTGGGGTTGTTTAGTTTGGAGGAGGCTGAAGGGGGACCTCATTGTTCACTATAGCTCCCTGAAAAGAGGTTGCAGTGAGGTAGGGCTTGGTCTCTAGTATCAGGGAATAGAACAAGAGCAAACAGCCAGGGGAGGTTTAGGTTGGATATTAGGAACAAATTCTTTAATGAAACAGTGGCCAGGCATTGGAACAAGCTGCCCAGGGAGGTGATGGAGTCACCAACCCTGGAGGTGTTCATGAAACGTGTGGACATGGCACTGTGGGACATAGTTTATTTGCAATAGTGGTATTGGGTTGACAGTTGGACTTGATGATCTTAGAGGTCTTTTCCAAAACAAACAGTTCCATGATTGTATGACTATACAGCAGTCTTGCATCCTGGAATCAGCTGTGAAGTCCACAGAGATACCACCAGCCATTCTTCCCAACTAGAGATCACACATGCTTCCTTCCTGGCTCTCCTGTGTAGCTTTAGCTTCCAGCATAATGACAAACATTACGCCTTCAGAAAACTGGCTTAACACACATCTCATTCACTAGATTTAGACTAATACAACTCCTTCCATTCATTGGTTTCTAAATTGAGACTGATGTCAAGGCTTAGCTAGGCTATGCAGGCTCTTGTGGTGTCAGGAGCAATCACCAGTATGTTCTCAGCCTAACCAGATGGCACGTTGCTGGAAGATTATCCCTTACTCAACAAACAGCAAACTACTGTGCTATACAAAATCGACTTCAATCACCACAATGCCTTCTACATAGACAGCAAACATAACACAAGGAAATATAGAACTCGTATCCTGTTTGCCAATATTTTTTTTCCCTGTTAAGGAAATATAAATAAATAAATAAATAACCTAGAAACAAAATACAGATTGAAAACCTGCTTTTTTTTGTTTGCTTTTTAGGGCCACTAGGATGAGCAGAGGGCTGGAGCACCTCTCCTATGAGGACAGACTGAAAGAGCTGGGACTGTTCAGTCAGCAGAAAAGAAGGCTCCCAGGTGACCTAATTGTGGCCTTCCAGTATCTGAGGGGGGCCTACAAGAAGGCTGGGGAGGGACTTCCGAGGATATCAGTAGTGATAGGACTAGGGGGAATGGAATGAAGATGGAGGTGGGGAGATTCAGGCTGGACGTGAGGAAGAAGTTCTTTACTGTGAGAGTGGTGAAGCCCTGGAATGGGTTGTCCAGGGAGGAGGTTGAGGCCCCATCCCTGGAGGTGTTTAAGCCCAGGCTGGATGAGGCTCTGGCCAGGCTGATCTAGTGTGAGGTGTCCCTGCCCATGGCAGGGGGGTTGGAACTAGATGATCCTTGAGGTCCCTTCCAACCCTGACTGATACTATGAATATATATATATAAAAATATATTATATATATATATATATATATATATAAAATCTCAATTGGAAACAAGGATCAAACCCTTGATTAACTTATTAACTTACACTGGAAAAAAAATATGTATTTTTCACAGGCAAGAGGGACACTGCACCAAGAAAATCAAAAAAGGGAGGATACTGATGGCAAAGGAGGTGCTATGCTCCTGAGCTAACCCTGAAGCCTGCCACAAAATCCATACTCAAGCACCACGGAAGTCTGAGTGTTTCTTGTTATATGACTCTCTGAATAATTATTCTGGAACTTTCTAGTAGAAAAATACACTCCCCCAGGTTTCTCCCCAAAACAAAACAAAAGAAAAAGAGCAATCCACCTATCTGTGGAGTGCTTGAATGAGATAGGGGACATTGGTCCTATTAAAATGTTAATTTATCAATTATGTACACAACAGAAGAAAGGACAAATAGACATTTAAAATTTGATTACTGTTTTATCCACTCTGAGCAGAGCTGGCAGCAAAATCCCCTGCTATGCTTCAATTTAAAAGAAGAAAGGGTTTAGAACTTTAAATAGATTTGCTATGGTAGGCTACAGGCTCTGAAACGTGAATGCAAATATATCTGTTTCAAAATACGTGAACTGGCATAAAAGGTGGCCCATGCCCCAGTTTCACTACCTACTTCACTTCCAAAAGGTAAAGCTGTTACAGCAGCCTTCCGAGGCCAGGAGTGACAAGCATTGTTGTTCCTCCAAGCTGCATTCATCAGCTGGTTGCATGTGGGGCACGCTTCCAGCCACACACATTGTAGGAACGACTAATTCATCATCTTGCATTCAGAGCTGCTGGCCCAGTGCTGTGGCTTAGCATTTAATTAAACAGGTATACAAAATCATCAATTAGCTGATCACATCTCACTGCACAGGCTCCTGGGACAGCCCTCTGGGTGCGTTTTGTCCCATGGCCAGAAACTACTGGTGCAATTAAAGCCCCAGCTCAGAGCTGTTGGGTCATTCACCCAGGTTTCCTTCAGAGTGGGTCTCTTCTGACCCCACACTGTCCAAGAAGTTTCTCTGGTCAGGCAGCTGTGCCACAGCCTCCTCCACATCCCAGGAGGTTGCTGTGGTAGCACAGACACCTCTGCAGTGACCAAATCATTGTCATTGGCTTTGCCAGACCTTCAGAAGGGATCCACTTCTGGCACACTCAGCTATCTAATTTGTTAGTCCAAAACCACACCGAGGGTTCCACACAGGCAGTTAGGACAAAAAAGCTATCAAAAAATGGCCTAGAGAGAAATGAACACTGAAATCCTTCACAACTGCATCACTGATATGTAGGAACTATTATTCACCAGCACATGATGGTCCTAAGTTGTGACACAGAGTGAGTGATCTAACCCTGGGTGTCACAGAACATCTGGTCCTTTTGTTCTCATGCTTTTTAACCTAGCTGCAAGCGTTGACACATTTTATGATCCTCTCATAGTCCCCAAGTACAGCAGTACCACCCTGCTTGCTTGCCAGCACTGAGAGGAGTTGAACATTCTTAAATTCCAAAGGTTTAGGTAGGTTTAGCTGCATTTTTCAGGGTCTCTCTGCATTTCACAAGTTTGTTTACAGACCATAACCTCACTCAGAACTGACACTTTAGTTTCAGAACCTTTGACAGATGGTCTTCACAGAATCATAGAATGGTCTGGGTTGACAGGGACCTCCAACAGTCATCTAGTCCAACTCCCCCTACAGTAAGCAGGGCTTGCTAAAACACACTCTCTGAATCCTCATATAAAAGCCCCCTGCTGATGGCAAACATCTCTACCTTCATGGTAATGGGGGACAGCACCACTATTCTGTGAACAGCCTGCTGGCTTTCATGACTTTATTGGTCACACTGGTCATACAACCAGTTCTCAGTTCTGTAACTTGACAGTCTAAGTCCCCTCACTTGCTGTGACACCTTTTGCATTTGCTATGTTGTTCCAACACAAGATAAGGTACTGTTCAGAGGGATGCACACATCTTCCTCAAATGAGATAGCATATTCTAGCAATTTCCTGATACTTACATACACTATCCACCACATCTCATATAACTAGCAATCTGACTGCATTAGATTTTGATTTACTCAGGCTTTTGGCTTTTAAGAATAGAATAGAATAGAATAGAATAGAATAGAATAGAATAGAATAGAATAGAACAGAATAGAATAGAATAGACCAGGTTGGAAGAGACCTTCAAGATCATCGTGTCCAACCTACCCAACCAATCCAACCCACCTAAACAACTAAACCATGGTACCAAGCACCCCATCAAGTCTCCTCCTGAACACCTCCAATGATGGTGACTCCACCACCTCCCTGGGCAGCCCATTCCAATGGGCAATCACTCTCTCTGTATAGAACTTTTTACTAACATCCAGCCTAAACCTCCTCTGGCGCAGCTTGAGACTATGTCCTCTTGTTCTGGTGCTGCCTGCCTGGGAGAAGAGACCAACCTCTGCCTGGCTACAATCTCCCTTCAGGTAGTTGTAGAGAGCAATAAGGTCACCCCTGAGTCTCCTCTTCTCCAGGCTAAGCAACCCCATGTGCAATCACTCTCTCTGTATAGAACTTCTTCCTAACATCCAGCCTAAACCTCCCCTGGCGCATCTTGAGACTGTGTCCTCTTGTTCTGGTGCTGGCTGCCTGGCAGAAGAGACCAACCAGGTTTTGCAGGATGAAGGAAAACATGAGACCTCCACCACTCTTCTACTCCCATGGCACAGATTGTTGTGTACCATTTCTAAATAAACAAATGACACAAATAAATCAACTTTGGAAGAATCATTTCATTCACTGCATTAAAAAAGCCTCCAGCCAAACATACAATTAAACCAAAGCAAACCAAAAACCTAAAACAAGCAAAAAAAACCCTATCTCCCCCACCCCCCAAAAAAGGCAAATAAGTAGAGTAGCAACATGAGCATCACAGCCTCCTTTCTTAAACTGGAGGTAAAACAAGATTATTTGAAAGTCAAGGAAAACATAACTTGAAGCCTAAATAACTTGAAACTTGATTTGTGCATGACACTGAGTACTCAGTATGACATTTCCAGCACTGCAAGGAACACAATTCTTCTTAGACTGTGTGGCCACTTTCAATTCAAACAACTATTTGATCTATTATGTATAACAATGACCAGCTGAGCCAATTCTTGTGCCACAGCAGAATGTGTCCTTTAACACATTTAATGAGTTCTTGGGGTCTTGGTGATGCAGCTTCCCTGCATGATGGAATGGAGCAGGAGCCCAAAGAATGGAATTTAGGTCTGTCTTTGATACCCAAGGTACTGCAGAGCACTTTGGAAAACAATGCATCAGATGCCAGTGCTGCAGTGCCCGCAGGTAACTGCAGAAGTGATTACATGCCCAGCAGGAGTCCTCAACCACTGTAACAGCATAAACAAACAGAACACTACAATCCCTTGTGTTCCTCGCACTTGGGCTAGGTGCCCTGTAGTCTGCATGTTGTATTTTTGATGAATCTCTCCCAGCTGCACTGTCTATCATGTTATTTCAGCTATTTTTCTCTCTCTATTTGCATTGTCCAGTCATGTCGATGCATTTGCTCTCCTGTGAGTGTTAGGCATCTTGGATGTCCCTCATTACTGTTACCCAAGATATAAATCATCTTTGTTATTTCTCTAGTTTTCATCAGATTCCATCCATTACCCATGACTGGGGCTGCCCCTGGTGCTTCCCTCAGTGCTTCAGAGCAGAGGGTTTCCCATTTGCTCTCTAAAAGACCTCACCATCTGGAAGCACTTTACAAATCTGGTATGGATGCTACCTGCTCCCTCAGATCTGATCAGTACAGTCTGGAAGGGCACACAGTGGGAACCTTTGCATTTCAAGCCTATTAATCACCGTTCAGGGTGGTCTACTCTTCTTGAACAATGACTCTTTATACTTTCCAAGACACTGCTCTTCAGATTCTCCTCTCCCTCTCCTCTCCCTCTCTTCTCTCTCTCTTCTCCCTCTCCTTCCTCTCTTCTCCCTCTCCTCTCCTCATTTCTGCTTTCATATCATAGAATCACAGAAGAGTTTGGGTTGGAAGGGACCTTAAAGAACACAGAATCATAGAACAGCTTAGGCTGGAAGAGACCTTAGAGATCACCTAATCCAACCTCATTGCCATGGGCAGGGACACCTCTCAGCTAGACCAGGTTAACCAAGGCCCATCCAACGTTGCCTTGAACGTCTCCAGGGAGGGGGCATCCACAACCTCTCTGGGCAATCCATACCACAGTCCTGCCACCCCGATAGTGAAGAATTTCTTCCTAAGATCCAATCTAAACCTATTCTCCTCCAATGTAAATCCATTTCCTATCAGTGGACACTCTCCTTAAAAGTCCCTTTGCAGCCTTCCTGTAGGTTCCCTTCAGGTATTGGAAGGCAGCTATAAGGTCCCCACAGAACCCTCTCTTCTCCAGGCTGAACAATCCCAGTTCCCTTAGCCTATCCTCAAAGCAGAGGTGTTCCAGCCCCTCTACCATAGGTATGGACACCTTCCTCCGCTCAAGGCTGCTCAAGGCCCTGGCCAACCTGGCCTTGAACACCTCCAGGCAGGGGTCATCCACAACCTCCCTGGGCAACCTGTTCCAGTGTCTCACTACCCTCACTGTAAAGAATTTCTTCTTAATCTCCAGCCTGAATCCACCCTTCTCCAGCTTAAAATCTACCTTCTCCCATCTTACATAGCTTTGTTGCACACTTCTGCATTTCAGAGTTAAATAGAATGGCTAAATTTTCCCTCTGTGCAAGCCTACATTATTCCCTACCTGATAAAAGCTTTTTTCACTTTTAGTTATCTTAGCCCTTAGCTAATGTGCATGATTAAAACCAGTCCCAAATTCACTCCCAGAACCTCAGAGCTCTGTCATCATACTTTGCAAGAAGATCTCTCAGGGCTGAAATTAATGAAGCCTAAAGTCTGGCTGCACAAAGGGCAGCACAGAGACGTACAAATCCTGCCTGACCAGCTGGCCAGAACCTACATATGTCCCTCTAGGATGCCAATGTAATTACCTAGGGTTTCAGATAGGATTTCTGATAATTATCTGCTGCAGTTAGTCAACAGATTCAAAAGCTATCTGGTTCTAGCAGACATGGAAACAGCAGCTCACAGAGCATTGCCACAGCCATTTCCTTAAGAAATCAGACCCCAACTTCTCCTGTGTTTCAGCTTTGTAAATACAAAGGACCCCTATATTCTTCTGTGACCCTGATTCATAGATCTGGCAATGGAAATTTGCTGTGACAAGGATTTATGCTGACCAGGATCCCATTCACACCAGCATAAGGCTGAAATTTGGGTCTAATTGATGTAGCCCAGCACAGGACTGATCTCATCACTGATGGTTTTTTTCAGTTTTAACCCTCATGCATGATCTCTCCTCCTCAAAATTATTTTGAAGGAGACATTCTCATGAAAAGCCACCCTCATAAGTGATAGAATCATAGAATGGTTTGGATTAGAAGGGATATCCAAAGGTCATCTAGTCCAAATTCCATGCAGTCAGCAGGGATATCCTCCATTAGATCAGGCTGCTTACAGCTTTGTCCAGCCTGACCATGGATAGGGCCTCAACTATCTCCCCAGGCAACCTGATACAGTGTTCCACTACCCTCACAGTAACTAACTTGTTCCTAACACCCAATCTAAATCTCCTCTTCTCCAATTTCAAACCATTGCCCCTCCTTCTATCACTACAAGCCCTTGTAATGGTCCCTCTGCAGCCTTCTTGCAGTACTGGAAGACTGCTTCTAGGTCTCCCTGGAGCCTTCTCTTCTCCAGGCTGAACACCCCCAGCGCCCTCAGCCTGTCCTCATAACAGAGGTGCTCCAGCCCCACTGAGGGTGCCCTTGTGGCCCTCCTCTGGACCCTCTCCATCAGGTTCACGTCCTTCCTGTACTGAGGGCTCCAGAGTTGGATGCAGTACTTCAGGTGAGGTCTCACCAGAGCAGAGCAGAGGGCCAGAATCACCTCTCTGGACCTGCTAGCCACAGTTCTTGTAATGCAGCCCGGGATGCCATTGGCCATTGGATTGCAAGTGGACGTTGTTGACTCATCCAGCCTCTCCTCCTACTAGCACCCCCAAGACCTTTTCTGCAGGGCTGCTTTCTATCACCTCATCCCCCAAACTGTACTGATAATGGGGATTTTTCTGACCCAGGTGCAGGAGCCTGCACTTGGTCTTGGACTATGAAGAAATCCTGGGCTATGGAGATTCCTTTAGAGCTATTAAGTTCCCTTGCACTGAGGGTTGTTTTTTTCACTTGAGTTTTGTTTTGTGGTGTTGTTTTGTATTTTTTTTTAAGACTACAACTAAATTTTCCTCTTCATTTTTGTGGTTGAGGGTTACAGAGCTCTTTCAATTCCAGAGCAAATAGCTTTAACTGATGGCTTCCTGAGCATTTACAGAGAGTAACATTGTTTACCTTTTATTCAATTCTGCATTGTTTCCTGTAGTGTTTGAACCACTCACAAGGATGAATTATATCTCCTTCCAGTTGGTATGCATTATTTATTCTAATGGCACACACACTTTGCTCTGTTTTCTGTTTTCCCTCGGCCACAGTAATTTCATTTATCCAAGGGAAGATAGCGTTTTGCATAGGCCTCTTTCGTTTTTCATGCTGCACAACCGCAGGGTCACTAATTCTGCGCTGGCAGTTCTTCACTGCTCCTTCAAAACACATTCTGCTGGGTTGTACTCACACATCACCTTGACAGCTCAGAATCTGATATTCTCCCAAGGAGCACCATAACCCAGTGCACCCCCCAGTCAGCTGCGGGAAGGACACGAGCAGCATTTTCACTAGCACCTAACTCCAGGTCCACAGCTAGGCAGCTGCTGGGTAATAGCAGGATTTAAGGGGATGAAAATTAGTGCAATGACAACACCTACCATCGCTTGCCTTCTTTAATGCCTGTCTCGAGCTTAGGGCTAAACAGCTGCCTGGCTGAGGTACAGCAAAAGGAAAAGCCTCTCATTTCCAGTTAAGAGTAATGGGAGGGCTTATGGTGTATCCACATAAAAGAAACTCACATAACTGATCATCTTTTTGAAGAGCACCTTCCATAAAGAAGAGTTAAATTTCATTCGTCAAGGATGAAGTGACTGATGGCCTACCATTTGCAGCAGTAGGATACATCAGATGATGTATCTGACATGTTTCCCCTGACATGTCTACTAAGTTTTATCACCAGACCATGATAAAGTTTGCAAACTGGTAATTTTGCTGATCTATGGTAAGTAATTACATTAGAAGAAAATCATGTTAAAACAACATTAAAAGAGAGTCATTCTTAACTGCAGAGCGTGGGAAGCTGCAGGCAGAGCTCCCATTAACAGTAAATACAGCAGATCTAAAAAAAATCCCAAGTATTTGCTAAAATAGATTCAGTGAGACTTCCCTGTGTTAAGAATCACAGAATCACAGGATGTTAGGGGTTGGAAAGGACCTGCAGAGATCATCCAGTCTGACCTTCCTGCCAAAGCAGGATCACCTAGGGCAGGTCACACAGGAACGCATCCAGCTGGGTTTTCAAAGGTCTCCAGAGAAGGAGACTCCACAACCTCTCTGGGCAGCCTGTTCCAGTGCTCCATCACTCTCACCATAAAGAAGTTTCTCCTCATGTTGAGGTGGACCCCGCTGTGTTCCAGCTTGTACCTGTTGTTCCTTGTCCTCTTACTGTGCACCACTGAAACGAGCCAGGCACCTTCATCTTGAGGTCTGTGGTGACAGGTTGGACTTGATGATCTTTTGAGGTCTCTTCCAACCTTGGTGATTCTGTGATTCTGTGTGTGACACCCACCCCTCAGATATTTATAGATATTAACAAGATCCCCTCTTGGCCTTCTCTTCACCAGACTAAACAGCCCCAGGTCTCTCAGTCTTCATAGAAGAGATGTTCAAATCCCTTAATCATCCTCATAGCTCTCTGTCGGACTCTCTACAGTAAATCCCTGCCGCTCTTGAACTGCACACAGTATTCCAGGTGCAGCCTCACCAGGGCAGTGTAAAAGGGAGGAGAACGTCCTTAGACCTGCTGGACACACTTAAAAGGAGAACTGTAAGAGTTCAAGTTATTTTTTTTTCCTCCTGACTTTCCTGATGTAGCTTACTTTTATGATTTGCATGCCATTACAAATAAATAAATAAATCAACCTCTATTTTAAGTTTCAGGTGCTATGCACATAAACCTGTGTACACCACGAACTGCAGAGGAGAGTTTATTAGCTGACAGAACAGTACTTAGATTTGTGTCCTGTGCCAGGCCATTAAGAAGACTTTACACAGCTGACTGGCGAGTAATTTCAGAAGCTGAAAAGAAGTTTCTCAACTAAAGAAATCCTGAGGCACAGGGAACATGCACTGGTTTAAACTACATTATGTTCAGACAAAAGGAAAATTAAGGTGAGACCTCTTGAAAGAAATTATTTAGGTGCTTCAGGCTTCTTAAGAAGTAGAGAATTTTTCTTTCACATCTTTAACTCCTGGTGACTAATGACTGCGGTGTTTGTGGAGCACTAAACTGTAACTGCAATGGCCAATCCTGCTCTCTAACAATCGCTCTTCACCACTGGCATTTTCTTTTGCCTGTGATACCTACAGTGTCAACGCATACTCTCTTCATTTCCAACACCATAGCTTCAAGCTAAAAGGGGAGGGATGATATTTCTAAAAGTCTCAATGACAGCAGAGTCCCTCCAGAGGCAATACCGAAATTTCAGTAACCAGAAAAAGAGCTTAACAGAGGTGGAGTAAGAGGAAACAGTGAGTTCTATGGAGGGATAAAGAGAGGGACGAGAAAGGTACACCAGACTGACAGGGGTGTGCTCTGCCTCAGTGATTCAGAGGTTACCAAGTAGACAAAAACAAAATTCAGCATTTGCCACAGCAGTTGAGAACACAGAAAATCTCTAAGATCATTGAGTTCAACCCTCAACCTAACATCACCATGGCTATTAAACCATGTCCTGAAGTGCCATGTCCACATAATTCTTGAACACCTCCAGGGAGGGTGACTCCACCACCTCCAAAGAGAAGTCTGAGTGTGGCAATTCTGGGGTGGGCACCATTCAGCTGTTTCCTCACCAGAGAAGGGAACAGCATGAGAGTGACTGTGTCCCACACAGGTTACAAGGCTGGCAATCGAGTAATGCTTTCAGCCTTCACTGCTGAGGGTCTGCCCACAGCCAGGCAGAGAACTAGCAACTTGGCCTCACATACATAATTACTCACTTACTCAGTCACACAGGTACTTTTCAAAACATCTTTTAGCAGCAGACCTAAATAATGACACTCTAGCATGCCTCTGCTTTTCTTTGGTTTAATGTAGAGCCATGCAGAGCAATCGTCACCTCTGCCAGAAGCCAGGACAAGTGCACAAATTAAACTGCAATTGTAAGTGAGATTGCTGAGCCTGTGGCTCCCTGCTCATCTTCTGAAGAGCAGCAACTTTCCCACTAAATGAATTTCCCATTAAGACCCTGATCAGCAGACAATCATTTCAGATCTGAGTCCTGACAAAGATTTTTACTGACAACAGGAGATGATCAAAAGAAGTCCCTAAGCATCATAACAAGCCATCTGTCACTGTATGCTGGTTCAGGCAATTAGTTACCACTAACGTTCGCTCTAATTCTCAACATTTGATTCCTACAGAAATATTCTGACAGCTCCTCTTCCATTTTATTCACGGGTGAGCAAGGTTAATATTTTCTGAAGACAAAAAAAACCCCACCTAACTCCACTGTTTAATTTTCTATATATTCATTGGCACATGTCTTTTAGTCTAATACCTTGGGTTTGTGTAATACCAACAGCCAAAAATCCCTGATTAGCTGGAATGGTCCTGAGGCTTCAGAATGAATAATGTGAGAATGAGTTTTGTTTTGTTTTCAAACTACTTTTTAAAAATTCAAAGGCTGGATTTAATTAAAATGCAGAGACTTTTCCAGAATTCCTCTTCGTTGCCAGCCTACCCCATGCATATCAATTAATGAAGCATTAACTCCCCTTTCCCTAGCAACATTTTAGGGGAAAACACTTTGTGAATCAATTACTAGGGGCAATAGGCAAATTTCTGGCAATTAATTTTAATTTTTATTGTATAGTCTACAAACCTAAATTCTGAGATTCTCCTTCGAGTTTGCAAGCTTTGCCTGTAGCCATACACAAACATACAGCTTCTGGAAGCTTCTAAGGCCTGCACAAACACAGCCCAGTCTTACATTGCTTGTGGACAGGAGGTATTATCTTTCATTTGCAACTTTCTTAGTTTTACATCAGTAGAAATCATGTCTTATGAAGAATATTGGGCAGTTCTTCAGTAAATTCCTACCCAAGGGTCAGATACTCTTTGCGCTACACAGAAAGCTTTAATCCACGTAAACACACACCTCACACGATCCACTCCACAGCCAGATTACCACAGACACATGGTTGAAATCAAAAGAGCAAAGCTCATGCAACAAGCAAACTGTAGTTGATTTCAAAATGACCTTTTCTTTCAGGTCCATCACACACCTTTAGTCACCCCTAAGTTCTCAGAGGTCTCTCTGCAGTTGTAGTCATTTTCCTCAAGAAAGCTGATGTATCAGCTTTCCACAATCTTATGTAGGTAGACCAAGATTGAGCAGTGTCCTCAGCACTCAACTAATGGAATGTGGTGGGATGAAAATTCCCTCCCCCCAACATTAAATTTGCCAGACCAGCTCAGCTGGAAGCAAACAAAAGCTGCAATTACAAGCAAAAGGACAATGAAATGCAATGAATGTGTACAAAATACACAGCATTTACAAGAGTTTACAGGTATTTACAATTAATGAACAGCACAAGGACCCCTCTGGTCAAAGACCAGGAGAAGCTAATAGCTTCTCCCTTCCTGCCCCCCTTACTCCTCTGTACATAAAAGGGAGAAGAGAAAGGAGCAGAGATTGTTAGACTTAGCCAAAACAATGCAGCCAAGGTCAAGCAGAAGCGACTTAGTATCTCTCCCAGAGCAAAGAAGCAAGAGAAGGGAGGAGAAGATCATTTTGGTACAACTAGTTTAAGTCCCTTATGTCTCCAATGGGTCTGTTTAGAACTATCATTATTTTCCTTTCTACAGCCAATATTTATTTATTTATTTACATTTTACTACTTTCTTCCAGATCTGTGAAAAAACATTAAAGGCGCAGCTTAAAACTCCCCCACGGAAACAAAACACTACCTCTCCTGATGCAGAGCCCGTGTGCCACCACACCAGTCCTTCGCCCACACACCTGCAGCATCGCTCAGTGGGAAAACCTGCACAAGAAGTACTGTAGGTATTAGCCCTCCCCGGTTCTCCTCCAAATGTCTCGAGGACACAAGTACAGTACCATGGTGGGGAAGGCTGGCCCTTCCCTGCAGAGAGCGCTTCCACATCAGCTCTTCAGAAACATGACTGCCTACCAGTGTCTGCAGCTCCCAACAGTGGGGCACCTGAACCGTGAGCCCACCTGTCCAGGATGCTGCTCCTCAGTGTTTAAAACCCAAAGAAAACAGAAGGAGGTCTTTCCTGTTTTGCCATGAAGACACTTGCTGCTTAGATTTTCAAAGGCCTCTCTTCTTTCACCTCATTTCTAATCTTGTAATGTGAGACTTTCATGTTCTGCAGTCACAAATTTCCTGTAAGGGTATTGGTTACAGTACCCTTTCATCCCCAGTGCAGAACAGTTGTGCACACACCCTGAGAAATTCATGCCACCTATTGCAGGACGGTGGAGCAGAGTTTCTTAACACTGACAGACACAACAGCAATCTCACCTGCACTTGTGAGACATTTGAAAAGATAACTCTTGTTTCTTTTCTGAAAAAATTTTTGGTGCACCAAAATGAAGAGGTTCTCTGGAGGAAATAGAATAGAATAGAATAGAATAGAATAGAATAGAATAGAATAGAATAGAATAGAATAGAATAGAATAGAATAGAATAGACCTTTGAGATCATCAAGTCCAACCTATGACCCAACACCATCTAATCAACTAAACCATGACACCAAGTGCCTCATGCAGGCTCTTCTTAAACACCTCCAGGGATGGTGACTCCACCACCTCCCTGGGCAGCACATTCCAATGGCAAATTACTCTTTCTGGGGAAGAACTTCCTAACATCCAGCCTAAACCTCCCCTGGCACAGCTTGAGACTGTGCTAGCAGGAGGTGTCCCTGACCATGGCAGGGGGGTTGGAGGCAGATCATCTTTAAGGTCCCTTCCAGCCCAAACCACTCTCTGACTCTATGATCAAATTTTCAGTCATGACATCTCATGATGAATCTCTTACTTTAACATTAGTCAAAATAATTCATTGAATGCCTGTAACAGCCGCAGCTGGGATTTAAACATGAATTAGAGAGTCACAGAGTCAATAAGGTTGGAAAAGACCTCAGAGATCATCAAGTCCAACCTATTACCTAATAGCTAACACCTCCTGACAACTAAACCATGGCTCCAAGTGCCAAATCCAATCCCCTCTTGAACACCTCCAGTGATGGGGACTCCACCACCTCCCTGGGCAGCACATTCCAATGGCCATTCTCTCTTGCTGGGAAGAACTTTCTCCTCACCTTGAGCCTAAACTTCCCCTGGCACAGCTTGAGACTGTGTCCCCTTGTTCTGGTGCTGCTTGCCTGGGAGAAGAGACCAACCCCCACTTGGCTACAGCCTCCCTTCAGGGAGTTGGAGAGAGCAAGGTCTCCCCTGAGCCTCCTCTTCTCCAGGCTAAGCAACCGCAGCTCCCTCAGCCTCTCCTCATAGGGCTTGTGCTCCAAAGGTGAAACAAGTAGCTAAAGCCTTCTGTTCTGCAAGGCCTAATAAGGAGGACTCATTAAACATTCAGCTGATAGTTTCTGAGTAATGAGGTTACTAACTCGACTACAGTTAACTGACTCGAAGTCCACGTGAATAGTATCTTCTTGTTCCAGGGAAAACTTGTATGTAGTTTGCCCATTTCAGCAAGTAAAAGTGAGGTGAGAGAATACAAATCCAGGAGACCTCACCATTTGATTTTCTGTGCTCAGAGAAAATCTTCCCCATCTGTGTTCTAACTGCTGAAGGTGAGAGCTGGGATTGTAAAGGAATGAGGGATAAAGGGTGGGGAGACTACAGAACACAGGGAATTACAGTAATAATTTAAAATTATAGATAGCTTTGTATTGAGGCCCATCTAACCTGAACAGACTTGATCTGGAACGTCTGCCACAGCAAGCTCTGCATTTCTTGAGTGATGCCAGCAAAGCAAAAGCCTCAGGGACAGCTTTGTATGCAAGAATTAAGACAGATTTCAGCTCACATGCAAGTTTGGCTGACCAAACGTATTATTTCTGAGCAGAAAACAAGGGACTGTCTCTTTCCTATCTCAAGCAAACTAGGATATCAAACAAGGGGTCTTACTGCAGACTGAAGGACTAGGCTTCAGCAATGATTTGTTTGTTGTTTTAAGAACAGACATCCCTCTCACTCCCACATATTTGTGTCTCTCTCAGTGGTCTGTGCTAGCTATTGCACTGTGCATCAAACAAAAAGATTCCCAATCAAAGACTTGAACATGGGCTTCTTTTTTGTTCCAGCCAATGCTACAACCACTGGGGCTCTAAGCCAGCTGCTCTATGTACACTGCACTGGTTAGGCTGCACCTCAAGTACTGTGTCCAGTTCTGGGCCCCCCAGTTTAGGAAGGAGGTTGACTTGCTGGGACATGTCCAGAGAAGGGCAACGAAGTTGGTGAGGGGTTTGGAAGATAAGCCCTATGAGGAGAGGCTGAGGGAGCTGGGGTTGCTTAGCCTGGAGAGGAGGAGACGCAGGGGTGACCTTATTGCTCTCTACAACTACCTGAAGGGAGGTTGTAGCCAGGCAGAGGTTGGTCTCTTCTCCCAGGCAGCCAGCACCAGAACAAGAGGACACAGTCTCAGGCTGTGCCAGGGCAGGTTTAGGCTGGATGTTAGTAAGAAGTTCTATACAGAGAGAGTGATTGCCCATTGGAATTGGCTACCCATGGAGGCAGTGGAGTCACCTTCCTTGGAGGTGTTCAGGAGGAGACTTGATGGGGTGCTTGGTGCCATGGTTTAGTTGTTTAGGTGGGTTGGATTGGTTGATGGGTTGGACACGATGATCTTGAAGGTCTCTTCCAACCTGGTTTATTCTATTGTATTGTATTCTATGTTGTGGTGGGTTAACGCCCATTCTGAAAACCGGGTGGAGGGCTTGCGGGTGCTTTGCCCTCCCTGCAGGGCATTTTCCCCCAGGAAACTGAGTCTGTTCTACTCCCCCCTCCCTGCCCAGCTAGGCTATAAAAGGGAGGACATTGGAGTCATTAGCTCTCCTTTTTGGCTCCTGCCTCTCCTGGACAAGAGCTACTGCAGCTGCCTTCCTGCTCTCCTGCCACGTGGTTGGGCCTGATCCTTCTCCCTGCTGCCTCCATGCCTCTTCAGAGAGAGAGACTGGTTTCGTATTCTTGGTTTTGTTTTCTTTCCCCCTCCCATCCATCCTTGTTCATTGCCCTTGTGAACCTTACCTGTTATTGTTTTATTTATTTATATTATATATATTTATTTATATTATATTTATATTATATTTATATTTTTTTTTAAAAGAAAACTCTTTACCACTCTACTTCCAAGGTGACTCCAAATTATTCCTTGGTGGATTTGCTCCTTCCCTTTCCCTTTTTTTTCCTCTCTGTTGGGAGGGAGGAGTGGGGAGTGGGGGAGAGATTCTCAGCCTTGCCCCCCATCTGAGCTCCTAACTCCCAGTTAAGGCTCAAACCACTACATATGTATACAAGATGAAACCACAGGAGTGACAGATTCCTGAGAGCTTTCTCACCATCCTTACCATGTTCCAATGATGACTGTGTTCATTTTGTCTTTTCTAAACTGAGCTTAGACAGTTCCAATTTAACCAGTAAAAAAAACATAGATAATAAACAAATCATGATTTCAGATGCTATTTTAAAGAACAAAGGGCATCAGTGGTCCTGTACAGCCCACCACTGCTCAGCACCTCCCCTCCTGCACGGAGATCAGCATTGAGTCCAACCATCAAGACCTCTGATCCAGGCCAGAAAGGCCCTCTGAGATCATCAAGTGCAGCCATTTTGCCCACTCCACCAAGTCTGTCATTACACCATGTCCCCAAGCACCATATCCACATGTCCAGGGATGGCGATTCAACCCCCTCCCAGGGCAGCCTGTTCCAGTGCCTCACAACCCTTTAGTACCACCTGCACCAACACTGGCCCAGACATAGGCCATATTCATGCTCTGAACTCAGTCATCTCCAATAAAACCTCCCAGGAGCCCCAGTGAGGAGGCCAGGAGTGAGGCTAGTGGCTCTGTAAACTGGGATGACTGGACAAGAAGGCACCTGCAGTGAGCTGAGGTTCCTCAAAAGCCAGTACCTCACCTCACCCTGCTGTTTCTCAGTGAAACAATAATACAATACAAATACAATACAATACACCAGGTTGAAAGAGACCTAAACCTTAATGGTGAAGTGAAAGCTGCTGAGTTTGCTTAGTTCCAACAGTCAACCAACATTTTAACTTTCTTATTTTAAGAGGATGAGAAGGCAACAAAAAAATCTATACCAAGGCACAAGCATAGCCAAAGCAGTAAAATATGTAGAGACCCAAGAGAAGACCGCCTTACTGTTTGAAGAAGGGCTCTATGACTTGTGATTCCTTCTTCACAGTACAGAAGTCAGTTGCTTCCTTTTGCTGGGATTATCTGACAAACCAAACTCAGCTTGTGCTAGCTCTCTGTGCTGGGTTAACGCCCATTCTGAAAACAAAAACAAAACAGGGTGGAGGGCTTGTGAGTGCTTTGCCCGCCCCTCAGGGCATTTTCCCCCTGGGAAACTGAGTCTGTTCCACTCCCCCCTCCCTGCCCAGCTAAGGTATAAAAGGCAGGGCATTGCGCTATTAGGTTTCCCTTTGGTTCCCGCCTCTCCTGGATAAGAGCTACTATGCAGGGGAGGGACTACTATCCTGCAGAGAGACCTCGACTGACTGGACAGATGGGCGGAGTCCAATGGGATGGCATTCAACAAGTCCAAGTGCCAGGTGCTGCACTTTGGCCACAACAACCACATGCAAAGCTACAGGCTGGGGTTGGAGTGGCTGGAGAGCTGCCAAACACAAAGGGACCTGGGGGTGCTGATCGACAGCCACCTAAACATGAGCCAGCAGTGTGCCCAGGTGGCCAAGAAGGCCAATGGCATCCTGGCCTGCATTAGGAATGGTGTGTCCAGCAGGAGCAGGGAAGTCATTGTGCCCCTGTACTCTGCATTGGTTAGGCCACACCTTGAGTCCTGTGTCCAGTTCTGAGCCCCTCAGTTTAAGAAGGACATCAAGACACTTGAACGTGTCCAGAGAAGGGCAACGAGGCTGGGGAGAGGCCTCGAGCACAAGCCCTATGAGGAGAGGCTGAGGGAGCTGGGGTTGTTTAGCCTGGAGAAGAGGAGGCTCAGGGGAGACCTCATTGCTCTCTACAACTACCTGAAAGGTGGTTGTAGCCAGGAAGGGCTTGGTCTCTTCTCCCAGGCAACCAGCACCAGAACAAGGGGACACAGTCTCAAGCTGCGCCAGGGGAAGTTTAGGCTGGAAGTGAGGAGAAAGTTCTTCACCGAGAGAGTCATTCGCCATTGGAATGCATTGCCCAGGGAGGTGGTGGAGTCACCGTCCCTGGAGGTGTTCAAGAGGGGATTGGACGTGGCACTTGGTGCCATGGTCTATTTGTGGGGTCTGTGGTGACAGGTTGGACTCGATCTTTGAAGTCTCTTCCAACCTTAGTGATACTGTGATACTATGGCTGCCTTCCTGCTCCTCTGCCACATGGTTGGGCCTGATCCTTCTCCCTGCTGCCTCCATGCCTCTTCAGAGAGAGACTGATTTTGTATTCTTCTTCTTTCTCCCCTTCCCATCCATCCTTGTTCCTTGTCCTTGTGAACCTTACCTGTTATTGTTATACATATATATATTTTGTTTAAAGAAAACTCTTTACCTCTCTACTTCCGAGCCAACTCCAAATTATTGTTCGGTGGATTTGCCCCTTTCCTTTTTTTCCCCCTCTCTATTGGGAAAGAGGAGGGGGGAGCAGGGGAGAGACTCTCATCCTCGCCCCCATCTGAGCTCTTAACTCCCAGTTAAGGCTTAAACCACTTCACTCTCAAACAGGAAAAGGCACAAATCAGATATTTCATGGCCTTACAATCACCTCTACCAACCCTCCCACATCACAAAGAGTGATTTATTTATTTTTTCAATCTAATTTTTGCAAGAAGCCAAATTCAGCTTCAAGTCTTAGATCTTTTAAAAAGACATCTAGAGCCTTGATTCCAAATCTGTAGCACCCCAATGTAACTGCTACACAAGTTAATGAGTTTCAATTTGCACCTTCTTTCTGTTTTTAATTAGGCCACTTCAATTTCAAGCTTTTTCTTTTGTTTGTTTTTTAAACTCCTTTGCCCAGCTCAGTGAAAAACCCTTTAGGCTGTTGACTGCCTTACCTTCTTCTTTCTTATTATAATCATTTGACAGACTTACAAAGTGCAAATGCTAAAGGAGAAAAAGGCATACCTTTATAGGCTATATTTCACAAGAAAAACTGTTCTGCAGCCCTGCTGAATTTTCCTACAGCTTTTTCCAACTGTGACAACCAGAACAAGGCACAAAATAAAACTTTTCTTTGCAGAAAATTCAGAAAAGATGAATCAGATAGATGTGAATATGAAGGATGTTGCATCTCATTGTGATCCCCTAAATCGAGAAGTAAAGGGCTTGTCACTCACTTCATGTTAAGCTTGGAGCATCTTTACTCAGATCGACTTTGCTGACTGTTTCCCATGGAAACAAACTCCATTGCAAGTCACACAATGCCACCAACATCAACCCGATCCACAAAATATTTCTGCACAATTTGTGTCTTGCTTGAGTGCAGCACCACAGAAACCTGTGGCCAGAAGAGGCCCTGGGCTTGAGAGGGAGGAAGATGAGTCTTATTTTCTAAGCAGCAGAAAGGCAGAACTTTGTCAGCACCCCCAGCACGCAAACGCACTCCATCACCACACAACAGAGAGAGGAAGGACTGCAGCAGCACTTCAACCTGCTGCCTCTCAGTGCCAACCTGATAAATCAAAGATGTCCAACAAGACAGGGAAATGTGGGGAAAGTCTGTAACATCTGAGGAAAAGTTTCAAGCCAAGTGATCATGGATCTAACGGATACACAGCAATGAAGCAGGGGGTGAAAGATATCTCCTTGCTTACTATATTAATTCCTATCACCTTGTTTTGCCTGCTCTCTGTTGGGTTAACCATCAGAAAGGCTCCACAACATAGGTTAAATCTTCTGTTTATTGACATCTGACCTACATCACTTGGCCTTCACAGGCTGTTTCAGTAACAGTTTTGGAGCTGTTTTTCTCTCCAACTGAAACTGTACATCTCCACTTTCAGAAGGTAAAAACAGCAAACAAGCTAAGAGGGTATGAAGAAACCAGGAGAGACAACTTCTAAATCCTCAACAAAATCACATATTCTCCTCTTGATCAAACTGACCTCTCCCATCTTCCTCTTCTCTGCAGTTTCTTTTTCACCACCTGCAGGAGAATTCCACACTCACAAGGTTTTAGAGGGGGGAAAAGGGAAAAATACTGGGAATGAAAGATCATCTTCAAGAACCAGAAAGGATGGAGCCATCATTTGAAAGCCCATTCTCAAAGACCAGGAGGCTTGGGCTGCAATCCCTGTTGCTCCAAAGAGTGAACTGTAGAGACATTGTTTCAAGAGCTACTCAAATGGTTTGGCCCTTGGTGGCCCACAGAGCTACTGGCAGCTGCCTGTTCTGCTGGGCCATGGCAAAGAGCAGAAAGTTTCAGGAAGTGACAGCTCTGAGCAAGCTTCTTGACTGAACAAATGCATTTCAAAGGAGTTGAGTGCCCACTTTTTGCAATGTGACCAAAATACCTTGCCAGGGAAAGACTAAAGAGTGGAAAGCTACAAAATAAAAGCCATTGGTTGCCTTTTTTGGTTAAAATGGACAAAAAGCTATTTTTGATGCATTTATATAGGAATTCTCAGTACAACTATTGGACAGCCATATGCTCTACATCACTTCAAACTCACTAAGCTTCCTGGAAAGACACCAAACTGGGAGGAGTGCCTGACACACCTGAAGGCTGTGGTGCCATTCAGCAGGACCTGGAGAGGCAGGGCCTGGGGGGCCTGTTGAATAGAAGGATGCCCATGAGCCAGCAGTATGCCCTTCGGGCCAAGAAGGCAAATGGCATCCTAGGGTGGATTAGAAGGGGGATGTGATTAGCAGGTCGAGAGAGGTTCTCCTCCCCCTCTACTCTGTCCTGGTGAGGCTGCATCTGAAATATTGTGTCCAGTTCTGGACCCCTCAGTTCAAGAAGGACCTCGGGGAACTGTTTGAAAGAGTCCAGCACAGAGCCACAAAGATGCTGAATGCAGTGGAACATCTCCCTGTGAGGACAGGCTGAAGGAGCTGAGTCTCTTTAGCTTGGAGGAGACTGAGGAGTGACCTCATTCATGTTGATACAGATGTGAAAGGTGAGTGTCAGGAGGATGGACCCATGTTCTACTCAGAGATGCCCAATGATAGGACAAGGGGCAGTGGGTGCAAGCTAGTGCACAGGAGGTGCCATGTGAACATAAGGAAAAACTTTTTCGCTGTGAGGGTGACAGCCCTGGAGCAGGCTGCCCAGAGAGGTAGTGGAGTCTCCTCTGGAGATATTCAAAACCTTCCTGGATGTGTTCCTGTGTGACCTACTCTAGGTGATCCTGCTCTGGCAGGGGGTTGAACTGGGTGATCTTTTGAGGTCCCTTCCAAACCCTCATGTTCTGTGATTCTATGACTTCATTACATCCTCTTTGTGTTGCAATCAAATTTTGCTGCTCCACAGTTCTTGGAGGAATGACCATAACATATCCCTGAAGTAAGGGAAGACTGAAACCCATTCATTTCCTGAAACTATTTCACTTGCAAAATTCTTCAAGCTGAGTTCTGTCATTGTAATTTTCAAACCTGTGTATTTTAAACAAAACAATAATAACAACAAAAAAAAACCCACCACAGAACACCCTCCCTTCACACAGCCTGAAAGTATTTCTGCCTTTTGTTCTTACTGCTGGTTTGGGTTTTTTTCACAGTGGTGCCTCCTTCATGTTTACACAAGGATTTACAAAGGGCACATTTGCTGCTAACAGGAGTGACTCAAGCAGCAGATTATCTGACAGGACAAGGTAAGATCTTTCTTTGTATCCAACTGCACTAACAGACACATGACATAAAACAACTTTGATCTTGCCTTCCACTCCGTGTATCTTGGGTAGGTTGTAATTCGTATCAGCTTCTGAAGAGTCATTAACGAAAGAAAGAACCCAGAGCACCACAAAGGAAAACCTGCACAACACAGATGAGGCTTGAGTGAAAAAATGAGGAAACCCAGTCACACACCACCAGTTGCTTTTCCACTTCAAGTATTTTCAGTTACAAAGCTGAAGTTTTGTGGTCAAAAATTCAGATAGGTTCTTATCTCTGTGTTTTTAAACCTCCTTGAGAGGTGGCTGCTGAATACAAGTGTGCTTTGAAAAACCTGAATGGTGCATCAGTTCCCAAGCCAAGAGGCTCTGCAACTATCATTATATCCAAGACACAGGCAATTTCTCTCTACCAGAGCTTTCCTTTAGTAGAACACTGCAAAGATTCAACAACAAAGCTTAAGCACATTGAAAAATATGCATGAAAGTCGAGAGTCTTCAGAGAACAGATACCGTGAATCACCTCATGGCACTAGTGTTCTGCAGACAGGAGAGTTTTGCAGGGGTTTGGGGGACTAACATGCAACCCCATTCAAGAGAGACAGGGATATACTTGAGAGAGTCCAGCAGAGAGCTACCAGGATGATGGAGGGACTGGAGCACTGCTCTGAGAGCCCTGCGGCTGTTCAATGTGGAGAAGAGAAGACTGAGAGGGGATCTAATAAATGCTCTGAGGACTGGGTGTCAAAACAGAGGGGACAGGCTCTGCTCAGTTGTAGCCTGTGATAGGACAAGGGGCAATGGATAGAAACTACAGCACAGGAGGTTCCACTTCAACATGAGGAGGAACTTCACTGTGAGGGTCACAGAGCACTGGAACAGGCTGCCCAGAGAGGTTGTGAAGTCTCCCTCTCTGGAGACATTCAAGACCCATCTAGATGCATTCCTGTGCTACCTGTACTAGATTCTGTGGTCCTGCTCTGGCAGGGCAGTTGGACTTGATCTCCAGAGGTCCCTTCCAACCCCTAACATGCTGTGATCCTGGGAACACCCTCTTTGTTTTCTTAAAAGTCAGGCTATGAAGTCAGGGAAACTTTTAATAATCAAAAGGTCATCAAAAGGTCATCAAAAGCCATGAGCCACCAATGTGCTCTTGTGGCCAAGAAGGCCAATGCCATTCTGGGGTGGGTTAGAAGGGGTGCAGTTGGTAAGTCAAGAGAGGTTCTCTTCCCCCTCTACTCTGCCCTGCTAAGGCTGCATCTGGAACATTGTGTCCAGTTCTGGGTCCCTCAGTCCAGTGAAGGACCTCAGGAATCTGCTTGAAAGAGTCCAGTGCAGAGCCACAAAGATGCTGAAGGCAGTGGAACATCTTCCTTACAAGGAGAGACTGAGGGAGCTGGGGCTCTTCAGCTTGAAGAGGAGGAGACTGAGAGGTGATCTCATTCATGTTTATAAATATGGAAAGGGTGAGTGTCCAGAGGATGGAGTCAGGCCCTGCTCAGTGATGCCCAATGACAGCACAAGGGGCAAAGGGTGGAAGCTGAGGCATAGGAAGTTCTATGGAAAAAGGAGGAAAAATATTTTTACTGTGAGGGTAACAGAACACTGGAACAGGCTGCCCAGGGGGGTTGTGGAGATCTCCCTCTGTGGAGATATTCAAAACCTGCCTGGGTGCATTCTGGTGTGATCTGCTCTAGGTGATGCTGCTCTGAGAGGGGGGTTGAACTAGATGATTTTTTGAGGTCCTTTCCAGCCACTAACATTCTGTGATTCTGTGAGTCACAAACAATCCATCTTCATTAATCAGTATTACAAGTTAGTCCTGCTGGATCATTAAACCAATATGAGCTCAAGTTTAGAACTCAATACAAATACATGCTTTGCACCGCTGCTGCACCTCTGAATCATATGATCATGGATAGGATAGGATAGGATAGGATAGAATAGAATAGAATAGAATAGAATAGAATAGAATAGAATAGAATAGAATAGAATAGAATAGAATACGAGTGGAGTGGAGTGGAGTGGAGTGGAGTGGAGTGGAGTGGAATGGAATGGAATGGAATGGAATGGAATGGAATGGAATGGAATGGAATGGAATGGAATGGAATGGAATGGACTGGACCAGGTTGGAAGAGACCTTTGAGATCACTGAGTCCAACCTATCACCCAACACCATCCAATCAACTAAACCATGGCACCGAGCACCCCATCCAGTTTCTTCCTAAACACCTCCAGTGATGGTGACTCCACCACCTCCCTGGGCAGCCCATTCCAATGGCAAATCACTCTTTCTATGAAGATCTTCTTCCTAAAACCAGCCTAAACCTCCCCTGATAAAGAAACTAAATTCAGTGTTCTTCACTGGGACCACTCTTCAGCTTCTGGGGTGTCAATGGTGACACCTTTATAATAATTTTTTCCAGAGTTTGGGAAACTTCAGCTGCAGCTCTGCTGCACAAGAGTTGATGTCCTCTAGACCTTCAGAAAGTTTCATGAGAGTCTGCAAAAATATTTGCTTCTTA
The DNA here is from genome assembly GCA_015227895.2 of Colaptes auratus. Taxonomy (NCBI): domain Eukaryota; kingdom Metazoa; phylum Chordata; class Aves; order Piciformes; family Picidae; genus Colaptes; species Colaptes auratus. Next base: position 43,084,493 of record CM026886.1, on the reverse strand, counting down.
GAGTTTTAAGAGTGCCAGGAGTAGTTCCTGTACATTTATTTCTTTCGTTTCAGGGGACTGGGATTAGAGCATCATTCAGCTAAGCTCTACACTGGCCCTGAAGCTCTGTGCCCTAAAGAAGCATTACAGCAAGCTTCATGTGTTTACAAAGAGACTCAACTTTTTCTCAAGTGCGAAACACTCCCATGAAACAAAACAAAAACCACCCCCAAAAACCCCACACAAACCACCAAAACACGAGGGAATCATCCTGCACCTCATCTTGAGATGAAAATTAGTAGCTGCAGAGTTTTCTGATCTCAATTTCTCCCTTCCTCACCTCCTCCACTCTATTTATTAATCATCTTCCCCCACCCCTTTTTTTTTTTCTTTTTTTTGGGGGGAGAAGAAAGTTTGAGCCTCTCAGTTACATGTTCTGATATGAAATTAACTTTCTCTCTGTTTCAGAAGGAACATTGCTGTGGTTTAATATAACCCAAGGACCTGAGTTTTAGAAGTCATTTATTGTACCCCTGTGGCTATTCAGAAAACACAGGAGGAAGGAGGCCTGAGAGCAAATTCACCTTCATTGGGTTGTAATTACAAAACAAAGGAAGGAAAAACAACCTGATCTTCAGCTCCAAGGGAAGAGTTTTTGTTTGGTATGCAATAGCTTCATTTAAAACACAAAGAAATTCAGTGCAAGGCATATTTTGCTTGCTTTCTATTATAGCAATGTTGATAGAAAGGAAAGATATTTAAGCTCATGTGGTAGAAACAAGAAGACGGAATCACAAAATTGTCAGGGTTGGAAGGGACCTCAAGGATCATCCAGTTCCAACCCCCCTGCCATGGGCAGGGACACCTCCCTAGATCAGGTTGCCCAGAGCTCCATCCAGCCTGGCCTTAAAACCTTTCAGGGATGAAGCTTCCACCATTTCTTTGGGCAACCTGTTCCAGTGTCTCACCACCCTTATGGTGAAGAACTTCTTCCTGACATCTAATCTAAATTTCCCCTCCTCTAGCTTGGATCCATTCCCCCTAGTCCTATCACTACCTAACATCCTAAAAAGTCCCTCACCAGCTTTCTTGTAGGCCCCCTTCAGATACTGGGAGGCCACAATAAGGTCTCTCAGAGCCTTGCTTTATTGATCACAGTATTAAATATCTTATATTCAAACCCAGAGGGCTCACACTTCAGCATTTTAAATTATAGTTCTGCCTCAGAGGCTCACAACAAGCTCTTCCACTCAGCTTTTGATGTCTTTCATAGTTGATGAAGGCTGTGGGTGGGGGGAGAGGAAAAAAAAAAAAGAATAAAAATCCACCTCCTTCACACCTCTGACAACTTTGCAGAGAAGACCTGCTTTCATATTCTTCCCTTGCCACAGTTCTGTTTACATATCTCCACTTACATGAGTACCCCTCAGTCCCCTCTGAAATCATTTTTATTGTTTTTCCAGGCAAACTAATTCAGCTTTGGAGAGGATGAGCAGAGAGGGAAGGAAGCAGTTTACCTTTGCTACCAGGAGTTTGTCAAGGTGGAGCAATTCCCACAGCCCTGAAAAGTGACATCTTCTTTGCCATAGTTAATAGCTTTAGTTGGAAAGCTTTTACTGCCCTTTCTTTTGTTGTATTCTTGCAGAGATACATTTTGAACCAATAAAAGCACTGTAGAAATAAAGGGTCACCTGCACCCACAAATAATCCAGAGACATTATCTACACTGGTACTGAATTCCTGCATACAGACTCTACTGCACCCTGGGCTGAATGACAACCAAAGTGGAACACAGACTTAGTCATGGATCAACTTAGGCTAAAGGCACAATCCTGCAGAACTAATTCCCAGCAAAAGTAGCTCATAAACACAGGTAGTGTTCTCCAAGCCTGCAACTAACATCAGAGGTAACTGGTCTGCCTTTCAATTACTCTTCACTCCCACAATAATGCACTCTTCTGAACTTCACTCTGAAGGTTCTCTGGAGCATCAGCACATGTGACCCATATGATTGAAGAGATCCATTTTACTTAAAGCCATAGTTTTTAGACTTCTTTCTCCCCACCATTCACTCTACTTATAAATCATCTTCCCTTTGAGGGGAGGGAAGAAGCAATAGAAAGGGAAAAAATTCTGTCCCATGCCTTGCACTTATGGACAAATGCATTTGTTGCATTAAAATCCTGTCTCTTTTGGAGAGACATTAGTGAAGGGGAAAAAAATCAAACCATGGAGAGGCAGTCTTAGCAGGCTTAGCCTTCTGTCTGTAGTTGAGTTTATTGATGCTGTAAGCAGCCTGGTCAGATAGCCAAATGATGCCAACAAAAATGTCAGGCAGCATTTCAGCTGTGGTTATCACAGCTCCAATCTGAATGATCAGCTCAGACCAAAGTGGAGAGCTGGCCATCTGAAGCTTCTCTGCTTTATCAATTCTGTCTCCTGTGAAAACTAAAATTCATTTCCTGCCTTGCCTCTTAATTTTTCTCTCTGCTTTTACGTATTATTTAGCCCTGTAAATATATTATTTAGCTCTGTAGTTCTATTATTCATCCTGCAAAGCCCCTGTCACATTTTTTTTCACCTGAAAGATTCTGCACAGCCACCTCACCTTCCTCCCACAGTGACTTTGTGCCACACATGCACACAGGTGAACAACAGCCATTGTACTGCACACTGAGATGGAAGGACTGCTTTGGGTGCTCAGGGCATTCACAGGTGTAGTGGTTTTGAGCCTTAACTGGAAGTTAAGAGCTCAGGTGGGGGGGCAAGGCTGAGAATCTCTCCCCCACTCCCCCCCTCCTCCCTCCCAACAGAGAGGGGAGAAAAGGAAGGAGCAAATCCACCAAACAATAATTTGGAGTCGGCTTGGAAGTAGAGAGGTAAAGAGTTATCTTTAAGCAGTGTATATATATATATATATATATATATATATATATATATATATATATAACAATAACAGGAAAAAGGGTCACAAGGACAAGGAACAAGGATGGATGGGAGGGGGACAAAAACTTCCCAGGCGAAAAATGCCCTGCAGGGAGTGAAAAGTACCTGCAAGCCCTCCACCCTGCTTTGTTCTTTTGTTCTCAGAAAAGGGTGTTAACCCACCACAACAGGCCTGCAGAACATGAGGCCATTGAAAGTATTTTGTCTGCTACTATGGCAAGCACAAAAATGAGACAGCTAGATAGAAAAAAAAATATAGGAAACAAAGAATGAGACGGAAGAGAAAACACCGCAGAGGAGTCACAATGTTTGGTACAGCAGAATACTCCCCTTCAGCAACACAAAGCTGAGGAAAAACAAAATAAACAGAACTGATGAATACTTTAGTGGAGATGGAAATAGAATCTGCCGTGATCTTCAGTCCTTTCAAATAGAGAAGGGTCAGAAGTACATGCAGAATAGTCAGCTCTGATGCTTTCTTTTTCTTGTATGAACTTCTGGCCTTCAATAACCAATTGAATTACCATATAATGGCCTGATGCATAGCTGGACAGGAGTGTAACTAGGATTCTAAGAGAAAGATCCCACCTGGAGTACTGTGACCAGTTCTGGCACCCCCAACACAAGAAGGATATGGAACTGCTGGAACAGGTCCAGAGGAGGTCACAAAGATGATCACAGGGCTGGAGCGCCTTCCCTATGAGGACAGGCTGAGAGAGTTGGGGCTGTTCAGCCTGGAGAAGAGAAGGCTCCAGGGAGACCTTAGAGCAGCCTTCCAGTACTTGAAGGGAGATACAAGAAAGTTGGAAAGGGGATTTTTAGAAGGGCTTGTAGTGATAACACAGGAAGGATTGATTGAAGCTTGAGGAGGGCAGATTTAGACTGCAGATTAGGAAGAAATTCTTTCCAGTGACAGGGGTGAGATACCAGAACAGGTTGTCTGTGGAGGTCATAGTTGCCCTCTCCCTGGAGGTGTTTAAGATCAGGTTGAATGAGGCTTTGAGCAACCTGGGCTAGTGGTAGGTGTCTCTGCCTGTGGTAGGGGGGTTGGAACTGTATGGTCTTTGAGGTCCTTTCTAACCCAACTATGAATCCCTGAAGAGAAAGATAAATATGTGGAGTGCTACAAAACAGATGATGGATGGATGTTCACAACACATCCCTTTTTTCTCCTCTTTGTAGAGCTGCATTACACTGAAGAGCTAACAGACATTCATTTCATCACTAAACATCAAGAAACACTTGCTTCACTATTTTATAGTTTTGCCTGTTGTCAGCACTTTGACTGGCAGCTTCTTTGCATTTTAATGCTGCCATTGTATAAGCAGCACATATAGATTCATTTTATATACAGCATCCATCTCCCCTCATTAGAGGCTACAGCTGTTCCTGTATTATGGCATCACTCCCCAATCTGCAAAAGTAAAATATTTAATACATTTAGTCCTGTGTTTATATCTCAACAGTTACAGACAAAAATGTCTCCATAAAGGCTAGGGCTTGCCAACTTGCGACGAATGGCACGAGGAAACGCTGGAGCTGTGCTGTCTCTGAAGACAGCAGCCAGCAAACCTAGAAACCTCATGAGGTTCAATAAGGCAAAGTGCAAGGTCCTGCATGCAGGTTGAGGCAATCCTTCATATCAGTGCAGGCTGGGGATGATGAGATGAAACTGAGAGTAACCCTGCAGAAGAGGACTTGGGGGTGCTGGTGGATGAGAAGCTGAAGGTGAGCCGACAATGTACACTTGAAGCCCATCAGGCCAATGGCATCCTGGGCTGCATCAGAAACAGTGTGGCCAGGAGGTTGAGAGAGGTGATTCTGCCACTCTGCTCTGCTCTGGTGAGACCTCACCTGGAGCCCTCACCACAGGAAGAACATGGACCAGATGGAGCAGGTCCAGAGGAGGGCCACAAAGACAGTCAGAGGGCTGGAGTACCTCCCCTGTGAAGACATACTGAGAGTCAGGGCTGTTCTACCTGGAGAAGAGAAGGCTCTAGGGAGACCTTATAACAGCATTTCAGCATTCCACAGGAAAGCTGGAAAGGGACTTTTTACAAGGGCTTACAAGATGAGAGAGAATGGATCGGGGCAGATTTAGACTAGAGATTAGGAATAAATTCTTTACAGTGAGGGTGGTGAGAGACTGGAACAGATTGCCCAGAGAGGTTGTGGACGCCCCCTCCCTGGAGGTGTTCAAGGCCCAGCTAGCCAGGGCTTCGAGCAGCCTGGTTTAAAGGAAGGTGTCCCTGCCTATGGCAGCAGGGGTTGAAACTAGAGAATCTTCAAGGTCCCTTCCAGAATCACAGTATCACAGTATCACCAAGGTTGGAAGAGACCTCAAAGATCATCGAGTCCAAGCTGTCACCACAGACCCCATGACTAGACCATGGCACCAAGTGCCACATCCAATCCCCTCTTGAACACCTCCAGGGACGGTGACTCCACCACCTCCCCGGGCAGCACATTCCAATGGCGAATGACTCTCTCAGTGAAGAACTTTCTCCTCACCTCCAGCCTAAACTTCCCCTGGCACAGCTTCAGACTGTGTCCCCTTGTTCTGGTGCTGGTTGCTAGAGAGAAGAGGCCAAGCCCTTCCTGGCTACAACCACCCTTCAGGTAGTTGTAGGGAGCAATGAGGTCACCCCCTGAGCCTCCTCTTCTCCAGGCTAAACAACCCCAGCTCCAATCCAAACCCAATCTATAAATACATTTGTATAAAATCTTTCTTATTGTTACAGGTAGCGGTCCAACTCAAAAGAAGCTCCACAGAAATTAATTGTATTAGGAGGAGCTCATCTACTAAGGAGAAACAAAAAATCAAGCAATTGATCTTTGCTATTTGGTAAATTGTTTTTTCCTACGAACTTTTGAGATGATTCATCCAAACTCACTGTATCCCCAAGTTCTTTGATTTATTCAGCACTGCAGGCAATCTTACCTGGTATATCCCATAACATTTATGCCAAAAGAGCGATGTATAAATAATGTGGCAGCTATGTTTTCTATGTTTACTTGTTAATTTTTATTAGTTTGGTAATAGAAGTGCTGCTAATAGTCTGTTTTCCATTCTTGGCTTGTCCCTATTGCTTCATTATGTGATTTTATAGTTCCCATTAATGAATCAAACTAAAATTTAAGCAATATGATAAATGTAGCGAGCAACCATCTGCTTTGCCTTAATTACCAAAAAACTTTAATGCGGCTGTGTGTGCCCCTTTTGAATACTAATAGTTTCATTTCTCTGTGAAAGCTAACTGCCAGGAAAAAACACATCAGAAAAGGCAATTCTGTCCAGCAGTAAAAGGTTTGGAGCCACTCCAGTGGTCCTTTTCCTCATGCTGAAAGTTCCCATAAAACAAGAAACTGTGCTATGGAAGTGGGTTAGCGCTTCAATGAAGCCATGAAAGCAAGTTTTACGTGCTGCCGTGTCCGAATTAATGTCACTGTATCGCCTCAAATCGTGTCACAGGTTGGGTACCACATCTGCAGCCCAGGCAAGCGAAGCACTACATTTGCTTTTGGTTCCTCGCCGCAAGAAGGACACTGAGGTGCTGCATCAGATCCAGAGAAGGGCAGTGAAGCAGGAGAAGGGTCTGGAGAACAGGTCTGGTGAGGGAACTAGGCTTGTTTAGCCTGGAAAAAAGGAAGCTGAGAGGAGGCCTTCTGGCTCTCTACAGCTGCCCGAAAAGAGCTTGGAGCCAGGTAGGTGTTGGTCTCCTTCCTAGGAATCAGTTAAAGGACATGAGAAAATGTCCTCAAGTTTCATAGTTTCAGTCAGGGTTGGAAGGGACCACAAGGATCAGCTAGTTCCAACCCCCCTGCCATGGGCAGGGACACCTCACACTAGACCAGGCTGGCCAGAGCCTCATCCAGCCTGGGCTTAAACACCTCCAGGGACGGGGCCTCAACCACCTCCCTGGACAACCCATTCCAGGGCTTCACCACTCTCGTGGGGAAGAACTTCCTCCTCACCTCCAGCCTGAATCTCCCCACCTCCAGCTTCATTCCATTCCCCCCTAGTCCTATCAGTCCCTGATAGCCTGAAAAGTCCCTCCCCAGCCTTCTTGTAGGCCCCCTTCAGATACTGGAAGGCCACAATGAGGTCACCTCGGAGCCTTCTCTTCTCCAGACTGAACAGCCCCAACTCCTTCAGTCTGTCCTCATAGGAGAGGTGCTCCAGCCCTTTGATCATCCTCGTGGCCCTTCTCTGGACCAGGAGAGGTTTAGGTTGGCTGTTAGAAGAATCTTCTTCCCTTAAAGGGTTCTCAAACACTGTAACTGGCTCCCCTGGGGAGGTGGGTGAGACCCTGTCCTTGGAGGTGTTCAAAAGCTGCAGAGATGTGGTGCTGAGGGCCATGGTTTAGCACCAGCCTTGGTAGAGTTAGAGAATGGTTGGACTTAAGGGGGCCCACAAGAAATCTGGGGAGGGATGTTTTAGGGTGTCAGGTAATGATAGGACTAGGGGGAATGGAAAAAAAATAGAAATGGGTAGATTCAGATTGTATGTTAGGAAGAAATTCTTCACCATGAGGGTGGGGAAACACTGGTACAGGTTGCCCAGGGAGGTGGTGGAAGCCTCATCCATGGAGGTTTTGAAGGCCAGGCTGGATGTGGCTGTGATCAACCTGATGTAGTGTGAGGTATCCCTGCCCATGGCAGGGGGGTTGGAACTGGATGATCCTTGAGGTCCCTTCCAACCCTGACAATTCTGTGATTCTATGACTTGATGATCATAAAGGTATTTTCCAACCAAAACCATTCCATGAATCTATTCTGTGATTCTACATACAAATCCTTTTGCTCACAGAAGACATCTGCATTCAAATATTCTGCAAGCACTTCATTTTCTTTCTAGAAGATGTCTATCATTATCAGCATCACTCAAAAAGTGTTTAGCTGCACTGCTATAAATTGATTTTCCCAACCAGTAATGCAGCCAACAAAAACAAGATTAAAGGGTATTTTCAATGGGTAACTATTTATTAAGCAAATTAACCAGACCAGAAATTTCCAGCATACTAACCTCAGTTTTCTAAAAACCAACTTCTACAAAGGAGAGAAGTCTCTCTCTACAAGAGCATTCAAAGTAAACAGGGGAAGGGGGGTGGGGAGGGAATCACAGCTACCACACAGAGTCAGAAATCGCTTTTGGACATTTCAGAACAAAGATTACACATATTCAGACATCAATGGATACAGCACACAAGGCTGTTTCCATAATGTATTTCAGGTCACCACATTTGGTATCACAGTATCACCAAGGTTGGAAGAGACCTCGAAGATCATTGAATCCAACCTGTCACCACAGACCCCATGACTAGACCATGGCACCAAGTGCCACCTCCAAACCCCACTTGAACACCTCCAGGGACGGTGACTCCACCACCTCCCCGGGCAGCACATTCCAATGGCGAATGACTCTCAGTGAAGAACTTTCTCCTCACCTCCAGCCTAAACTTCCCCTGGCGCAACTTCAGAATGTGTTCCCTTGTTCTGGTGCTGGTTGCTAGAGAGAAGAGGCCAACCCCTTCCTGGCTACAACCACCTTTCAGGTAGTTGTAGAGAGCAATGAGGTCACCCCTGAGCCTCCTCTTCTCCAGGCTAAACAACCCCAGCTCCCTCAGCCTCTCATAGGGCTGTGCTCAAGGCCTCTCCCCAGCCTTGTTGTTCTTCTCTGGACACGTTCAAGTGTCTTGATGTCCTTCTTAAACTGAGGGGCCCAGAACTGGACACAGGACTCAAGGTGTGGCCTAACCAATGTTATTAACATTCCAACTAAATGAGTAAGCTTTGAAGAAGAAAAGGCATGAAGATACAGTAACGTGGAGGAGAAGGCTCTGCAATACAAAATGCTAGAGGAAAAAGATGGTAACGTGAAACTGAAAGGATGTTAAATCATTTAAATGATCTACAATGCCTTGAGCAAGGATATGAGAACCACCACCACTACTATATCCTCATCTAGGTGCCAAAATAGGTGTGAGAAGTCAAGCTAAGCAAAATGGGTACTTTCATCATGCAAAACAACCACATCATTATCACAAAATAACCACTATAATCTTGACACACAAACCCACACACCCATACCCTTTAAATAGGATTCTTCCCACAATTAGCAGCTAATTAAGAGTTTACATGGGGTGATAAAGAAAAAATAATTAAAGCCTTGATTTGGAAACATACTGGAAGAGGGGAAAAAGAGCAGAAGGGAAAAAAAAGCAGAGAAATACTGAAGGAAAGAAGTAACTGGTGAGCAAGAGACAGGGTAAAATATTAACACTGTAGTTATCTTAGCTAGTTTAGGACTAAATTATGAGAGACTTTCCCACAAAGACAAGGCAAGTTAGATTGCTAATTGAAAGGAAGCCAATAAAATGGCAGAAACTCAACTCTTTTCTTCAAATAGCATTTTGGCATCATCACTCCAAATGAACAAAAAGAGATCAAGTTGGGAATGGTTTGCCTGAGAAACAGTGAGAGAGGCAAAACAAGGCACGAGGAGACTTTCTCAGAAGGGATGAAAGGACTTTTATTTCAGGGAAGTCAGCTTTAACATGCTAAATAATCCCCCAATGTAATGCCTTGGAACAGAGAATGAGAAGAGGAGGCTCAGCTTCAATTTTCACCAAGTGAAGTTCAGTGTTATGACTGAACATTCACAATGATGCATTAAGAAGAAGATCCAAGGTATCTTCTCAAAACAGCTGATGACATGAAGTAGTAAATAAACCTCATGAGGAACAGGATGAAGCAGCAGATGGCCACAATACCAACCTGAAAAACACTGACAGTAAAGGGAGAGCAGAATTTCAGATTTTCGCAAGATTAATCCTTTAAAGCTCTGTAGAATGGGATCCTGCAGGTCAGACAGCTGCCTAAACATGAGCCAGCAGTGTGCCCAGGTGGCCAAGAAGGCCAATGGCATCCTGGCCTGCATTAGTTATAGTGTGGCCAGCAGGAGTAGGGAAGTCATTGAGCCCCTGGACTCTGCATTGCTTAGGCCACACCTTGAGTCCTGTGTCCAGTTCTGGGCCCTTCAGTTTAAGAAGGACATTGAGACACTTGAACGTGTCCAGAGAAGGGCAACAAGGCTGGGGAGAGGCCTTGAGCACAGCCCTGTGGGGAGAGGCTGAGGGAGCTGGGGTTGTTTAGCCTGGAGAAGAGGAGGCTCAGGGGTGACTTCATTGCTCTCTACAACTACCTGAAGGGTGGTTGTAGCCAGGAAGAGGTTGGTCTCTTCTCTCTAGCAACCAGCACCAGAACATGGGGACATAGTCTCAAGCTGCGCCAGGAGAAGTTTAGGCTGGAGGTGAGGAGAAAGTTCTTCACCATGAGAGTCGTTCGCCATTGGAATGTGCTGCCCAGGGAGGTGGTGGAGTCACCATCCCTGGAGGTGTTCAAGAGGGGATTGGACGTGGCACTTGGTGCCATGGTCTAGTCATGAGGTCTGTGGTGACAGGTTGGACTTGATGATCTTTGAGGTCTCTTCCAACCTTAGTGATTCTGTGATACTGTGATGTTCAACTTGCAGTTCAGCAGCCAAAGGGTAATTCACAAATCAACACTCATTTCATGGCTTCCATGAAGAAAACCATCATGACCAGGCCCCAGATTGCACACCTTCTTGACATCCTAAATCCTAAAAACAAAGTCCAAAACTCTCCAGCTTTTTGAGATGTTCCTCGACTGAACTGTTTAGCCAGTCAATAATTAAAGCTAGCAACATGCACCCGTTAATATGAGCTTTTTAGAATGCAAAAATCCTGCCCATGTTTTCCCATCCCACCTCCCTTGGGCAAGGTCTTTTTAACCTTTTACTTGAAAATTTATTTTAGAAAATGGGTTTCCCCCCCTCCCCTGCATAGCACCACTAATCTTGAAGGGCAAGAAAGCCTATTTAAATGCATTGAAGTGCATTAAGCATGCAAAAATAAGGAGTCCTTACAGCATTCTAATTGAGGAAGGTGCACTTCAATTAGTTACAGCATCTGCTGTCAAAAATTCTACCCACACAGGAATCTCTTCAACAAAAACCTGATTTTCACGTTTCTGACAAAACTGCCCAGATGGGCTCTCCTGGCATCAGTGTTATAGGACCTAAAGAGGTGTCAGGAGCTAAAAGCCTCTGTGGTTTACCCCTTTGCCTCACACTCCCCTTTCCTTTCTAATTTGCCAAGAATTACTCTGTTTTCTCACCGTGAGGTCAGAAAGCTGATCCAAAAGAACATGTACCAAAAAGCAGATGTTACCAGCACAGGAACAGGACTCTCAGAAGCGCATCTGCTGAACCAATTCCAGCAAGGTGAGTTTGAGGCCCTTTAGTCGAACATTTTCTATGAGCCTTTGAGCCTTTAAGTCATCTGCAGTATCAGCTCAATAAGAGAGAGAACAATATTTTTTCCAGAGGGAAGGAGTGGGCAAGAAACACAAGAACTGAAAGAGGACAGGTGAAAGGAGGATCAACTTATATGGACACATTTCCCCCCACCCCCAAAGAGGTCCCAGGATTCTCAGAGGTTACCTTGAAGGTCCAAAGCCGTGCCACAAGCCCATGGCACTGCTGTTTTTTTGCCTTTCTTGTAAAGGGTATGAAAGCCCTGCAGGGGTCTGCTTCACCAAGATGGTGGATTGTGTGCAAAACTTCCGTCCTAGCTTTGCATAATTAAGACACCTTTTCGGAGCCAGGAATTTTCAGACCTTGCAGAGCCAACCCTAATGAGTGCCACAAGGCTGATTACTAATGTAAATTGAATGGCCTCAAAGTATTGTCAGTCAGCCAGCCAGATGGTTTAGACTTGGACAGACTGAAAGCAAGTCATGCAAACACCGATGAAGAATATGGAAGGAAGACAGGAGTTACTGTTGCAGGCATCTTCCAGAAGTAATTTCTTTCAGTAGACTGCTGCTGTGAGGTAAAGCTAAGACCTGGCAGTGGGTGAGGGCAGTGCAGACCTGGATGACCAGTAGTAGTAGCAAATGAGAAACAGTGCCTTCTGCAAGGCGAGAGAGTGGGGAAGAAGGTAAAAAGGAAAAAGAGGGAGAAAAACTCTCTTTGCAGACGGCAAGAACTGTTAAAATAGGAAACCAAATTATCTTGGTCTGAGGTCTGCCATAGCACAGCAGAGGTAGAAAAGTTTCCTTCAGGGCACACAAGCATCATTTCACCAATACAAAACTCACCAACCCAACCCAAACACCACCCTGTTTTGTTCCTGCTCTGTAGCTAATGGCTAGTGGTGCTGGCAGATGACCCGCCAGCATTATCTTGCTGGATTATATCCCACTGCTGAAAAGTTCAGTGATGCACAAAGGTTACTGCTGGATTTGCAAGGTTAATTTTCTGAACTGTACTTAGTCCACTGATGGAGCTCATTTCCTTAGTAAAAAGAGAGAGATTTTTCCAATAATAGGACGAGTCATAATTTGGGAAGTTGATCAATACTAATTGGGCATGACCTGCCATACTTATTGCAGTGGGGGGGAAGGCAAAACAAATAAATTAAAAGGAACAACTGCTCCCAGAACTATTAAAGGCTATTAAGAACAAAGCCTGAAAGGTAGATGTTGAGATGAGAGGGAGTTAATGAATTCTTATCTTCTGGCTGCAAAAAGGAAAAAAAGAAACCAAACAACAAAGGCAGCTACAGAAATAGAAGAAGCAGACAGAACTCGCAGCTGCCAGAATTATAGGCTAATAGCACGACCACAGCTAGCCAGAGGGTAGCATTAAAACTAGTAAACTAACACTAAAACAGATTAGTTTTTAATTTACTCTCCAGTCTTTTTAATATCCTCTAGATGGTAACAAAACAAAACAAAAAGGAAACAACAAAAACCAACACAAAACCCCCATGCTCGTCTGAATCGTGTCCTGCTAACACAAGATCCAACACAGGGAGATTCTGCTGCCTGCTAAACCCTCTCTGCCTAGTCTTGGGAATCCTCTTGCATACAAGCAGCACCATGTTTGACCACAATTTCCTTCTGAAGAAGCAATGAGAAGCACAGTGGTGACTATTTGTACAGAGCTGCTGTTCCTACGTGTGTCACAACCCTGTCTCCCAAGCCAACTCCTGCAGTGGAAGGGTGGGGAAGGTTAAGATTCAAAAACTTCCCTTGGAGTGAATTTAAGTGACATTAACCAGCTGGATCCTATTAGATCCAATGAAAGCTTTTGGTAAAGACATTTGGTTCGAGCAGAGAAGAGGGGGAAATGGGAAGAAAAAGGAGAGGAGGAAATAGAGAAAGAAAAGAGAATTAAGAAATCAGAGAAAAAGAAAGATATCTCCACATCTTGGGTCCAGTGATGATTTCACAAGTACAGTCCAAGTTCTTGGTGTGCATTGCAATGGAATCACAGAATGCTAGGGGCTGGAAGAGACTTCTGGAGATCATTGGGGCCAACACCTCTGCCAAAGCATGATCACCTAGGGCAGGACACACAGGAACATGTCCAGGCTGGCTGTGCAAGTCTCCAGAGAAGGAGACTCCACCACTTCTCTCTTGGCAGCCTGTTCCAGTGCTCAGTCACCCTCACAGTAAAGAAGTTTCTCCTCATGTTGAAGAGGAACTTCCTATGTTGTAGCTTATATCCATTATTCCTTGTCCTGTTACTGGGTGCCACTGAAAAGAGCCTGGCCCCTTCCACTTGACACCCACGCCTCAGGTATCTATAACAGGGTCTTCTGTGGTTTCTGAGGACCCCAGAAGAGTCAGTCTTTTTATACCCTTCTGGTGGTCTCCCCAAGTCACCAAGTGAGGTGTGCACTCCAGTGCAATGTCTGCCATGGGCCCTAATGGCTAGCTCACCTACAGTCTTCAACAGTTTTATTTCCGTACCGGTGGAATTTCAACTAGTAAAGCTTAGCTTCAAGTGGCAAAGGGCCTTAAAACCACCACCTATGTAAAAAATATGTCTCTCTGGAAAGATATATACGCAACAAAAGCATTAGCACTGACTTCAGGCCTACAGGTGAAGGTCAACAGAACTCATCTGGTGGTCACTGGCTGGACTTGATGATCTCAGAGGTCTACTCCAGCCTCACTAACTCTGTGATTCTGTGGTGAACATTCACTCCTCTCACAGAGGAGTGAGACTGAACAGACCCTGTTGAAACACGACAAATGCTTATGTCTCCATCCTGACCCACCTCGATTGCTTTTTCTGTGAAAACATCCAGCCCTTCCAGCACTCATACATCTTGCTGTTTATTTACATTCCCATCAGTCACAGAAATCAGATGGAAAATGCTCATTAAATCACAGATGGGGGACATGAGTAGACCGGAACTGTGTCCCCTGGTCACAAAAAGGACTGTTTCACTGGAGAGAAAGAATCTCTCCAGTGCTTCTCTCAGGAACACATTTTAGTTTAGCTTTTTATCATTTGCTGCTTTGTCACTTGCCATTTCCCCCTCTTCTAGGCTTTCCCCTTTTTCAGCTCACATGGAATGGGTCTCCACTGCACATCGTTTGCTCAACATGGTGCATGCACACGGACCACTCCAGCAGCTTCAACAACCACTCCAAATTCATTTTCCTCAGGAAAGGTCACATCAGAGCATCTCTGCTACAAGGCATGCTTTGACTCACAACAAACTAGCTTTTCATTTTGCTCAAAGAGTTCCTGTAAGCCTGCTGCAATTTTTTTTCAAAAGCCCCAAATGACAAGATTCTCTGGGGAACACACCACAGTGTCCAGAAAGACAGCTTCCTCTCCTCCTGGTAGCCTCTGATACTGCTGCATGCTGCTGCCGCCGTGTAAATAATATTCCTTACTTCCTGGCACGCCAGAGAGTTCTCCACCAAGATTAAAAGGCTGAGCAATGACCCTTCTGGAAGCCAGAGCTTGGCTTTGAATCAGTACACAAGATGAGGTCAAATTTCTTGTTATCATTCATAGGCCAAAGGCACTTTTCCTGTGTGAGATTTTGTTGTCAAACAAGGCAGGAAGTTTTTCATCAGATGCTGTTTTTTTCCACTCATAAAAATTTTAGCACAGAATAAAACATAAGTAAGGTCATCTTTGTTTCTAAGCCTATAGCAGCAGCACCATCAGACCCAGCAGTGTCTGCCATCACCCTCAGCACCTCAAACAAGATGAGTTTCCTTTAGGCACAGGCTGTTCCTGTTGGAACGCAGCAGGTGAAGCATCCAGCATGCCTGAATTACCCAAAAAGACAAACACTCCTAGAACAAATAGGAACTTGAGGACATGGGCTGCTAAATCTCTTGGGAGTCATTATACCAGATGGTCATTTGCCCTGACTCTTCTTTCCAAACAAGTGCTTCTCAGACACTCAGTTCCTACTAGTCCTTACAATAGCAACTGAGGAATAACCTGTGAGGTGAACACAAAGTACCTTACTCATGCAATGCACCTTCTTAAGCTGAACTTTGCTCTCCTCACTCTTCAATCCACGTGGCCAAGAAGGCCAATGACATCCTGGCCTGCATCAAGAATAGTGTGGCCAGCAGGAGCAGGGAAGTCATTGTGCCCCTGGACTCAGCATTGGTTAGGCCACACCTTGAGTACTGTGTCCAGTTCTGGGCCCCTCAGTTTAGGAAGGACATCGAGACACTTGAACGTGTCCAGAGAAGGGCAATGAGGCTGGGGAGAGGCCTTGAGCACAGCCCTGTGAGGAGAGGCTGAGGGAGCTGGGATTGTTTAGCCTGGAGAAGAGGAGGCTCAGGGGAGACCTCATTGCTGTCTACAACTACCTAAAGGGAGGTTGTAGCCAGGAGGGGGTTGGTCTCTCCTCCCAGGCAACCAGCACCAGAACAAGAGGACACAGTCTCAAGCTGCACCAGGGGAAGTTTAGGCTGGAGGTGAGGAGAAAGTTCTTCAGTGAAAGAGTTGTTAGCCATTGGAAAGTGCTGCCCAGGGAGGCGATGGAGTCGCTGTCCCTGGAGGTGTTCAAGAGGGGATTGGACATGGCACTTGGTGCCATGGTCTAGTAGGCATGAGGTGTTGGGTGACAGGTTGGACTTGATGATCTTTGAGGTGTTTTTCAACCTTGTTGATTCTATGATTCTATTCTATGATTCTATCTGGTGTGTATCAAGCTACAGCACAACATAAGCAAGTACACGAATCACTCAGTCAGAGAACAGGCTTGGCCCTGTATCATAAGCTCTGTGTACAATTTATTCTTCATAACCAATTTTTCTCTCTCTCTTTCACCTTCTGGTACACAGTTTCTAGCTCTAGCCTCCTTAGACCTCATTAATTAGGTACCTTAACCTTGCATAAAGACTATGATGGGAGTCCAATATACTAAAACTAGTTGTTACAAAGCCACAACTGTCTTCCAGCAGGTGGTAATAAACCACCTCTCTGAAAGCCTGGAGGCACAGGCACTTGCAGAGTAATGTCAGGCAGTCTGTTCACATCAAAGGTGATGGAAAATAAGTGAAATGTAGGCTTACATCACCTACAGTTCCCAGAGACCTCACAGCTCTTTTCCACTGAGCTAAGACACCTGCATCTCTGTATGCTTTCCAGCCTAATAAATATCCCTTAAAAAGCAAAGCCATGGCTGATGCAAGCACAACAAATCTGTTCCCTGAAGGATACTGGAACATGGAAGCATCCAATCAGATCTTCACCTTTCAGGAAGATTCATGATGGAAGACAAAAGCACTCTTATTCCAAACTAGCCACTACCCAGTATCACACCCAAACTCAAGTGACTGCTCCAAATCACATGCATGAGCTTTTTTCCCCCACATCCTAGGAGCACATGACAATTAATGTTTTTGTAAGAAAAAACTCTCCCAATAAGTTCTACCCAGCAGACTACCAAGGCAAGGAGACAAATCTCTATGCATGCAAACCCTCTTGCTTTCCATTTGGAAGACAATATTCCCAGGAGAGATGTTGAGAAGGAATGATTGTTGCACGGATGTCTACTACAGAAAGGGAGAGAAAAAGAAGTAGAGCTTTTTAGGTATCACTGGAGGGAATGGATTAGCAGGGCAAAGAATAAGGTTTCAAATATATAGTCTCCCTGGAGCTTTAACTTCAAATTGAAGTCAGACAAAACCCAATCTTTCATCTTAAAATTGGAGAAACTGCATCTCCTGCTGTTTGCCAATGTGGCATTTCCATCAAGACCATAAGTAGCAAAGCCTGTTCCATTCCCTGTGGACAATAAAGGACTTTAGTCTTGTTTCTATGAGATAGAACGTGCTCAGCTCATTTACTGCCTCTGTTGAAAAGTCTTACCAGCACAGAAAAGACAAGGGGTTTGTGCACAAGTGAGGTGGTATTTTTTTCTATCCCAGATCACTGTGATTCAGCCTGTCAGGCCTGCCTAGGGAAGCCTGCTTCCTCCTATCCATGGCTCTGACAAAAGCAGCATTTGTCACTAGCAACACCCACCTGCTATCCTCTGGAATTACCACAGAATCCACTTAAAAGAGAGCCAAGAACACGAAATTCTGTCATGCTCCAGCTTCATTATTCAGTATGTTACTAAGCATTTTGCACCAGTCAGCATTTCCAGATTGATTTAAGATATAGCCACAACTAGTAATCAAGTTATGAGAGGGTGTAACATGGACAATGACAGCAGTACTGAGAGGAAAAGAATTTATAACCTCAAGGCCCAACTAAGGTGGAAAGTGCTGGTTTAAGTTCAGAGACCTTATTGCTCTCTACAACTACCTGAAGGGAGGTTGTAGCCAGGTGGGGGTTGGTCTCTTCTCTCAGGCAACCAGCACCAGAACAAGAGGACACAGTCTCAAGCTGTGCCAGGGGAGGTTTAGGCTGGAGGTTAGGAAGAAGTTCTTCATAGAGTGGTTGGCCATTGGAATGGGCTGCCCAGGGAGGTGGTGGAGTCGCTATAACTGGTGGTGTTTAGGAGGAGACTTGATGGGGTGCTTGGTGCCATGGTGTAGTTGATTAGATGGTGTTGGATGATAGGTTGGATGCGATGATCTCGAGGGTCTCTTCCAACCTGGTCTATTCTATTCTATTCTATTCTATTCTATTCTATTCTATTCTATTCTATTCTATTCTATTCTATTCTATTCTATCAACAGGAACCTCCAACTAGTCTTGAGGCACAGAGTTGCTTAACACTCAATGCTTGCCTCAAAAGCCTGTACCCCTCACCAAGGTCAAAGAATTCTTAATTTCCCAGTTTTATTACATGCAAAATAGTATGTGAATCTTTTTTAAATGATCTGGAATTCATCTCTATCAGTAAGGTGACCTAAGAATTGAGAAATAAGAGAACATAAGCCCTAAGAGAAACAAGTACTGTCATCAGGCAGCAACCAAGCTCAACATTCTGGTGGAGAAAGACACTTTGCTTCTTCTGAGAAAAAAAGAAAAGGAAAAAAAAAAGTAAAACTTTCATTTCTTCTCTCAAGTGGTGACAGTTTAAAATGAAATCTCCTGTGCACAGACAGAAACTAATGTTTTGAGTCAGCTCCCTCACTTTTTACATGCAGCCTTCCCCCTAAAAGTATAACACTCCTATGATTAGCCTTTGCTAATAATAATAGACAAGAAGAAGGGATTCTATCTAAGGAGCAGAAAATTAAGGCAATGTCTGATTTTCCCTAAAAGCAATGTTTGGTTTTCCCTACAATCCAACCAGATGCTCTGCAATAATCCTAGAATGACCATGACAGAGAAATTGAAGTTCAGACAGTGTTAAAATTAAGACATCCAGTCCGGATTATCAGCTAAGGAAGGTTGCTTTGAAACACTTTTCCTTTAAAGAAATGCTCATCTGCATTCCATAACACCTTGCTGAAGCATCAATACACTGTGAGAGCAGTCATACATCCCAAATCTATGCATTCACCTGCATGAAATGAATGCTGAAATTCAGACAGCAGCTTTTTCTTACTCCCTGCCAATAAATCGGAGGTAGCTGAGGTTGAATCCGAAAACTTATTCCATATGTCACAAACCTTATTGTTGGGAAGGAAACCTAAATCCTGGCGTGTTGAATAAGAAATTTCAGAAGGAAAGAGATTTTGTTCAGCTCATGATTTGTAAAACCTTTTGCATTAGCAAGAGTTACAGCCATTGTTCCTATAGACACTTGCAAATCCTACCCAATGGCAAAAGACAACTTAAGCGTTACAAAAATCCTCAGTAAAGTTCAGGCTTAGAACTGATAGCACACAAAGACTGTCATCATCTCTCCAGTGACGCTTAATGTTCCTTAGTTCCAGTCACAGGCAACGAGGATGGAATGGATTTCCCTACTTTTTCCATTCACAAGTTTCAAGGAGCATATCAGGGGAACTTCTGAGCAGCAAAAGAGAGGGAATAAGCATATTCAACCACTATGAAACAAGTACTGAGATAAAGGAGGAAAGGGAGGTTGGTAGCAGAAAGTTTACACCTCTGGCATCAGCCTGTGGGGAGGAGAAGAATGCAAGGAGCCCAATTTTCATCCTTCCTCTGAATTTGGTAGGAAGCAGGAATGAGTGAACTCACCATACCAGCATGAAGATGCACAGTGTCATTTAGGGTGCAGAGGAAGAATGCAGGCTGGAGCTTCCTCAAAGTTTCATTAGTCCTCAAATTCTTGCAGAAGGTTTGAGTAGACTGGTACCTCAAAAAGATCTGCTGCTTCTTCAGGGAATCTGTCAGACAAACACAGGCAGCTTATTTAAGCAGCAGTTCAAGAAGGTAGAGAGGAAAATAAGTCCTAACAAGCAAGTAGTAGCATCAACCTAAGAACATGCCTCCTGGTGTCGTGACATTGGTCTGTCAGGCATTCATGGACAAGTAAAAACAGTGGTGAATAAAATAATTCCAATCCAAAGTCCTGTTCCCAGCCAGCCTGAAAACTGTACAAGTTGGCAGCATAGACTAGTGGCAGCATGCCCAAACAGTGAGGGACAAGGTTATGGCCTCAGTCCCCGAGTGCTTGCCAACATCTGGCAGCAGATGCTCAGGGAACACATGCTTCCCATTACGCCAGCAGTTAGAGGATACAGTAGAGAGCATCCTGCTCCCACAACTATCCAGCACTAGCACAAAGCACTTATGATCAAGACTGTCAAGGCAGAGGGGCAAAGCAGCCTTTCAGAACCCCTCATTAGCTGCTGCATTTAAATGCATTCCAACTGAGCGCAGACTACAGCAGCATTTGAAATGTTTCTTCTTTCTACACATCTTCCTAGGTATTTTTTCCTGTACACTTAAGAATCTAAACCAGATAAAATGCAGAACCTTAACTTCAGAATACCCCATACAGCACATGTCTGCTCTTCTGACATTCTTTTGTGACTGAATTCATAGAGTAATTCTGACAATTTGGTAAAATCAGTTCTAGGACTTCCACATAAAGAAACAAGCTTCTAAGAGCTGAGAGAAGGAGTCCTTCTCTTAGCTACCTCTATCTCTAACTTCAGCAGCCAGCATCCCCATGAATAGGGGTGGAAGACATGCTGTTGTTTGCCACACACACCAGCATCACCTTCTGTATCTCACTGAAAAGAATGAGGACAATCAGGTTCCAGAGGCACAGAGAAACGGGTGCCTACGCACCTGATCCCCACAGATACACAGGCTGGAAATAAATACCCGGGGGACAGGAAATATTACAGCTAGGCACAGCTGATGAGCTGAAGTTAACAAGCACTTGTATCCTCGTGACACAGGCAGCGTTTAGACCTAGCTCCATGGCCGATCAAAAAGAACAGAGAGAATGGAAAGGTGCATTTTATAGCATTTTAATTTACAGAACACTCAGTACTTGAAAAGAGTGCATGTCATTAACAGTTTTCAGGCATCTGACAATAAGGCACTAATGTGTGAAGCACCCAGGTCCTTCTCATTTTCAGTTTCTTAAAGGAAGAAGAGGCAGCACAAGTGCTATTATTGAACAATGTCTGTACGTGGGGAGCACGTTAACTTGCACATGAGCAGGAGGAGGCTGGCCCTGCACTAAGGAGTCTTTGCTAAAATTAGAGCTGCAGAACAGCAATAGAGAATTCTTGGTGAGTGGTCAAAAGAGGGAAGAGAAAATGACAGTTAATCTACTCCAGCATCTATTCCAGGGAGTGCCTGCCCCAAGAAAACTCGGTTTGGCTAACATTTTAAAAAGTGACTACGGATAAAGTCTACATACCCTGCCTGGCAATCCCTAATAGTTTCATAGTTTCAGTCAGGGTTGGAAGGGACCACAAGGATCATCTAGTTCCAACCCCCCTGCCATGGGCAGGGACACTCTACACTAGATCAGGCTGGCCAGAGCCTCATCCAGCCTGGGCTTAAACACCTCCAGGGATGGGGCCTCAACCACCTCCCTGGATAACCCATGCCAGGGCTTCACCACTCTCATGGGGAAGAACTTCCTCACCTCCAGCCAGAATCTCCCCACCTCCAGCTTCATTCCATTCCCTCTAGTCCTATCACTCCCTGATAGCCTGAAAAGTCCCTCCCCAGCCTTCTTGTAGGCCCCCTTCAATACTGGAAGGCCACAATGAGGTCACCTCGGAGCCTTCTCTTCTCCAAACTGAACAGCCCCAACTCCTTCAGTCTGCCCTCATAGGACATACTTCCCTGTCTCTAGCTTGTCCAGTTATTTGGACACTTAGCTGTACCTGTACCTCCTGTGCTCAAATTTACACCTGAAATGTCACATCTACTGGGCAAATGTGAATCATAGAACAGAATCATAGAATTGTTTTAGCTGGAAAAGATCTTTAAGATCATTGAGTCCAATCGTCAAACTGAGAAGGAAGGAATTTCTTTCCTCCAGGAATGGTCAAGCACTGGAACAGGCTGCCCAGGGAGATGCTGGATTCACCATTCCTGGAGGTGTTCAAAAATGTGTGGACATGGCATTTGGGACATGGTTTAGTGCTATTCACAGTGCTATTCACAGTATCACCAAGGTTGGAAGAGACCTCAAAGATCTTCAAGTCCAACCTGTCACCACAGACCTCATGACTAGACCATGGCAGTGCCACATCCAATCCCCTCAGGGATGGTGACTCCACCACCTCCGTGGGCAGCACATTCCAATGGCTAACAACTCTCTCTGGGAAGAACTTTCTCCTCACTTCGAGCCTAAACTTCCCCTGGCACAGCTGGAGACTGTGTCCTCTTGTTCTGGTGCTGGCCGTGGTGGTCTCAGTTTGATGATTAGACTCAGTGATCTTGGAAGTCTTTTCCAGACGAAATAATTTGATGATTCTACCAAACACTTCATGTCAATTCAGTAAAGCAAAATACCCTACATCAGTTTTTCAGGCTGGGTAAAATATTTTCAGTCAAATGAAATATGTGGCAACATTGGAATGTGCTGCCCAGGGAGGTGGTGGAGTCACCATCACTGGAGGTGTTTAGGAAGAGCCTGGATGGGGTGCTTGGTGCCATGGTTTAGTTGATTAGGTGGACTCAATGATCTCAAAGGTCCCTTCCAACCCGGTTAATTCTGTTCTGTTCTGTTCTATCCTATTCTATCCTATTCTATCCTATCCTATCCTATCCTATCCTATTCTATCCCATTCCATTCTATTCTGTTCCATTCCATTCTATTCCGTTCCATTCTATTTTCCCTTGAGAAAGTTTCTGCTTTGCAGCTACCACATTCAAAGTCATTCCTAACAGGTACAAAGCAAGACTCTGTGCTGAGGAAACATCATGGGAGGAGAACATAAACAGGGAGGAAGTAGGAAAGCAGCACAGAACAGAAGTGAAACTGGACCAGATATTTGAAGTAAAAGCCTGAATTAGTCAACCATGCACAAACTCCAAGTGGATAATAACTTTTCTCTTTATTATTACTGTTTGGCAACTGCTGGTCACATGGATGCAGTCACTTCCTCAAGACATCGATTCTGCATTACTTACACCAAACTTCTTTCCTCCTGTACTGCAGGTACACTGCAACCATCATTTTCAATATTCTACAGCTCTTGTCAGTTAATAGCCCATAGCTTCCTTATATTACATTGCCTGGACAAAAAGGAGAATCAGGAGTGCTCTGTGCTGGAATGAACAGGAAGAACATGCATCAGGAAACTGCTGGCACAGCCTGCAACCCTTAGAGCTTGCTGAAGCTTGAGCTTTTCTTTCAGCTGAAGATTTTAAGCTGAAAGTAAAGCCTATTTAAATCTCCTTACCTGCCTCCCTGACTATTCACTGACTATCTGGACTCAGATCTCATCTGTTTACTTAGCTTAAAAAAAGTACACTGAAGTAAAGCTCCTCCAAGTAGATATTGATCCCTTGCTTTCGTGTGTCTCTGTTGTGAATGCCAGACTTTCCTGGCTGCTATCTACCAGCTATTTTCAGAACTGTTACCACCTATATCACTGAGATAAGAAAGTTTCTGCAAGACCATTGTTACTGTGCTACTGAACACAATAATAACTATTTGCTGTCAGGCTTTTTAACTTACTGATTTTACCAGAGCTGCTTTGCATTCCATACCTTCCCAGATACTAATTTGGAACATGAATTCTTTTCAGCTGGATCTCATTACTGCACAAAATAAGCAAATCACTCCTCCATCACAATTACTCAAGTTCATCCTCCCCTTCTATTATCATCTGTGACAAACTGACAAAGAACTTAAATTTTGCTGGCTTTTATTGTGCCAACAGTACAATAAGTAAACCAAAAAAAGAGCGTTCAGAGGGTCCTGAGGGACTGCAAGAGCTGTAAGCCCCTCAAGTTTTATAGAGCTGTTGCTCTTTTAGACTCCTTGGGGGGGAAAAAATCTCATCAATGCCCTCGTTTTGGCAAACAATCATTTAACCCAGAGCAGTAATTCTCCAATAGATTTCGATTAACAACAGCATGAGCTATGCTTATGCCTGGTGTGCTTTAAATACTAGGAAAGTTGCCTAAAGCCCTAACTCTAAAATTGTGTGTGTTACACAGAGAGAAAGAGTACAACAGTATCTGAAGACACTTCTTTTTGTTTTCTTTTTTACTCCCCCTAATGCTGCACTGCAATGAATGTACCAAGGATGTTTTTACTTTCTACAGGCTGTTGGGTTTTTCAAGTTCAGGAATCATTTTAGAAAACCACAGGTTTCCTTTTCTAGATGCTTGCAAGAAACAGGTTACTGATTAAGGTCGTTTGGGGAGAAAAAGTCCAGATAGACGTGAAGGTCACATCATGATGGACACTCTCTCCCCACCAGCCACAGATGTGGGGATGAAACCTGAGCCAGATCCCAGAGTGCTGGGTAGCACACTATGGCACCCCTGCAGTCCAGTATGGCAGATTCAGAAGTGCAATGCAGTTCCCTGAGGCATCAGCAGCTGTGCATTTGGATACAGCTGATGGTGTCCTCCTGGCACCAAGCTCTGGTTCTCAGAGGATGGAGGCCAACACCCAACCCCATTCAGATACTGAGTTGCTTTCTCCAACACTGAGGTGGGGCTGCCATGCATCCCCAGACCAGGAAGGCTGAGGCAAGCTGCAGCCAGCACCACTGTCCTGAGCTCACATGGTGAAGAGACAGAAAGAATAGTCTCACCTTCCCCAGTGTGGGAAAAAATCAGTGGCATCTTAAAACAAAGTGACTGCAGCCTATTTTAATGGCCAAGCTCCCCTACCTTTGTCAGCCAGCTTTTGGCTGAGAAGGCTGGTCACCCTAATTAGCTTGTATTAACATTGAAGGGGTGATTATAAATCCTCTCTGCACAGAGGTGGAAAAGCGACATAAATACAGGGTTCCAATACAGCAAAGCATTATAACAAAGCATTTCAGGCCATGATAATTACTCACCTCCATAAAATCAGGTATTAATAATTTAGAAGAGGGAAGATGATAAAAAATTGACAGCTCGCTCTCTCAAATTACAAGGTTTAGCATGCATCTCCAGAAGCAGTTAAAGATACCTCTTGAATGTCTTATCTTCCATGAAAAATAACAAGATCTTGAAAGAGTAATCAAAATATCAGAGGAAATCAGGCAAGCCAAATTGATTTCTGTAGCTTATGAAATGCCTGATACGATGTCACACCACTTCTTGGAGACATGAGGGGATTTTCTTAGGAACTCTTGTAGTACCATTCTGCCTGGATCATTTCTTGATGTACTTCTGCTTTTGTATATGTTATGGTTGTGTGGCTATTTTTCAAGTCACCTTACACTGCTCTTCACAAGTCACAGAATCACAGAATCACCAAGGTTGGAAGAGACCTCAAAGATTGTAAAGTCCAACCTGTCACCACAGACCTCATGACTAGACCATGGCACCAAGTGCCACATCCAATCCCTTCTTGAACACCTCCAGGGATGGTGACTCCACCACCTCCCTGGGCAGCACATTCCAATGGCGAACGACTCTCTCACTGAAGAACTTTCTCTTCACTTCGAGCCTAAACTTCCCCTGGTGCAGCTTGAGACTGTGTCCTCTTGTTCTGGTGCTGGTTGCCTGGGAGAAGAGACCAACCCCCTTCTGGCTACAACCTCCCTTCAGGTAGATGTAGACAGTAATAAGGTCTCCCCTGAGCCTCCTCAGACTGAGGAGAGAACCTCATCCTCTAAAATAAGGACTATTATCTAAACTTGTAACATCCACAACTATTTGACAACAAGCTCTTTTAGTATGAAATTGCATAATCTACCATTTGACAGTCAGGTACAACCAGCAAGTGTATGATGAAGACACTTTCTAGATGTATGCCTGAGCCTCCCTAACACAACCAAGGGGCAATGTTATCCATGTTCTGGAAAGGTTGGACCATCTCTAACTCCATTTCAAACCGGAATTTCATTTTCTTTTTTCCTTATGTGCTGGCTTAACGCCCATTCTGAAAACAAAAAAACAACGCAGGGTGGAGGTCTTGTGAGTACTTTGCACTCCCTGCAGGGTGTTTTCCCCCCCTGGTGAAGCTGAGTCTGTTCCACTCCCCCCTCCCTGCCCAGCTAGGGTATAAAAAGCTATTAGCTCTCCTTTTGGCTCCTGCCTCTGCTGGATGAGAGGTACTGCAGCTGCCCTCCTGCTCCTCTGCCGCATGGTCGGACCTGATCCTTCTCCCTGCTGCCTCCGCGCCTCTTCAGACAGAGACTGGTTTTGTATTATTCTTTTTTTTGTCCCACTCCCATCTACCCTTGTTCTTTGCCCTTGTGAACCTTTCCTGTTATTGTTATATATAGATATAGATATAGATATAGATATATTGTTTAAAGACAACTCTTTACCTCTCTATTTCCAAGCCGACTCCAAATTATTGTTTGGTAGATTTGCTCCTTCCTTTTTTCCCTCTCTGTTGGGAGGGAGGAGGGGGCAGTGGGGGAGAGATTCTCAGCCTTGCCCCCATCTGAGCTCTTAACTCCCATTAAGGCTCAAACCACCACACCTTAGGAAAATTTTAATCATCCACCTAACTATCTTTCTCTTATTTATGTGTCTGCCATAAATGTGGAGTATCCTTATGGGTCTTTCACCAGCAAGCTCAGTAGCAGAAAAACACTGGGGGTTTGCCCCCTGTATTGGGCACGACTGATCTTGCTGTCATTTGAAGACAAGTTACTTTCTACTTACTTAAATTTCCATCTAGAGACAGATGCATTTATTTGCAATCTTCCTCCTTTCAACTGTAAAAATTCCCATCAGCTTCAAGTTAAGAGAAATGAGGTCAAGTGCAATGCAAACCAAATAAATATGATCACTTACAAATACATACGACAACATCACAGCGCTGAAGGCACCCTTAATGGTACAACTCCCACATCAGTTTCACCAAGACTATTATGACTTATCTGGATGATTAAGAGCCAAAACCCCGTGAAGTCAGCATGAATCTTACTGGTGCATATTACTGGTACATATTACAAATCTATTTGATGCATGCAGCCAGTTAAGAAGCTAAAAGACAGCTTTCTTGCTTTCTTACTTGGGAGTTCAGTCACCTTGGCTTGCTTTCACATACCTATTTGTACTCCCCAACTAAAAGAGCCACTACTGTGTAAATATTTGAGATAGAAAAAAACACAGCAGAGGAACAATCACAAACTTCCCTGCTTCTCCCCACATACAAAATAGTTGATCGTTTCTTCAGCAAGACCTTTCCATTACAGAATCACCAAGTTGCAAGAGACCTCAAAGATCATCAAGTCCAACCTGTCACCACAGACCTCATGACTAAACCATGGCACCAAGTGCCACGTCCAGTCCCCTCTTGACATCCCTGGGTTCTTTTAAAGCTCTTAAATATGCACAGTGGTTTTCTTTCCAATTACTGTCACTTAAGTACACTGGAAGAAAACAATAAAGTAAAAGCAGGTCCTTTACTCCTGCCTGAAGAGGATCAGCATGTTTATAGGTTAAACAGCATCCTGTAAGTAGGGCTCACCTGTCTTTCATTAAATACTTTTGGTTAGATGCTCACAAAAGAGAGACATCCCTTACACTTTGTGCAGCCTCTGCTTTTGTTCTTCACAGGCAGAAAGGAAAAAAAAGAAAATCATTCTTTTCATTTTGAGGTGGGAGGTACCAGCTGCTACTTGCATGCTGAACCCTTCTTTCTTCTGCTGGAGAATTTTGGTATTCACCTGTAAATGCATTTGCAATTTAGTCCTTTCACTTACTACACAGACTCTTAGCATTCAGTTCTCGCCTCCTCTGTTGTCTACCCCAGCTGCCTTTATCTCCTTAACTTTGCAGGCCCTCATCTTCCAACAGCCACACTCTCATGAGCAGGCTGTTTCCCAGGAGATCGAAGCAAATGCCTCTCATATTCTTGAACCCAGCTCCAGACTGCAAGGCTAAACCACTTGCAGTGTATTTCACATGTCATCATTTGGCCTTCCTCCAAAGAAGGCTGAGTCTAATTAAAGCAAGTGACAGTTAAGCAGAGAATGAGAGCTCTGTGAGCCTACTGCACTGGCCAGGCCGGAGCACCTTGTTCAGTGTTTTCCCACAGTCACCATGTGGATAAAAGAAAACTGTCACCATTGCAAAAAGCTCTAAAATACCCACCCTGATGCAAGGACGCGCGGTTCCTGCTACACTGAATGTGCTCATATGGCTGGTTGCTGCTGGAAGCAATGGTAACGTTCTGCAGAACAACTAGAGCTGCTCTTTGAGGAGCTACTCAGCATAATTCAATGTCAAAGAATTTTCAACAAGTTTAAAAAGCCACCAGAAGCCTGCCCCAGAGGTACAGTAAGCTGTAGGAGAAAACAAAAGATCTGAGTTAATTGCATATGAGAGCGCCTCATTTTAAAGTTAATTGTATCCTCTCTCAGAAGAAAAACAACTATCAGCTGCTGTAAAGCTGGGGTACTGGATTTGAGGCAAGGGGTGAAGCTTCTTTCATATCCATTTACCTACCAAAGTGCAGGCTTCACTGATGCAACAACAAATGGGTACATCAGAACATCAGAAACAGTCTCAAGCTGCGCCAGGGGAAGTTTAGGCTCGAGGTGAGGAGAAAGTTCTTTGCAGAGAGAGTTGTCAGCTGTTGGAATGTGCTGCCCAGGGACATGGTGGAGTCACCATCCCTGGAGGTGTTCAAGAGGAGACTGGATGTGGGACTTGGTGCCATGGTTTAGTAGTCATGAAGTCTTGGGTGACAGGTTGGACTTGATGATCTCTGAGGTCTTTTCCAACCTTACTGATTCTATGATCAGGGATACAACTCCACAATGCTGACACTCAGGAATGTTGAGAGTAGGAAAGGCAGCCTAAGAAGGATGTGACTTGCAGATGACACCAAGCTGGGTGGCTACGTCGATTTGCTAGAGGGTAGGCAAGCTTTACAATGGGATCTGGACAGGCTAGACTGATGGGCCAAAGTGAATTGTATGTCATTCAACAAAGCCAAGAAGCCTGGCTTCTATTGGAAACACCGCACCCAGCAGGAACAGAGAGGTGATCATCTTCTTGTACTTGGCACTGGTGAGGCCATACCTCATGTATTGTATTCAGTTCTGGGCCCCTCACAACACAAAGGACATCGAGGTGCTGGAGCATGTCCAGAGAAGGGCAACAAGGCTGATGAAGGGCCTGGAGCACATGACGTACAAGGAGCGTCTGAGGGAGCTGGGGTTGTTCAGTCTGGAGGAGGCTGAGGGGAGACCTTCTCACTCTGTACAACTCCCTGCAGGGAGGTTAGATTGTGGAGGGGCCCACAGCCCCAGCCTCTTCTGCTTGGTGTCAGGCGACAGGCCAGAGGAAATGAATACAAGCTATGCTAGTGGAGGTTTAGGTTGGACATTAGGAAATATTTCTTCACTGAGAGGGTTCTCAAACATTGGAATGGTCTGCCCAGGGCAGTGGTGGAGTCACCATGCCAGGAGGTGTTTAAGCAGCATGCAGACCTGGTGCTTAGGGACATGGCTTACTGTTGATCCTGAAGTGCTGGGTCAAAGGTTGGACTGAATGAACTTGAAGGTCTCTTCCAACCAAAGATATTTTGTGGTTCTGTGACTTGTGTGGATCAGAGCAAGTCTGCATTGCCTTCACTTTATTAGTATTTCACTACTTCTGCAATAACTCTTTCAAGCATTCATTGGTGAGAAATCACATTGTCCAAAGACTCAGAGGAGGGAGCAGGTAAGGGTCTCTGAATTCATGCTATCTGGGTTTTGAATCTATAGAGTTTACATATGCATGGCTTTTCTTTGCAGCACACATGAGGGCTTCAAGCAAAACTTTCAAAACAGCACATTATCAGCAGAAAGGAAAAAAAACACCAACCACCCAGAGCTCTTTAGGTTATCAAAAGTCCCATGAACAGGTGTGTACGGTGTTTTGGGAGTTACCAACACTTCGCTGCAGAGCTGAATGCTTGCAAATAGGTGGGGAAAGGAAGAAAGCATTCCCAGGTGAGAGGAGAGAAGGTGATGAGAGGAAAGGACCAGCACCTTCAGACAAGGGCAAGAAAAAGAGAATACTTTTCACTGTCATCTAATTAGATCTTGGGGGAAATAAGTAATAAATTCAACATAACAGTGCATGTTGGAGGCATGCAGAAGGTGATTTGGTTGGATGATGGCAAATTAGAGTGTTTATACTTCCCAACTGGTGACAAACTCGCTTACTAAAAAGCCACATATTCAAGCAGAGCATTTTTTTTCTCTTGTGTGATAATTTCACACTGGGAAACAGCTGTGCATTTGCAGATTGATGGCCACAGAGACTTTCTGAGCAGCTAAGCCTATTCCATTTCAGCCAGATATTGCCAGATCCTGTATCTGCAGTATACTTCTACTCTAAATACATAATATTCTCATTGGAGTCTATTCAACATGTTTTCACAGCTCTATTGAATATGGTAATCCCTTAACTATGACTAGAGGGAGAGCTAGTCCCCCAATGATTTGGTAGTGCATTGTCTGACAGTTCTATAAATTACAAGGTGACATGCTGTGCAGTCACACTCACCTATGTGTCCTCAAACAGAAAAGAAAACACCACAAATTTGTTTCTTTTCAGTGTGGCAGACTCAAGTGAAATGTTCACACTGGTGAAAAGGGCAAGAGCCAAAAAGCCAAATGCAGTCAAGAGGAAAGAAGAATTGAAAAGGGGAAATTAGGGCATGAAAGCAACTGGGGGAGGGGGTGGGGAGGGGACAGGGAAGAAACAAATGAAAAAAAGTAAAATCCCAAAGAGCCCAAACTATATATGCCTGGATCTCAAACAAGCAGTGGTAGCAGGAGGCAGAAGGCCAAGAGGGACAGGCAGAAGGTTGAAAGTGAGGTGAGAGGCAGATGCACTTTGGCCCTGGAGGGTCAAAGGAAAGAAAGAAGCTATGAGCTGCCTTTGGAGTCTCTGTGAGAAAACTAACAGAGCTCAGGGAAAGATAGGGCCAGGCAACATCTCATACATCCCAGTTTACTCAGGTGCCAAAGATGAGGAGAGTTAAGGGATTTCATTGTTTGAACTTGTCAAAAAGGTCCTGCAATGTCAATGTTTTCCCTTCTTGCCATGAATCTGTGATGCCTGTGAAGCCTTTGCTACCTATTCAGTGTTTTGCAGTGAAATGATTCTCATTTTTCCAGCTTTACATGCCAAAAGGAGACTTCAGCCTTGATTCCCCAGAAGGGCAGTGGTACTAAAAAAGGTCACCAATTTCTGCTGCGTGATGTGAAGGAGAAGCAACATCCAACAGAGAGACTTCAGCACAGGTTTGGCACCAAGTCTCACGTGACAGAAATTCCACTTTATAGCATGAAGATGTTGTGCAGCGTGATGGCTGCAGCACAGGGGCTTCTGCTGAGAAATTAGGTATGGCTGATACAGTGTTTCTGTGGGAAGCCTGCCTGAAAAACCCTCTGTATATTTAATTCGGTGGAGAAAGTGCTTAGAAGTAGTTCAGCCTTGCAAAAAAATATTGGCCCTTGGTGTAAGTAAGGTCAGCAAGAGCCTGAGTTATCCACCACATAACAACCCATCAGCCTTTATAATCCTGACAGCATCTTGGTTTTGTTCTTCTCCTGAGAGCGCGGGAGATGTGTTAGGATTTAACATGCAGTCTGTTTTATTAGTTCCTGGAAGGAAGGACGATGATAGTGCCGTAAATCCCTTTTGTAGAAATGCTTTAAACGCTCAGTGGCTCTGAATGGCTTTTTCAGCCGCGCTATCCCCGCAGGGTAAGAAAGGGCACGCTCCCATTTCCTTGCAAACACTACAATAGCATTTCTTTTCAAGCCACTCAAGGTTACAACCTCCGTGCAACCCAATGAAGAACGCTTCTCTCAATTGCCTTTTTAATGTGCATCTCCCACGGTCTTAACCTTTAACCATTAAATATTAATTTCACAAAAGGTTCTGCATGCCACTCCTGTAGCAATTTTTTTTTCCTCCAAGAACGAGCTTATAAAATGTAAAATCACCAAGTACAATAATAAAACCAAAAAAGGCTATCATTTTCACTCACCACCACCACTTACAAGGGAAGATGCTACAGACGATGCAGCATGTGTGGCCAGCAGGAGCAGGGAAGTCTTTGTGCCCCTGGACTCAGCACTGGTTATGCCACACCTTGAGTCCTGTGTCCAGTTCTGGGCCCCTCAGTTTAAGGAGGACATTGAGACACTTGAACGTGTCCAGAGAAGGGCAACGAGGCTGGGAGAGGCCTTGAGCACAGCCCTATGAGGAGAGGCTGAGGGAGCTGGGCTTGCTTAGCCTGGAGAAGAGGAGGCTCAGGGGAGACCTTCTTGCTGTCTACAACTGCCTGAAGGGTGGCTGTAGCTAGGAGGGGGTTGGTCTCTTCTCCCAGGCAACCAGCACCAGAACAAGAGGACACAGTCTCAAGCTGTGTCAGGGGAAGTTTAGGCTTGAGGTGAGGAGAAAGTTCTTCCCAGAGAGAGTGGTTAGCCATTGGAATGTGCTGCCCAGGGAGGCAATGGAGTCACTGTCCCTGGTGGTGTTCAAGAGGGGACTGGACGTGGCACTTGGTGCCATGGTCTAGTCATGAGGTCTGTGGTGACAGGTTGGACTCGATGATCTTTGAGGTCTCTTCCAACCTTGGTGATACTGTGATACTGTGATGTGCAAGTGAACGTTATGAGGAGGTTGTAAACAGGTGGAGGTTGGTCTCTTCTCCCAGACAACCAGTCTGCACCAGGGAAGGTTTAGACTGGATGTTAGGAAGAAGTTCTACACAGAGAGAGTGATTGCCCATTGGAATGGGCTGCCTGGGGAGGTGGTGGAGTCACCATCATTGGAGGTGTTCAGGAGGAGACTTGATGGGGTGCTTGGTGCCATGGTTTAGTTGATTAGGTGGTGTTGGATGATAGGTTGGACTTGATGATCTTGAAGGTCTCTTCCAACCTGGTTTATTCTATTCTATTCTAATACCTGACACCACCTGACAACTAATCCATGGCTCCAAGTGCCACATCCAATCCCTCTTGAACACCTCCAGGGACAGTGACTCCACCATCTCCCTGGGCAGCACATTCCAATGGCCAATTACTCTTTCTGGGAAGCCTAAACTTCTCCTGGCACAGCTTGAGCCTGTGTCCTCTTGTTCTGGTGCTGCTTGCCTGGGAGAAGAGACCAACCCCCACGTGGCTACAGCCTCCTTTCAGGCAGTTGTAAAGAGCAATCCACAGCAAATCCACTTCTACCAAGCTCAGTGTTTACTCCCAATTACAGAATAGCAGGAGGGATAAAAAAGCCTTTGCAATCTAAGTGAGCAAAACTGAATTATCCTGAAACAAACAACTTAGTGGCAAATATATATTCGCTGCCAATACTGCAAATGTCTTTAAGATGCTGTACTTGTCCAAAGCCTTTTTCTCCAGGCTTTATCAACACTTCTTCAGCATGAATAGTGGCCCTCAGCCTTGACCCTTTGACCCCTCCTATTTGCATTCACAGAGGCATCTCCTGACAATGCTTGCCATTTCCTTTTAGTGCATACATAAACATGAAACACTTCATGCAGGATAATGTATTTCAGCAATCTTGTGGTGCTTAACACTGAGCAAGTCAAACGTGCTAAACAGCTTTGGCTTCTTTAAAGTCATTTGGAAGCCACCAGAAGGTTGCCAGAAGTAGAGGTGAATGTCTAAAAGAAATGCATTGCTTAATGGGATGTATAAATAAACCAGGGGCCAACAAACACTTGTAGGATTATGGAATTTGGTTCTTGCAAGGCCAGCAGATAGTTGGGGCCTGAAAGTAAACGTTAAATTGCAAATCCTGCCTTGGCACCAGGCACACATAGCCAGGAAAAGCAGCACTGCTGCCAGGATGCTGTGAAGGCAGTAGAACATCAGGAGAGCAGCAAAAGCACACCTTCCTCTCTCTGTCTGTGTGTAGGAGAGGAGCAAAGCCTGTGCAAACAAGTAGCTGTGGCAGCTCACAGAGGGTGAAAACACTTCTTGCTGGGGAAAACCCCAAACCCTTTCCCCTACTTCCAGCTGCCTTTGACTCCATGAGTTACTCCTAGGAACGCCTCCCCATTGGCTAGTGTGCACAGTCAGCTGTTTAATTGCCTGTTAAATTTGAATGCACTGTTTCCTCGCTCTGTTGGTAGCTGCAACCCATATTCAGATGTTTCATAAAGACACCTGCCAGAGCTGAGTTTGGCCCTGGGCCTCGAGCTGGAAACCTCTCGTTGTTCAGCAAGGCTTATGCGCAGGCTGCCCAGTGTGACAGGAGGAGAAGCAGGAGCTGGACATTTCTCCTTGGGTTTGCCTTTTGTCAGGGGTCTGGGCCAGCACATCTCCCACCTTGTATCACCACCACATGCTACACTGGCATCTGCCCCAGTCTCCTCTGCACTTTCCCAGCCACGATTTGATTAGAAAGCTCCTAAAATGAAGTGTTAGGAAACAGATGGGAAGGATCACTCATTGCAGGGGGATCAACAGGGCCAGAGAGACCTGAAAATGTTGCTTGCCTCCAGCATCTCTAAGCAGCCCTGCAGGTTTAGTTTTTGGGGTTTTATTCAGATGACCTCCTATGTGAAGGCTCTAGTGAAGAAAATGCAATAAACAGACCCAGCAGATCCAGGGTTCAGTGCTGCAAACACTGGGTAGCAGCTTCGGGAGAAGTATTGTTTCTTCTCTTGCATTTATCAGAATCCAAGGCAAGCTTTCTTTCCCATGCAGACATTTCAAATTCAAGAGTGATCCCAGAGCAGTGTATTAGGGAGTAGCAAAGAAGAGGAATCATCTGTTACTGAATAGTTTCCAGCATAGCAGAAGGTGTTGAGAACCTCCCTGTGGCACCCATGTCCCCAGAAGGAGGGTTACAGGGTGAGAACACACAACCAACTCCAAGTATAAAGGAGCAGGTAATATACAGCCAGTTACTAGCCATTTGGGTGCACATTTTTATCACAGAGCTATAAAGAGTAATTTGGAGGTAATTTCAGCCCTTCAGTGGAAGCAGGAGAAGCTATCTCAGATTTGTCTCAGGGGCAGAAGCTAATGGCCATGAAGCAGCTGTCAGGTGGGAACTTGTCTCTAGCTTCTGGCAGCAGAATCCCCGGGTATGTGCAGTGTCAGAACCTGACCCTCTACCAGAAGGGCTGCTGCTGGTAAAGGGGAGCCCTTGTAGCCCTCCCCCTCATCTACACAGTGGTAAATTTGCAACCATCCAGCATTACAATACATGGTTCTAACCTGCCACAGCTGCTTTGCACTGTGACAGGCACAGAGCCTGCTGCAAGTGCTCTTGTTGAGTTTGTTTCTTAGTGCTACCCTTTCCAGAATCACATAATTGTTTCAGTTGGAAGAGATTTCTAAGATCACTGAGTCCAACCCTCAACCCAAAGACTACCACGGCCATTAAGCCCAGAGTCCCCTGTCCACACAGTCCTTGAACACCTCCAGGGATGGTGATTCCAACACCTCCCTGGGCAGCCTGTCCCAGAGCCTGACCACTCTTGCAGGAAAGAAATTTTTCCTAATCTCCAAACTAAACCTCCCCTTCCACAATTTCAGGCCATTTCCTCTTGTTCTATCACCTGATATTAGGGAGACCAACCCCCACCTGGCTCCAACCTTTTCAGACAGTTGTAGAGAGCAATGAGGTCTCCCCTCAGCTTCCTCTTCTCCAGGCTAAACAACCCCAGTTCCCTCAGCTGCTCCTCACCAGACCTGCTCTCCAGACCCTTCACCAGCTTTGATGCCCTTCTCTGGACCTGCTCCAGCTGTTTTCAGCTGCTTTCTCTGAGTGGCACAGCTCTTCTGCACACACAGAGTAACATCCTGCACAGGCACAGCCAAAGCAAACTGGGGCTGCCAGAGGTGCAGTCGTATTTTTAAACTCCTCACTGAGAATGGCACAGAGAACACAATAAATACCTGGGTAGAGGGCAAGCAACACACTGAGCTGAGGTCTGCATGGGCAACAGATGCATGACCAGTTAAAAAGTAGAAGTGGCAGTCCCATGCATTGAGCAGAAAACTTTCTGAAGGAGTCAAGCAGCTTATCATATCAGTTCTTCATAAAGAGACCCACCCATGCACAAGCCAAGAGAACAAGCATTACATGTGAGCTGCTAAGGACACCACCACTATAAATTTCTCCACAGCTACAATCATGAGTGTGGGCAGCACTCTCTGGAGCTGTGCTACAGCAAACACTGCTTGTAGAATCATAGAATGGGTTGGGTTGGGTTGGAAGGGACCTCCAAAGGTCATCCAGTCCAATCCTTCCTGCAGCTGAGCCAGGTTGCTATCTGCAGATTTGGATCAAGGCAAAAGTCCTTCTGTAAGTAGGGACATCCTCCACTAGATCAGGTTTGCCCAGAGCCCTGTTGAGCCTCACCTTGAATATCTCCAGGGATGGGTCATCAATCACCTCCCTGAGCAACTCGTTCCCGTGCTCCACCACCATCATGGTGCAGAACTTGTTCCTAACACCCAATCTAAATCTGCTCTTCTGTAGTTTGAAACCATTGCTTCTCATCCTATCACTATATGACTTTGGAAATTGTGTCTCCCAATCCTTCTTGTAGGCCCCCTTCAGGTACTGGAAAGCTGCTATTAGGTCTTCTCTTCTTCATGTTGAGCAACCCCAGCTCCCTCAGCCTGCCTTCAAAGGAGAGGTGTTCCAAACCCTGATCATTTTTGTGGCTATCCACCTATGCCCCAAAATTAGCTATCACCAGTATTTTCTTGCTTTGCCAACGTTCCTGCATATTTATCAGGGCAAAGAAGGAGTCCCTTTTGACATACAGTGCTATTGCACACAGTAAAAGTCCCCACACAGTTCACGTCAAGAATACTGCCAAAAAAATAAACAAAATCACTGTTAAGCTGAGGAGGGTCTTAGCAAACAGAACAAAGGAACCCCCTTATGTCCATGCATAAAGGAAAGACCTTTGGCAGATATCAAGAGAAAGGAAACATGGTACAGAGTAATGCAGGACTGTGGACACGGGTCTGGAATAACCAACCAGCTGACTTACTGAAGCAGACAGTGAGGGCACCAAAACAGAATAAGTAAAGGAGGAAAGGAGAAAGGGAACACTGGTCTCCTGACGGCTTCTGAAGCATGAAAGTGGCTACAACATTGTCCTTCAACAGTCACTGACAGGAATGTCAAAGACCCATCTGCCAACTCCAGGTAAGCTCCAGAAGCCTGCCTGAAGGAGAAGAAAGGAGGAGCACCCACCAGTCCCACAGCAGGAAACTCCAGGCAAGAGACTGAGAACTACACTCTACAACTACCTGAAGGGGAGGTTGTAGCCAGGCAGAGGTTGGTCTCTTCTCCCAGGCAGCCAGCACTACAACAAGAGGACACAGTCTCAGGCTGCACCAGGGGAGGTTTAGGCTGGAGGCTAGGAAGAAGCTCTACACAGAGAGAGTGATTGCCCATTGGAATGGGCTGCCTGGGGAGCTGGTGGAGTCACCATCATTGGAAGTGTTCAGGAGGAGACTTGATAGGGTGCTTGGTTGCATGGTTGAGTTGATTAGGTGGTGTTGGATTAGTTGATAGGTTGAAAGTGATGATCTTGAAGGTCTCTTCCAAGCTGGTCTGGTCTGGTCTACTCTACTCTACTCTACTTTCAGTGGCAGGGAGAGGCTGAGGAGCAACACGATGCCAGAAGGATGAAGCAAACATTGGCAAGAGCAACAGGCAGTGGCTCAAGTGGAGGCAGAAGCACTCCTGGTCATGAATTTTCCCTCTGATTTGCAGAAGCAGGTTCTCACATGCACTACTTTTAGTTTACTTTTACTTGGCATTAAGGTTTTGGTATTTCTGAAGAGCACAATTACAGGCAGTGAGGTATGGATTATGTACACTGGTCCATTAATTGAACCTCAATATTAGCTCTCTCTCTTACTGTCACAGCATCCTTTGTCACAGCTGTTACATATCCATAAATTCATAGCAAGATGTTACAAAACTTTTCCTACCCCACTCTAAACAAAGGACAAGAGAATGGATCTGAAAGAATAAATGCAAGGAATTGCTCATAGCCCTCTGCCTCACCTCACAGCACTTCTTTTCCCAAATGTTGATGCTTTGTGCCTGGAGTATAACTCCCTATTAGCTTCTCAGAGTCAGAAAACTGCTGTAATTCACATTTCACACATAATACAAGCAAGAACTCTCTCCCTCCTCACTTCACCAGAGTCGGGATGGTGGAAGTTCCTAACAGACTGTAAAAATTACACCTCAGATTTACTAAATGATTTCTAAATCATTACTTCTGCCCTTAACGCCTGATTGAAGTCAATGAGACCTGAAAAGACAGCAGTTTGCAGAAGCAGGTTTTGTAAGATGCAAAATAGTGCTTCTGCTCCCACTGCAAAACATCAGCACAGACTTACTGTGGGTTTTTTAGCAGGCTTAAAAGCAGAGTGGATCAATGAGAAAACCTTGTGCCCAGCTGGGCCAGGCTGCTTTCTGGAGGTTTGGATCAGAGGGAAGGTCCTTCAAATCTGGCCTGCCCACTACCTGGGGCCAGGCAGGAAAGCAAAGCAGAATTTGGCAGAAGCAAGATACAAAGCTTTCATCCCCCATTCCACACAGAGAGAGACTGCAGGCAAGGCCTGACCCTTGTCTAAAGCCACAGGGACAAATCAGATCAGGGTTTTTTCCTCTTCATAAGCTCAGCAGCATAAGCTGTTATATCCCAGCCTCTTGCTAAAAACCTGTAATGACTTTCCTGACAATTTAACTCATATGTGTTCATGTTTTAATTGCCACATTTGCAAGAAGTAGGAGTAGATACAGGGGGGATTGGGCAGTGAGCTGCAAAATTATATGGAAAATGAGAAAAAGGGAAGCATAAAGTGATTCTACAAATCCATAGCCATAGGTGACCTCCAAGGTAGCAGACTTGCAGTTAGGTGTTTAAAGCTGGCTTGGCAATAGTTGTGGTTAAGAAAGATACATATATATACTTATATATGCATATGTATACATATATAAACCTCTATGGTTG
The DNA here is from genome assembly GCA_015227895.2 of Colaptes auratus. NCBI lineage: Eukaryota > Metazoa > Chordata > Aves > Piciformes > Picidae > Colaptes > Colaptes auratus. The sequence goes on along the minus strand of CM026886.1, from coordinate 43,045,752 downwards.
CTCTTAAAGCAGTGACCTGCTCTTACTGTATTCACAGCCCTTTTCAGGCATCTGTAGGAGCTGGACAATCAGGGGCAATGCAGACCCGATGTCCATTTGATGTTCATTACATATGAAAGACCTCAAATATGATCCAAGTACTGGGAAGCTTCCATATTGAGGACTGGCTGAGAGAACTGGGCTTGTTCAGCCTGGAGAAAAGAAGGCTTAAGGAAACCTTACCACTACGTTCCAGTATGTAAATGGTGACTACAAAGAAGATGAAGACTCCATTTTACAAGGGGTCACATGGAAAAGATGAGGGGTAATGGGTTGATCCTGGCTAGATTCCAATTGGATATAAGGACAATCAGCCGCAGGAATACTCTCCCCGTGGATGTGGTGGAGCTCCCAACACTGGACACTTTTAGGATTCAGCTGGACAGGGTGCTGGGCCAGTTTGTCAAGACTGTGCTTTTCCCAAGAAAGACTGAATCAGATGATCCTTGAGGCCCCTTCCAACCTGGCACTCCATGATTTACTCCATAACCTTCAGCGTCATGTCTTCATGCACTGGTGCCACTCAACACTAGTCCAGCTGGAAGCACAGGTGTTTTATGACCCTTCTCAACAAACTGAAACAACCAGCCAGCCACTGCTGGATCTCTCTGTGATCACAGCTTCCACACTACTTCAAGCTCAAAACTTTCACTGCAGACCACAAAGATAACTGCAGTTTGGATAATTTCTACCACGAGAATGCTTAAGCTAAAGTGGCTGAACAACATTCCTCAGACAATCCACAGAGACAGCAAGAGACACTTCCCCCAAAGTGTCACTTGCATCAATATGGATTTTTTTACTTACAATATATTCTTAAACCAAGTGGAGCCCTGAATGGCTCCAGAAGAACTGGAGCAAATACTGAAACTCTGAAGACAGAGGATGGTTTGTAAAATAAACCTCCTGAGGAGGAGGAGCCCACAGCAGCCCTACAGTGAGGCATGGAGTAACAAACTGAACTCCAAGCATCTTATTTGGAGACAAAAATGAAAGTGAAGCTCCTCAGTCAAATCACTGCATCTTGCAGAATGGGGAAAAGAGTTAGCTGCAGAACTTTTTAGCTTCTGGAGAGCCCTGAACAAATATGCAACCAAACTCTGAAAACATTTAGTAAATTCCACCAACATGATATGATTCTAAGTGCCCTTTCAAGTTTCATTAAACTGCTGTATTGACCTTCTATGAATTATTAAACTGCCTTTCCAGTGACAATAAACGACAGAAAGGAAGTAAACCAATGGAAATGGAGAGGCATCTCCACAGATAATTTGGGAAGGGGGACTATAACCATAAAATAAAGCAAAAATAAGAGTTCTTAACCTGATGCAGCCTTTACTGTGGGAAAGTTAACTGCTAAAATGGATGTGCAAAGAAGAAATCAACCAATTCTCGAGTAAGGGATGATGCAATGGGTGTAGAAAGCCATTAGTTCATCATTTCACGTAACTAAAAGCTTTCCTAGCAGGACAAACTGAGTCAGACTTCACCTGCAGAGGACTGGTTCCAATTTACAGGCAGATTGAACCTCCCTGTGTATTATATTTAAATGCAACTTCATGTTTAACTTTGCTGTCTCCTGACTCACTTTATTCCAGGACCATGAAAGCAGGAAGAAATATTAATTACCTATGTTGTTTTAAAATGCCTTGCAAGGCTGTGGCTGTTTTAGGCTGATGCCTGGGAAATTTTCCCCAGATCTTGAGTAGAAAGTGGTAGAATGTAAATAAATTACCATTGGATGTAAAGGGAAAAATAATGATAAGGTCTAAATAATCCCATTGGTCTGATAACTAACATGGTGCCATGGTATAGTCATGAGGTCTGTGGTGACAGGTTGGACTTTGAGGTCCATTCCATTCCAACCATGATTCTGTGATTCTTTCTCTTTCTTGACTCTTTACAGAATATTGAATTAACCAGGTTGGAAATGACCTTCAAGATCATCAAGTCCAACCTATCACCCAACAGCATCTTATCAACTAAGCCATGGCACTATGGACCTCATTCAGTCTCTTTTTAAACACTTCCAGTGATGGTGACTCCACCACCTCCCTGGGCAGCACATTCCAATGGCCAATCTCTCTTTCTGGGAAGAACTTCTTCCTAACATCCAGCCTAAACCTCCCCTGGTGCAGCTTGAGACTGTGTCCTCTTGTTCTGTCACAGGCTGTCTGGGAGAATAGGCCAACCCCCACCTGGATACACCCTCCCTTCAGGTAGTTGTAGAGAACAATACGGTCTCCTCTGAGCCTCCTCTTCTCCAGGCTAAGCAAGCCCAGCTCCCTCAGCCTCTCCTCACAGGGCTGTGCTCCAGACCCCTCCCCAGCTTTGTTGCCCTTCTCTGGAAACATTGCAGCAACTCAACATCTTTCCTAAACTGAAGGGCCCAGAACTGGACACAGGACTCAAGGTGTGGTCTAACCAGTGCTGAGTACAGGGGCAGAATGACCTCCCTGCTCCTGCTGGCCACACTGTTCCTGATGCAGGCCAGGATGCCATTGGTCTTCTTGGCTGCCTGGGCACACTGCTGGCTCATATTCAGCCTACTGTCAACCAGTACCCCAAGGTCCCTTTCTGCCTGGATGCTCTCCAGCCACCTTGACCCCAGCCTGTAGCACTGCATGGGGTTGTTGTGGCCAATGTGCAGAACCCGGCACTTGGATGTGTTCAGTCTCATGCCCTTGGCCTCTGTCCATCTGTCCACCCTGTCAAGGACCCTCTACAGAGCTCTCCTACCCTCTAACAGATCAACCCCTGCCCAAGCTTGGTGTCTTCTGCACATTTACTGATGATGGACTCAATTCCCTCATCCAGATCATCAATAAAGATATTGAACAGGATGGGGCCCAGCACTTTGCTCTAGCAGATACCAGCTGTTGGCTTTTACTTGGTTGTTGCTGACTTTGGCTGTGGTCTTGTGGCTAACTAACAAGCAAGTTACTCTCTGCTCTTCTCTTTTCTCTTGTATGGGGGGGAAGGGGTGGAGAGGGGGAAGCTATTGGTCACCCCCCAGTTTTCCCAGGGGGGTTCTTGTGTTGTTTATAAATTCTAAATATATTTAAATATTGTATATTTTGTACATATTATTTGCATTTCATCTTCCTAGATCCTAGTTTGCTCATAGATACAGCTTCATTTGCTTCCCTCCCAAACTGGGCTGGGCTGGCAGTTTTGGGGGTGGTTTTTCTCCAAATTAGGTGGGCAGTAATTTGAACCCACCACAAAGGCATTTTCCTGGGAATCTGAACTGGAGGGGGGGGGGGGGGGGGGAAATGAGGGGAGGAGAACATTTTTCAGCTACTCATATTGTAAGATGAGCCTTTTTCCTGCTTCACTGTAAGCATCAGTGGTGTGGCAGTTGTCAGAGTCACAGCGTTCAAGTAACATTATCCCTGCAAAGTTCACATTTTCAGACTAAAAAGGTCTCTGCAATGTAATTTCACTTCACCACAGAGCCTGATATAAACACAAGTGTGTATCTGTCATATTAAACAAACAGATGCTCCTAAGATGCAATGCAAAGCTAGTTAAATCCGTCCACATACACAGCACTTCACCTAGATAAAGCGAAGGCAGAACACTTTTCTTATTATCAAACCTGTGGTGATAATTTCACTGGACAGATATAAATGCATTACAAGTTATCTAGCAAATGTTTATGATGCTCTTGCTTACTTCTGAGGATCTGTGAGAGTTCTGATTTTATCCTCCTTAGCAAGGAGAGGTTTCAGCAGTAGGGGAACACATGTTTGTGTTTCACTGAGCTGCAGATGAAAGGAAGATCCCTTTGTTCAGAGACTGGCATTACTTCAAGATAATGAAGTATTTATTTGGACAAATCAAGAAGTAACATGAAGTGACAAAGAAATAAAAAGGCACTATTCACAGGAAAGTCTTCCTGATGGAAATCAAAGGAGAGAGAACAACTTTAGCAGCAAAGTGTATTTAAAGTGTTAGCTGCTACAAATAGTGAATGCCATTCCCCACTCTCTCTCATCCATCCAGAGAAGGGCAACAAAGTTGGTGAGGGGTTTGGAACACAAGCCCTATGAGGAGAGGTTGAGGGAGCTGGGGTTGCTTAGCCTGGAGAGGAGGAAGGAGACTCAAGGGTGACCTTATTGCTCTCTACAACTACCTGAAGGGAGGTTGTAGACAGGCAGAGATTGGTCTCTTCTCCCAGGCAGCAAGCACCAGAACAAGAGGACACAGTCTCAGGCTGTGCCAGGGGAGGTTTAGGCTGGATGTTAAGAAGAAGTTCTACACAGAGAGAGTGATTACTCATTGGAATCAGCTGCCCATGGAGGTGGTGGAGTCACCTTCATTGGAGGTGTTCAGGAGGAGACTTGATGGGGTGCTTGGTGCCATGGTTTAGTTGTTTAGGTGGGTTGGATTGGTTGATGGGTTGGACGTGATGATCTTGAAGGTCTCTTCCAACCTGGATTTATTGTATTATTGTGTTATTATTGTATATTTAGAATAGAATAGAATAGACCATGTGTGAAGAGACCTTTGAGATCATCAAGTCCAACCTATCATCTAACACCATCTAATCAACTAAACCATGGCACCAAGCACCCCATCAAGTCTCTTCCTAAACACCTCCAGTGACGGCGACTCCACCACCTCCCCGGGCAGCACATTCCAACGGGGCAGTCACTCTCTCTATGAAGAATTTCTTCCTAACATCCTGCTTAATTTCTAATAATTTAAATTCTTATTTATATATATTTACATATTCTGGAGAAGAGAAGGCTCAGAGGAGAGCAAATAGGGGAGACTTAGTAGGAGCCTCCCAGTCCCTGAAGGCAGCTGGAGAGGGAGGCAAAGGCCTGTAGTGATAGGATGAGGGACAATGTTTCAAAATTAAGAGCAGATTTAGATTGGATGTTAGGAACAAGTTCCTTACCATGAGGGTAATGGCACCCCAGAACGGGTTGCTCAGGGAGGTAGTTGAGAGCCAATCCCTGGAGATATTCCAGGTGACAAGGCTCTGGGAAACCTGAACTAGTAGAGAATGACCCTGCTCACTGCAGAGGGGTTGGATTACATGACCTTTGGAGATCCCTTCCAATCTAAACCATTCTATGATTATTCTATGATTCTTTGCTTTGGAGACAGTCACACTTAAGAAAATCAAGTACCAAAGGTGAATTGCCTCTGCTTTGCAAAGATGTAACCATGTACTCTCCAGCCAATCAGGCTGCTTAAACATCTCCTGCCTTCCCATGCCCTGGTTTGATGAGGGGGTGTAGGTCAGCTGCTTTACCATTGATGTGATCCTCACCAAGTTAGAAAGGGAGGGATGAAAACCCTGCCAAAGCCACATTGCTTTTCTTTACCTTAAGAGGTAAAATCATATTTTCTTCAAAGGAAAAGAGCTTTGTCTCAGTTATGTCAAGTAGGTACTCAGTCATTACAATAAACAGGACCAGACTGAGCTGACATTAAGGGTTACTAAATACTGCAAAAAAGGCTGAAATACTGCAGAGATGCCTTGCCTCAAGTATCAATAGCCTTAAGAGAGTACAGATTGTGGGTCCAATAACTGTTCAAATAAATAAGTTGCATTTTCCTAATAGAACTCTTTAGATTTTGTTGCTAAAACAACAGGAAAAAATAACTTAAAGATCTGGTTGTGGATTCAGTTGTAAAGTATGCAACAAAACAAAAATGTTTTCACAGTATCACAGTATCGCCAAGGTTGGAAGAGACCTGGAAGATCATCGAGTCCATCCTGTCACCACAGAACCCATGACTAGAGCATGGCACCAAGTGCCACATCCAGTCCCCTCTTGAACACCTCCAGGGACGGTGACTCCACCACCTCCCCGGGCAGCACATTCCAATGGTGAACAACTCTCGGTGAAGAACCTTCTCCTCACCTCGAGCCTAAAATTCCCCTTCTCAGCAGGAGGCAAAACCTCTTTACTACGAGGGTGACACCTCTGGAGCAAGCTGCCCCAAATGGTTGTGGAGTCTCCTTCTCTGGAGGGATTCCAAACCCACCTGGCCAGTTTGTGATCCAGGGCAAGCTGCTGTGGGTGCCCCTGCTTTAGCAGGGGGGTTGGACTGGCTGATTTCCAGAGGCCCCTTCCAACCCCAACTATGGTAGGATTCTGGGATAAAGGCTTTCTCTGTCTTCTCTGCTGCTAGGTTCTCTAATTTTTGCACACATACATAGACACACGCACAGAGGCAGTTCATCACAAGAGTTAAGAGATTCACCTGCAAAATAGTCTCCTTCATTTTCATTCTTCATTCATCAACACTGGCTTTCAAAGCCTTAAAAGGTGACAGGAACCCAGTTTCATTTGCATAACAAGGAGGTTAAAACTCACCATCATCTGTTTCTGCCCATTTAATTCCTCCTGCTTGGCAATCTGATACAGCTTGCAGAGGTCTCTGCAGGAATACCCTTTCACTCACCAAATGTAGGGGAATCAAGCTAAGCCTTGCTTATGCATGTGTGCTTTGTAACAAATCACTCTGCACAAAGAATTTAACAGACATTCACTTCGCTCTGCAATTTAATAGCTTTATATATTTTTCTAGGCTTTAATATATTACATGAAGTGGACATTTACCCCTGCAAAAATTCTCAAGCCTTCCATTTGAAGAATGCTGCCAGCCTCACCACTAGATCATTCACTACAAAATCTTGAAACCTGCACCGCAATCACAGGGTGCACAAAACACATTCACAACCAATTCAGTGGTTCAGGTGCCACTGCACAGATCTCATGCTCTGCAGTACCATCTTGTTGTAGCAAAACCTGCTTGGAGGTTGGCTGTGAACTGATCAGAGTGGGCTGGGAGAACTAGGGCTGTTTGGTCTTGAAAAGAGATGGCTGAGAGGAGATCTTATCAACATCTATAAATACCTGAAGAGTGGGAGTCAAGATCACAGTATCATAGTATCAGTCAGGGTTGGAAGGGACCACAAGGATCATCTAGTTCCAACCCCCCTGCCATGGGCAGGGACACCCCACACTAGATCAGACTGGCCAGAGCCTCATCCAGCCTGGGCTTAAACACCTCCAGGAATGGGGCCTCAACCACCTCCCTGGATAACCCATTCCAGGGCTTCACCACTCTCATGAAGAACTTCCTCCTCACATCTAGCCTGAATCTCCCCACCTCCAGCTTCATTCCATTCCCCCTAGTCCTATCACTACCTGATAGCCTGAGAAATCCCTCCCCAGCTTCTTGTAGGCCCCTTCAGATACTGGAAGGCCACAATGAGGTCACCTCAGAGCCTTCTCTTCTCCAGACTGAACAGCCCCAACTCTTTCAGTCTGTCCTCACAGGAGAGGTGCTCCAGCCCTCTGATCATCCTCGTGGCCCTGCTCTGGACACCTTCCAGCACCTCCAGATCCCTCTTGTAATAGGGGCTCCAGAACTGGACGCAGTACTCCAGGTGGGGTCTCACCAGAGCTGAGTAGAGGGGGAGAATCACCTCCCTTGCCCTGCTGGCCACACTTCTCCTGATGCAGCCCAGGATCTGATTGGCTTTCCGGGCTGCAAGTGCACATTGAGAGCTCATGTTGAGCTTCTCCTCCACCAGCACCCCCAAGTCTCTCTCCTCTGGGCTGCTCCCCAGCCAGTCACTGCCCAGCCTGGATTTGTGCCCAGGATTGCCTCGACCCAGCTGCAGGACCCTGCCCTTGGTCTTGTTGAAGCTCATGAGGTTTGGCCTGTGCCCACCTCTCCAGCCTGTCCAGGTCCCACTGGATGGATCCCTTCCCTCCAGCGTGTCTGCTGCACCACACAGCTTGGTGTCATCAGCAACCTTGCTGAGGGTGCACTCGATGCCACTGCCCATGGCACCCACAAAGATGTTGAACAAGCCTGGTCCCAGGACTGATCCCTGAGGGACTCTGCTTGTCCCTGGCCTTTCCCTGGGACATGGACCCATTGACAGCCACTCTTTGGGTGTGGCCATCAAGCCAGTTCTGTATCCATCTAGTGGTCCATCCATCAAATCCATGTGTCACCACATGAAGGGGCCAGGCTTGTTTCAGTCTTGCCCAGTGACAGGACAAGGAACAGTGGGTACAAGTTAGAAAATGGGAGATGTGCCCTCACCATAAGGAGAAATTTCTTTATGGCGAGGGGGACAGAGCACTGGAACAGGCTGCCCAGAGAGGCTGTGGAGCCTCCTCCTGACACATTGAAAACCCACCTGGATGCATTCCTGTGTGACCTGCCCTAGGTGATCACCAGAACAAGAGGACACAGTCTCAAGCTGTGCCAGGGGAGGTTTAGGCTGGAGGTTAGGAAGAAATTCTACACAGAGAGAGTGATTGGGCTGTCCAGGGAGGTGGTGGAGTCACCATCACTGGAGGTGTTTAGGAGGAGACTTGATAGGGTGCTTGGTTGCATGGTTTAGTTGATTAGGTGGTGCTGGATAATAGGTTGGACACAATGATCTTGAAGGTCTCTTCCAACCTGGTTTATTCTGCTCTATTCTATTCTATCCTGCTTTGGGGGGGGTTGGACTTGATGATCTCCAGAGGTCCTTTCCAGCCCCTAGCATCCTGTGATTCTGTGACTGATCTTCAAGAATGAAAATGACAACAGCAAGCAATGTTCTCCTAGTTACATCCTCTGTTTCCCTTGTTCAATATTATAAAAACAGACATCAGACAAAAAGGTTTCAAAATGATGCCAAACATATTGGAAAAGCATCAAAACACTCTGCTGGCGAATCAAAATAACAAAACACACAGCAGGGGGTTTGCATCATGACTGTGCTCATCAACTCTATTTTAAAAGTGACCTGTAAATGGGTTTACATCTTCTTTTGCTTCTGCAGGATCAAGTACTGCGTTCATCATCTCTGATCAGGCACTTTCTTCTCTCCTGAGGAATACCAGAAAATACCAAGTGGGGAACAAAAATGCTCTTTCCTTGCTTTGGGATCCACAGGGAAAAGGAGGTGTTTCTATGTACATTTTTAAACCAGAAAACAAGCACAGGTTTAAATCACCTGCTGTCTCCTGCCTCTAAACCTCATAAAACTCCACTTGCTTGTGTAGTTCATAGAATCACAGAGTTGTTTGGGTTGGAAAAGACCTCTAAGATCATCAAGTCCAACCATCAACCTAAGACCACTGCGGCACAAACCAAAGTTCAGAACAGACCAAACCCTGTTCCAAAGTGCCAAGTTGTAAGAGGGGAGGTACCAAATCCCCTTCTCCAGAAGCCTGCAGCAGTCACTGTGTTTAGCAAGGTGTGCAGATGGATTCTGAAGAGCTGGCAGTTATTGCTGATGACAGGGAGCAGGATGCCACAATATGAATGTCAGACATAAAGCTGCCCTTGTGCTTTGACCAATTTGAAAGCAGCACATTTGTAAAGGTGGAGGATGCTGCTGCCTAAGCAATGAGATTTCATCATTTTCCTACATACAGGTACATTTCAGTAAAGTTTCTAATTCAGGAGGAAAATACTGACTTCACAGTTTCCTAATTCAAGAGGAAAACATAGTTAAGCCAAACCCAATGTGCTTCACAGACCCAGATGTGACTGAAACTCAAATCTACCTACAGAGGTGGTCTTCAACAGCAGCAACGTGAACGAACATGCTTTCCACTCAGATATCATCAATTTAAATAAGCAACAGCTAGATCTGACAAGACATTTGAATGACAGAAGGATGGTACTGAAAATCTTATTCTAGTATGTGTCAGACTGTGACAGGAGAGGAAAAATTTCATTGAATAGGAAAAAAAAATAAAGTCTTCATTTCCCTGCTACTTCCATCCCTCGCTTCAGTCACAGAGGAGCTGGAAAGGCTCCTGGGTTTCCTGAGAGAGTCTAAGTAGAGGATGAAGAATCTGACACTCGGTTTTAGTGAACACTCACCCACCTGGACAGCAGCTTACTTAAAAGCAAGATTTTCCCTTAGATCAAAGAGAGGGAGGCTCTGAAGAGGGAGAATAACATGTTCAGAAGTACTCTCAGGGAGACTTTACAACCAAGAACCACAAGATCCTCGTGCAGCCTGACAGGCTCTCTATTATTTATGTAAACCCTTTGTACTTCTTACACCACAAAGGCACTACAATTGTCTTAATCATACCCAGGAGGAAAATGTTCATGTTTTATCTAGTTGGCATAGTACCCATGACAAGTTCCGCATGTAGGAATTGGAATCCAGGGGTATGCAAATGGCTGTGGCAATCCTCTTTGGATTGGTGCTAGGGCTGAGTTCATATTGCATGCAGATGATTTCCTTCAGCAGAAGTCTTGACTTGTTAAACGAGTTCTTTATCATGAAGGTGGTGGAACACTGGGACAGGGTGCGGTAGTTGAGGCCCCATCACTGGAAATATTCTAGGTCAGGCTCTGAGCAACCTGATCTAGTGGAGGATGTCCCTGCTCATCACAGGGGGGTTGGACTAGATGACCTTCCAATCTAAACCATTTAAGATTCTGTGATACTCTAACTTTTTATTTAAATGGGACCAAACCTCACCAGGCCAGAAAAGCAGGTTATAGACGATGGCTGCCTACTTCTGCAGCCCTGTGAGATGCAAATCAAGCTCAAACGGCATACATTTTGATTTAGACCCCTAGCTGAGAATTGCTGTGCTCAGGGACAAGACAAAGGCTTTCTGGTGTAACAGGTGAACCCTTCAATGAGCTGGTAGCCACCAATCAAGAGGGAAATCTCAAAAATAATCAGCCAAAAATCAGCCAAGGGGATGTGAAGGCCTTCCTGATTCCTGACTTGCCTTTCTACCCCATTGCTTTGCTGGTGCATCTCCTGGCTTCTCACTCACACAGTGTTTCCAGTTTTTAACCTTTATTACTGACATCTCTCTGCACATCCAAGGTGAGACATGTTGCTCAGCTCTCACACTGTAGGGAGGGAGAAAATAGAAGAGTGATGCCTGACCCCATAGGGCTGATGCAAAAGAGACACAGGGCCATTGCCGCCCCTGCAATTCTCAGTACCCAACAGGAACATGTTGCAAGGATTTTGGCTTATCTAAAACAGACTGGGAATTTGAGCCTGCAGCCCTACAGAAAACGTCTCTGATGTTGGGCTGCATTAGCCAGTCTTGTGTTTGAAACCCACAGTTCAGTTGTACTTTTAAATCACTTTTCACATCATGAAATTTCAGGACCCTCTTACAAAGCTGAAACTTGGAGTAATCCCGACAAATGACCCAGAAATTTCACAGATTTCCCCAGGCATTTGGGGTTCACCCAGATCATTGCAAGCTAAATACCAGTGCTGTGGGCTTAATGCAAAAGGGATTATAGAGACAGTCTCTCCATAATCTCTTCTATGAAGACATCACCTCTACAGAGAGAGTGGTTATTATCTCTTTCTATAGAGTCTCAGACAATAGGGAGACCATCTGTTTATTAACATTCACTGCCACGTAGGCATCTCATTCTTTCAAGTTACTTCAAGAACTCCCACCCAAGCTGGTATGTCTGACAAGGTAAGTTCCTAGTTCCCCATGCCATGTGTTCAAAAGATGGTCCATGGAAATGAATTCACTATTCTGGAAAAAAAAATTAATAAATGCTTTTTGGAGAAAGAGAGAGCTGCATCTCTTGTCAGTACTGCCTGGATTGCAATTTGCAAACTCGTCAGTGCTGTCACAGAATCATAGAATCACCAAGGTTGGAAGAGACCTCAAAGATCATCAAGTCCAACCTGTCACCCAAGACCTCATGCCTACTAAACTGTGGCACCAAGTGCCACATCCAATCCCCTCTTGAACACCTCCAGGGATGGTGATTCCACCACCTCCCGGGCAGCACATTCCAATGGCTAACTCTCTCTCTGGGAAGAACTTTCTCCTCACCTCAAGCCTGAACTTCCCCTGGCACAGCTTGAGACTGTGTCCTCTTGTTCTGGTGCTGGTTGCCTGGAAGAAGAGACCAACTCCCTCCTGGCTACAACCACCTTTCAGGTAGTTGTAGACAACAATAAGGCCTCCCCTGAGCCTCCTCCTCTCCAGGCTAAACAACCCCAGCTCCCTCGGCCTCTTCTCGTAGGGCTGTGCTCAAGGCCTCTCCCCAGCCTTGTTGCCCTTCTCTGGACACATTCAAGAGTCTCAGTGTCCTTCTTAAACTGAGGGGCCCAGAACTGGACACAGGACTCAAGGTTTGGCCTAACCAATACAGAGTACAGGGGCACAATGACTTCCCTGCTCCTGCTGGACACACTATTCTTGATGCAGGCCAGGATGCCACTGGCCTTCTTGGCCACCTGGGCACACTGCTGGCTCATGTTTAGGCAGCTGTCAATCAGCACCCCCAGGTCCCTCTCTAGTTGGCAGCTCTCCAGCCACTCTGACCCCAGCCTGTAGCTCTGCATGGGGTTGTTGTGGCCAAAGTGCAGCACCTGGCAGTTGGATTTGTTGAATGCCATCTTGTTGCACTCTGCCCATCTCTCCAGCCTGTCAAGGTCTCTCTGCAGAGCCCTTCAGCCCTCTAACAGATCAACATCTGCTCCCAACTTGGTGTCATCTGCTAATTTGCTGATGACTGTATCAATCCCCACATCCAGATCATCAATGAAGATACTAAAGAGGATGGGGCCCAGCACTGATCCCTGGAGGACACCACGAGTGACTGGCCTCCAGCTGGATGTGGCACCGCTCACCACTACTCTCTGGGCTCAGCCCTCCAGCCAGTTCCTAACCCAGTGCAGAGTGCTGCTTTCCAAGCCACGAGCTGACAGCTTCTATCTGAAGCTTCTCCCATGTATCACAACAGGCTGTGAGGATTTACTCCCAGCCAGAGCGGGAAACAAAGAAGTTATTTTCCAGCTGTACTGTGCCTGAAGTGTTCACCTGACTACAGTCACCAGCTATCAATCATGTTTAGCATACTATAACAGCTTTTAGTTTCTCCCATGGGAAATTAGGTGGCCCAAATGTGGACTATAATTACCTTTAATTAAAATGGTTTAAATTTTACTTCTTAAAGAACAGGCTATTAATTTTCCATCTCTGTGGAAAATTAGTCCAATATAAAGTGTGCTGCAGTTGCCTTCCCTTTGGTGCTGCATTGTGAGCCATGAAGGAGTCTGTACTGCCAGGTAAGAGCTGCTCATCAGGAATGTTAACAATGCTCTAATGGTTTGAAAATAGGAGAATGAATGCTTAGTGAAATAACTAAGAAGCAACAAAAAGATGAGGCATGTAGTTGATAGGAAGTGTTAACAAAAAGTGAAAGGTACCCTGCGCACCACACAGGCTGTTCACCAGAATCACTGTGGTGAACCAAAACACCAATACCAATAAAGGCCAAACATTAGGTCTCCCATCAGCAAATTGTTAAGAGCTACTGATTATGCCAGGTGCTGGCTCATCCCCACAGATCAGCTGGAGAAATAAAGAAGTTCCAGAGTTTTGCTGTATCTCAATGCCCAGAGCACACTTTCAGATCACAGGAGATTTTACTTTGGGTTTTTTAATAAGTTTCTTAAAGTAGTTATTCCTTAGAAAGTTCTTCCACTTTTCAGGAGCACCTCTCTGAAGACCTGCACAATGCTAAAAAAAAACCCCAAACCCCAAGCTAACAAGTGGTGTTTTATTGTCAGATTAGCTCTTCTTCTCCAGAAACCAGGATTTTGGGTTTCTAATATGTCAGCCTATTGATTTGTTTTCTGTTTCCTCATATTTATATGCTTACTTTACACACTGCAATAATAGGAGGATTAAAGAGCATGAACAAGTTTTCCCCTGTTCAGACTATTTAACTTCAACACAATGAGAACTGGAAGTGATTATTTTTGACAAGTCTTCACTCTGCAGGCTACCACTAGCTAGGTAACTACCCTTGTGAAAGAAACGTTGACACACAATTTATATGCACAACATTTCAGCCTGGAGAAGAAAGGCTCCAAGGAGACCTAATTGTGGCCTTCCAGTATCTGAGGGGGACTACAAGAAAGCTGGGGAGGGACTGGTGTCAGTGGGTGACAGGACTGGGCAGGGGGGGACACACAAAAACAGAGATGGGTAGATTCAGATTGGATGTTAGGAAGAAGTTCCTCACCATGAGGGTAGTGAGATACTGGAACAAGTTGCCCAGGGAGGTGGTAGAAGCCTCATCCCTGGAGGTTTTTATGGCCAGGCTGGATTTGGCTCTGAGCAACCTGATCTAGTGTGAGGGGGCTGTGCCCATGGCAGGGGGGTTGGAACTAAGTGATCCTTGAGGTCCCTTCCAACCCTGACAATTCCATGATATTTTTTTACTGTCCAAATTAAGATATCAGCAAGATCTAAACACTTTAAGTTAGTAAACTCCTAGGAGTTAGTAAATTCAGCAGCCTGAAATACGCATGACACATCCATGGTGTAGAGCATCCTTAGTTATAACAGAAAAATTAATCATGTTCCTATAAAGAACAAAAGACACTGGCACTGTAGACCAGAAGTTCTACTCAAAGTTCAGAGGATTCTGCACTAAGACACCAAAAAGTTGTGAGAAGTTAAGATTTGGGGTTTACAAAATCATTCCAGACTTGAGATGCAAGAGTAAGGCACGTTTGCGTTGTGCTGGTGGCTCAGTGTGGCTGGTCCCTGAAGCATTAGTAGCATAGCTATGATTGACAGTGACCTTTGTGCCAGAATGCAGCCTGCACTTATCCAGTTTGCCAACGCTTTGATTTTTTCTATGATTTCCACAGAATCCCAGCAGGGATCCCTCTGGAGATCATCCAAACCAACCCCCTTGCTAAAGCAGGGTCACCCACAGCAGCTTGCCCAGGATCACAATGTCCAGGTGGGTTCAGAATCTCTCCAGAGAAGGAGACTCCACAACCTCTCTGGGGAGCTTGCCCCAGGGCACCAGCATCCTGACAGGAAGTTTGCTGTCCTTACAGGAAGGTTTTCTCTCTTGCTCTTCTCCCAGACCTGCCTTTCTTGTTGGTGCTAGCCATGTGCTGTGCCCTCCAACGGTGAGATCTAGGCAGCCTTGCACCCACAGACAGTCACAGTTTATTTGTAGTTAAAAGCAGCCCTGCTGTGTGTCAGCCCCTTGGCATTTTTTTGACAATCCTCCCGCTCTTTCCCAAATAGTTTCATCCTAGTCAGTGCATGCACGTCTGTGTGTACAGACACAAACATATTTATGGGTCTGTGTCTATGCACACATATAATGAAGTCCCGAGGCAGCAGCCCCAAGAGTTTGCTTGGACCTCTGGTATACAAATGCCAAACTATTTGACCCTCTCTATACCTGCTACTGTTAGCATTTCCATGGTCAGCATGAGGCCAAAGCTCCTCTTCTTCCTGGCCGAGGGTGCCAAGAAGACCAATGGCATCCTGACCTGGCTCAAACCCAGTGTGTCCAGCAGGAGTAGGGAAGAGACCACATGCCTGTACTCAGCCCTGGTGAGGCCACAGCTTGAGCAGTCTTTAATTCTGGGTGCCACAGGATAAGAAAGACAGTGAGGTGCTGGAGTGTGTCCAGAGGAGAGCAACAAGGCTGGTGAGAGCTTTGGAGGGCATCATATGAGGAGCAGCTGAGGGAGCTGGGGTTGTTTAATCTGGAGAAGAGAAAGCTGAGTGGAGATCTCATTGCTCTCTACAACTACCTGAAAGGAGGCAGGAGTGAGGTTGATGTTAGTGTCTTCTCCCAGGTAACTAGTGATAGGACAAGAGGGAATGGGTTTGAATTGTGCCAGGGGAGGTTTAGATTGGACATTAGGGAAAGCTTCTTCACTGAGAGAGTGGTGAAGCACTGGAACAGGCTGCTTAGGAAGGTGGTGGAGTTGCCATCCCTGAAGCTGTTCAAGAAGCATGCAGATGTGGTGCTTCATGATATGGTTTATTGGTCACAGTGGTTGGGTTACGGTTGGACTCTGATCTTAAAGGTCTTTCCCAGCCTTAAGGATTCTATGATTCATTTAGAAGCCTAGCTTCAGATAATAGAATGAGTTCCTGCACAATGGTATTTCCTGGGCAAGATCTCAGCCCACACAGTGTCCCAGGAGGACAAGATATGTTTCACACATGCCAGGGAGTTCATGCACAGAGTGTCAGTGCACAGAAGCTGATGTCAGATGCCTTCCTCCTCATAGAGGTGGCAGCTTTAGGCTCTGGTGGGCTCTCATATTTCTGTTGATATTACTCACCAGCATGAAGCTCATCTTGTTCCAGTGAATGCCATAAAAATCCAGGGAGTCCAAGGGAAAGTTGGACAGCAGATAGCTAACTCATTTTAGTTGCTCCCAAACTATGTATGAGTAATAGGCCACAGGTCATCGATCTCTCTGTTCAAGTCTGAATGGAAGACATTTTGGTGCCTTAAGTAAATTCTGCAGCCATGCAATCTCTCCCATGATACATCACCTGCATTCCTGGGGTGGATTTGCCCATAGACAGAAAGAGATGGTGGTTATGTGCATGTGTTTGCATGCATGCAGCCACACATAGGTGCTGACTAACTGTGTACATCCAGGCTTAGAGGGAATTACCTTGGAAAGGGCAGCAGCTCCAGGCTAATTCTCAGAAAGACCACGAAGCTGCTAGACTAGGGAGCAGTTTAATTGATAGAGAGCTGCAGCCATTTCCAGGGTGTAGTAAGGGACTTGAGCACATCTCTACTTGCTGCTAAACACCATCTCACTCAGTTTCCTGCCTGTGCCAGGGTTTCTGGCAAACCACAAAGCACAGTGTGTTTCCTTTCCAGTTCTGGTTAGATTTCTACCCCCTCCAATCCACACTATTCAAGTTTTTCATCATTAAGCAAACTTCTTGCAGAGAGTGGCCAACAAGCTGGAACACCACCAGATGTATTTGCAAAACCTTCAGCCCTTTGCTAAAGAGGCTTGAAACAGCCAGGGCTCAGCCAAGAGTCAGCAGTGTAACAGCCCTCTGTGATCCCAGCTGATAAATCATGGCAGGTATGTAGCCAGAGACTGGAGACAAAGTGCTTAAACCAAATCCCTGGTCACATAGAAAACTATAACTCAAAATCACTGCATAGTCTTGGGCATAGAAATAAGCCAGAGGCCAGCAGAGCCCCCTGGAAAGCACATCAAATTCCTGTGGCTGAGACCCCTGTGCAGAAGTGGAGTGCATCCAGTGTTGTTACCGCCTGTCCTTTCTCTTAGCCCAATTCAGCTACGGAATCAGGGTTAGGGTCCAACCTACAGACTCTGTGCATCCTTCATGAGATGTACCTTCTAGGAAGCCATGTATCCTCCATATGTGGATCATTTCTTGTAGAAAAATGTGGTGAAGGCACATTCTGCCCAGATACTAGATCTGGTCCCTGCATGTGGACAAGTTTCCCCTCCTTCAGGAGGAAGACAAAAGCCAAGGCATTAGCCAGGCCAGCACGCACTCAGCGCATGGACTGCTTGTGCGATCACCAAGTATGGGCATAATTCCAGCTTCACACTTTCTATAGGCTGAAGCCAGTTGTCTAGGAGAGTGCCCATTGGTCAAACCCAGCCTCGAGGAATCTATAAGTATTACCCCTGTGGGTAAACAAGTTGCCCCCTCTTTCACTTTGTCTCTGTACTCGCTTGAGAGAGCAACTCTCGAGCCATAGCCTCTGCTATTGAGCTTATTGTTATTAGCTTCTATCATACATGCACGCATACTGACGCCTCTGCATCGTGAGAAGCACTTTGATCGTGAGGATCATCTCAGAGGGAGGACCTTCGCTGAGCCCGAGAAGCCAGCGTCGCCACAGCCAGTCGTACCGACCGGGAAAGCCCACCGTGCTACCGGAGGACTGGACCAGCCCCCAAGGGTAAGATCTGCCCAGTTGTCGGGGAGAAGGGACTCACTAGAGACTAAGTCCGCATATACCTAGCCCCGCCATAGCGGGAGAAGAGCCACTACATGTGCCGCTCCAAGCCCTGTAACCGCAGGGAAGACCAAAGCATTGGTCGTGCCTATACTGCACCGAACCCGGGACTACCCCGATCGTCCCGCTGTGCCTTTAAGCCCAGAAACGGAGAAGCCGCAGCTCAACGCAGCCGCATTCTCTCTCCGAGGCTGTTTACCTCAGCCCCGAGATCTGTCTCCACGAGGCCGACCCCATAGCTATTGTTGTCCGACCGGGAACCTCTGAGCCCGCCTACCGGCAACCGTCGCCCCGGCCTGCCGTGCGAGCCGACTCCCAGGGCCGACCCTACGGGCCGAACCCGACCAGGACCTATTCCTGTTGTCTGGAGGGAACCGACCGAGTCCTGAAGGGAACCTGCTTCCGAGCTAAGCCCAGGTTCCAGCATTCCTTCTCCACTGCTGTGGAGAGAGGAGATAACACCCAACACCACCGTTTCAAGTCTACTAGGAATCAGTCCAGCGGCAGTAGTCAGCCGGACCCCCACCTTGCTACAAACAACAGCTACAGAGTATCTCCCACGTGCTTTCCACCCACTAGCACTCAGTTCGAAGTATCCACGTGTAGCAGAGTCATCGCTGACGCACAGAAAGATTGCAATATTGTTGTACATAGCCAGAAGCCGCCCGCGTCCCGCCGAGTCGCCATCTAGTGGCCAAGCGGCGGAACCGCACTCTTCATTATATAAACATACTAATAGTCTGTAGATAGTTTAATTAAGTTCTAATCATAATACTAAGCCATTTATGGAATGTATTTCATATACATGTTCTAGTGCACGTTCATAAGTTGTTGATTCATGGGTTATTAATAATTTGATAATTAATAAAAATAATATTTTCATAATTCATATTTCAAAATCATAAAAATAATAACCTCTTCACAACAAAAAATGAGGTGTTTTCAAGCTGAACCACTGAGCACCTGGGAAGTGCTCTCTCCCTGGTCCTGCCACCACACTTGTTATGTTTATATATGATGTACAGAACGTGACTTCCATACGTTGAATGTCTGGCTTGCTTTCTGTTACATGGAACAGTAATAAATCCTATATCATAGAATAGTTTGGGTTGGAAGGGTCCAGTTCCAACCCCCCTACCATGGGCATGGACATCTCCTACTCAACTTTCTGCTACTATTTTAGCACCCAAAGGCTCTGCTCACAGTCCTACAAGAGCCTGGACATTTTCAGTGGTGGCTTTTAATTTTTAAAGGAGATCCCAAGCGATCACTGAGTGAGCCTGTCATGGCAACAAGAGATTTTTCTCTGTTTCAAGCTGGCTGAAGGAACTACAACATGCTGTCTTGCCGCTGACCGCTCCTGCAGGAAACCCACAGGGCTTGCTTGGGAGAGAACACAAATCCATGGCCAGCTGCCCATTAGACAGCAAGTGCAAGGGAAAACCAAGAACACACTAATATGCAAATGCTGCTAGGAGTGACCTAGGGAGAGAGGGAACTCCAAGCAGCAGATCTAATGCTTTAATCAGCACCAGCCAATGCTACTCCTCACAAAGATTTTGGCTGCTACCTTACTCAGTTTTCCTAGCAAGCACAACAATTACAAATATTTCTTACAGTATTTCTCAAGGTGAAGCCTTTTGGTCCCTCCCAGTCCATTTCCTAAAAGCTGTGACACATTCCTGGGAAGAACAAAAATGCATCTTGTCTCCAAGTCCACACACTCCTGGGATGCTCCGGTGCCCACAGGCACCTTGCTCAGCACTGACCATTGCTGAGAGGCAAAACTGCTGCTCAGTGAAATGATCCTCAGCCAGGCTCTGCTCCTCCAGGGACTTTCTTAACAGAACAGAGATTAAGTCTTTGCTGGGAATATCTAATGTATAGCAAGCCAAAGGTACCTCACCTGTAACAGGACAATAGATCGTGAGCCATTTTTGCCCTTCTGCTTTCCACACCCCCCCCCCCCGCCCCTTCTTGCTCACTGGGGACTAAACACAAACTGGGAACTGGCTGGAAATTCAGCAACATTTTAAGGCATTATTTATAGATGAGCACTCGCTAGTTCAGAATACAAAATTAAATCCTGAATAATTCAGCACTTCTGCCTATGCTCAAAAGTGTTAAATACTGTTCTTAATTAATCATCAAATATTAAAAAATCCGCTAACCCAGTTGATAATGCTGTGACTGAGCCAGGAGAGGAGTAGATCAAAATGCAACCTCCAGGTTTTGCAACATGCTGCTTGATGGAGAAAAGGCTATCAGCAGCAACATGTGTCCCCAGGCACAGGACAGAGGGGTCAGCCATGGATGTCAGCACCTTTGTCAGGGATGCAGAAAACTCTCCCGATACTGCAGGCTGAGGAATGAAGCCAGGGCCCTGTCCTCTGCCCCTTCTGCCCAGGGGACACCAGCAACAGCCTTACACAGTTTCCTTATGAAGACACAACAGATTTTAGGACTGACACATAGAGTCCTGGTTTCCATCAGGTGTTAAATGTTACCTTTAAGAGAGAACTCACTAGTACTATTCTTACAGTGAGAAGGGAAAATGTTACAGAGAAAAATCACACAGGCATAAACCAGATTTCCACAATTTCATTTGCTTGTTGCTTTCTGTCCTTACAAACCCTTGGCATAGAGCAGCAGACCTAAAGGAAATGTGTTTAAGGTCTGCTGTTTACCTTCAACCATTTATAACTCATAGCTCAGGAAGCAGCAGCAAGGCTACAGATGAATGCATCCCGTTTGCAGTTTGTGAGGTGCCCCTGAGGTACCATGACACAGCTCAAAGTCCATTGGTCTGTCCCAACAGCAAAACAAATCCATCCAAGTAACCACATCACAAGATTTGAGGAGCAACTCCTGCATAAAGAAGCCCAGGCTACACTTCTAGGAAGAGAGACAAGTGGCTACAGCCAAAAGCTGTCAAGGAGAAGTGGCTGCATTAACAGAAGTATCTGCACTAAGGTGCACGGGTGACAGAGAACACAGAGAGGGCAGAGGTGCTAAATGTCGTCTTTGTCTCCATCTATACTGCTGGATGCTGTCCTCAGGAGCCCGAGGCCCCTGAGGCCCCAGAGAAAGACAGGATAAAGGAGAAATTTTCCTTGGTTTATGAGGACTGGGTTAGAGAACAGTTAAGTCATCTGGACATCCTTAAGTCCACAGGTCCAGATGGGATGCACCCAAGGGTGCTGAGGGAGCTGGTGGAGGTCATTGCCAGACTACTCTCCATCATCTTTGGTAGCTCATGGTGGACAGGAGAGGTCCCTGGGGACTGGAGGAGGGCAAATATCACTCCAGTCTTCAAAAAGGGTGAGAAGAAGGACACAGGTCACTATACACTGGTCAGACTCACCTCCATCCCTGGAAAGGTGATGGAACAACTTTATCCTCAGCACTGTCCATAGGCAGATTCAGGACAAGAGGGTCATTAGGAGCAGTCAACATGGTTTTAACAAGGGGAAGTCTTGTCTGACCAACCTGATAGCCATTGATGAGGATATAACCAGGTGGATAGATACAATACAATATAATACAATACAATACAGCAGGTTGGAAGAGACCTTCAAGATCATCGCGCCCAACCTATCAACCAATCCAACCCACCTAAATACAATACAACACAACCCACCTAAACAACTAAACATTGGCACCAAGCACCCCATCAAGCCTCTTCTTGAACACCTCCAATGAAGGTGACTCCACCACCTCCATGGGCAGCCCATTCCAGTGGGCAATCACTCTCTCTGTATAGAACTTCTTCCTAAGATCCAGTCTAAACCTGCCCTGGCACAGCCTCAGACTGTGTCCTCTTGTTCTGGTACTGGCTGCCTGGGAGAAGAGACCAACCTCTGCCTGGCTACAACCTCCCTTCAGGTAGTTGTAGAGAGCAAGAAGGTCACCCCTCAGTCTCCTCTTCTCCAGGCTAAGCAACCCCAGCTCCCTCAGCCCTTTCCTCATAGGGCTTGTGTTCCAAACCCCTCACCAACTTTGTTGCCCTTCTCTGGACACGCTCCAGCAAGACAACCTCCTTCCTAAACTGAGGGGCCCAGAACTGGACACAGGACTCAAGGTGTGGCCTAACCAGTGCAGTGTACAGGGGCAGAATGACCTCCCTGCTCCTGCTGGCCACACTCTTCCTGATGCAGCCCAGGATGCCATTGGCCCTCTTGGCTGCCTGGGCACACTGCAGGCTCATGTTCAGCCTACCATCAACCAGTACCCCCAGGTCCCTCTCTGCCTGGCCGCTCTCCAGCCATTCTGACCCCAGCCTGTAGCACTGCCTGGGGTTGCTGTGGCCAATGTGCAGAACCCGGCACTTGGATGTGTTCAATCTCCTGCCCTTGGACTCTGCCCATCTGTCCAGCCTGTCGAGGTCCCTCTGCAAAGCCTCTCTGCCCTCCAGCAGATCAACTACTGCCCCCAGCTTGGTGTCGTCCGCAAATTTACTGATGATGGACTCGATGCCCTCATCCAGATCATCAATAAAGATGTTGAAGAGCATGGGGCCCAGCACTGATCCCTGGGGCACACCACTACTGACTGGCCGCCAGCCGGATGTGGCACCATTCACCACCACTCTCTGGGCTCGGCCCTCCAGCCAGTTCCTAACCCAACGCAGTGTGCTCCCGTCCAAGCCAGGGGCTGCCAGCTTGGCCAGGAGTTTGCTGTGGGGGACGGTGTCAAAGGCCTTGCTGAGGTCCAGGTAGACCACATCCACAGGCCTCCCCACATCCACCACGCAGTCACCTGATCATAGAAGGAGATCAGGTTGGTCAAGCAGGACCTGCCCTTCCTAAATCTATGCTGGCTAGACCTGAGCCCTTGGCCATCCTGTAAGTGCTGCATCATCGCACTCAAGATGACCTGCTCCATAATCTTGCCTGGCACTGAGGTCAGGCTGACAGGCCTATAATTCCCTGCCTCTTCCAACTGGCCCTTCTTGTGGATGGGCACCACGTTGGCCAGCTTCCAGTCTTCTGGGACCTCTCCAGTGAGCCAGGACTGCTGAAAAATGATGGAGAGTGGCTTGGCCTGCTCATCTGCCAGCTCTCTCAGCACCCTAGGATGGTAGATGATGGTAGAGCAGTGGATGTGATTTATCTTGATTTCAGTAAAGCTTTTGACACCCACAGCATCCTTGCAGCTAAGCTGAAGCAGTGTGGTCTGGATGATCAGGTAGTGAGGTGGATCAAGAAATGGCTGAAGGGAAGAAGTCAGAGAGTTGTGGTCAATGGGACAGAGTCTAGTTGGAGGCCTGTATCTAGTGGAGTCCCTCAGGGGTCAGTACTGGGACCCATGCTGTTCAATATATTCAGCAATGACCTGGATGAAGGCACAGAGGGCACTGTCAGCAAGTTTGCTGATGACACCAAACCGGGTGGAGTGGCTGACACAGGAGGGTTGTGCTGCCATTCCATGAGACTTGGACAGGCTGAGAGTTGGGCAGGGAGAAACTGAATGAAATCCAACAAGAGCAAGTGTGGAGTCTTGCACCTGGGAAAGAGTGCAAGATCAGTATAGGCTGGGGACTGACCTGCTGGAGAATAATAAAGGAGAAAAGAACCTGGGGGTCCTAGTGGATGGGAGGTTGACCATGAGCTAGCAATGTGCTCTTGAGGCCAAGAAGGCCAAAGGTATCCTAGGCTGTATTAGAAGGGCTGTGGTCATTAGGTGGAGAGAGATTCTCTTCCCCCTCTACTCTGCCCTGGGGAGGCCCACATTTGCAATACTGTGTCCAGTTCTGGGCCCCTCAGTTGAAGAAAGACCTGAGGGAACTGCTTGAAAGAGTCCCGTGCAGAGCCACAAAAATGATTAAGGGAGTGGAACATCTTCCTTTCGAGGAGAGACTGAAGGAGCTGAGGGCTCTTTAGCTTGGAGGAGACTAAGGGGTGACCTCATTCATGTTTATAAATACATAAAGGATGAGTGCCCAGAGGATGGAGCCAGGCGCTTCCCGGCGATGCCCAATCACAGGACAAGGGGCAATAGACGGAAGCCGTGGCACAGGAAGTTCCATGGAAACATGAGGAAGAATTATCTCACTGTGAGGGTGACAGAACACTGGAACAGGCTGCTGAGGGGGGTTGTGGAGTCTCCATCACTAGAGGTATTCAAGACCTGCCTGGATGAGTTCCTGTGTAACCTGGTACAGGTGATCCTACTCTGGCAGGGGGATTGGACTGGATGATCTCTCAAGATCACTTCCAGCCCATAACATTCTGTGATTATGTGATTCTGTGATCTTGAACAGAAAAGGAATGCCAAAGAATAGGAAGAAAATACAGGTCTCTGCCATGAGAATAAAGCACTCAAACAGAGCCAGACTTAGGGAGATCAAATTTCCCCACCAAAAGCCATAGCAATAAATTACTTCAGTGCCAGAACCTGAGTCCATAGGAAGTTACTCCTTGTACAAACTTGTGCAGGGCCATTTCTTAGTGATAGATACTTTTATGGTAAAGAAATATTTTGGTGCAAAAAATACTTCTGAGCCTCTCCTCTCTACTGGAGAAGTTTATACACTGTTAGCTCTCAATACACTGTTAGGTCTCAACTGTCCTCCTCCATCAAAAGGAGCAGCAGTAAATTGTGGGGTCTGTACTAATCATGAATTTCCTACTTTTCCAATTGGTCCCTGCTTTTATTATTTTTGTAGCCATATAAAAGCTTTAAAATCATTGAGCATTATCCAACTCTGGTACTAAACCACATCCTTGAGCATCATGATTCTGCATCTTTGAAACAGCTCCAAGGATGGGGATTCAACCACCTCCCCTGGGGAGCCTGTTCCAGTGTTTGAGAACCCTTTCAGTGAAGAGGTTTCTTCTGCTATCCAACCTAAACCTCTCCTGGTGCATCTTGAAGACATTTCCCCTTGTCCTATTGCTTGTTACTTGGGAGAATAGACCAAATCCCACCTCACTGAGAATGTCTTACTTCAACCTCCTTTTCTCCAGATTGAAGACCCCAATACCTCAGCGGCTCCTCACAAGACCTTCAGTTCTTCAGGCCTTGTGTTCTGCTGTCTATGCTTTTTGTGCCCATCCTAGCTCCCAAGCACATGGATAAACACACTGAACATTGTTGATGGGCAGAGAAAACAACCTGAGATGAATCCTAGATGAAGCTCTTCAACCAGAATCCTCTGCAGGTTTCTAGGCTGCATTTCTGTAATCTTCCTTATACCAACAAATGTCAGAGGACAGTCTCCAGCAGGGAATCCCAGTGAATTTCCATGCCTTTCCATCTCCACACCATAACTGCCTGTTCAGCACCAGTGCTGCACTGCCCTCAGCCTGGTAGCAGATATCTCCCAAATATCCCAGCTGCTCTCCTACCCTGTTCATGGTATCATAGTATCAGTCAGGGTTGGAAGGGACCACAAGGATCATCTAGTTCCAACGCTCCTGCTATGGGCAGGGACACCCTGCACTAGATCAGGCTGGCCAAAGCCTCAAAGCCTGTTCAACCACTATTTCTGCTCTCCCAGTAGACACAAAAATATCACCATGAAAAACACCACTGCTGGCAGCACTATGGATGCCTTGATCCCTGGGGAGCTCTGCAAAACAGCTCTTACTGTTAGTAAACATCCTACCAAATACACACTTCGGGAACAAGCTGCCCTCTCTATTCCAATCTATCTCCAAAGGAAAATAATCTCTCTTTCTCATTCATTCACTGTTGCTCTCTCTGCCACATAAACAGGTTCTGCAGGGGTAAAGAGAGAAACACAATAAAGATCCTTCATTAGAGAAGCAGAACAAATTCCTTCCTTACTGCAAAGATTTTAAAAAGAAAGGAAACTAACAAGCACACACAACAGAACACTCAGAACAAGCAGCAAATTAAAATAGGAAACAAAACACACTCTTTTTTTTTCCTTTGGTATCCTCAAAACATTTCAGCTGCACACTGAATTTTAAGTATTGGATCATCTTTACAAGGTAAGGATCATTGTAATTTAGAACTCAATCTGATTTTCTGGGTAAGGAAGCAGCACTCACCATTTGAGCATGAGTGATTTGCATTTAACAGATAATTGAGCTTGTAAAGTCAAGGTTTCAAGCAGCTAAGTCTTCAGGGCTGAGGATCTGAATTTGGGAGTTGCCATTCCATTTGTATATATAAGCACCATCCCCTATGAGCATGCTGAAGGCAGCTCCGTAGCCACTTAGCAGCTGGGAACTCAACACTTCTAGGGCATGACTAGCACTCCAAATTGTCTTGGGCAACTCTCAGTTCAAGGACAAAGGGCAAAGATATCAATAAAACCACAAATCAAGGATTTAGAGACTGTTACGGGCTTTGATACTTTGTCACTGCAACAGCTCACACCCTACGGCGCTGGTGGTTTCTCATGGCTGCCCACCCTTCATGGGGACTCTGTGTGACATGGAAGTGTTCACCTGCAGCCTCAGTTTGCTCATCTGAAGGGGAAAAACCTGGCAGCAGCCCAGGGATGGGGATGAGACCCATGCAGTGCTACAGGCTAGGGTCAGAGTGGATGGAGAGTGGCCAGGCAGAGAGGGACCTGGGGGTACTGGTCAATGGTAGGCTGAACATGAGCCTGCAGTGTGCCCAAGCAGCCTAGAAGGCCAATCCTGGCCTGTATGAGGAATAGTGTGGCCAGCAGGAGCAGGGAAGTCATTGTGCCCCTGTCCTTAGCACTGGTTAGGCCATACCTTGAGTCCTGTGTCCAGTTCTGGGCCCCTCAGTTCAGGAAGGATGTTGACTTGCTGGAATGTGTCCAGAGAAGGGCAACAAAGTAGGTGAGGGGTTTGGAACACAAGCCCTATGAGGAGAGGCTGAGGGAGCTGGGGTTGCTTAGCCTGGAGAAGAGGAGGCTCAGGGGCGATCTTATTGCTCTCTACAACTACCTGAAGGGAGGTTGTGGACAGGTGGAGGTTGGTCTCTTCTCCCAGGCAACCAGCACCAGAACAAGAGGATACAGTCTCAAGCTGCACCAGGGGAGGTTTAGGCTGGAGGTTAGAAGTTCTACACAGAGAGAGTGATTGCCCATTGGAATGTGCCGCCCAGGGAGGAGGTGGAGTCACCATCCTTGGAGGTGTTCAGGAGGAGACTTGATAGGGTGCTTGGTTGCATGGTTTAGTTGATTAGGTGGTGGTGGATGATAGGTTGGACATGATGGTCTTGAAGGTCTCTTCCAACCTGGTCTATTCTATTCTATTCTATTCTCATGCTGCCATGACACAGAGAGGGCCTCAGCAACAGTCTCTGAGCTGAACACCAAAGCAGCAAGAGACTTCCTCCTACACGCTATCAGAAAGTCAAACCTTGCCAAAAGTTCACAAAGTCTGCAGCTGAGTTGAACCAAATTATTCATAGTCTTAAAGTTGTAGGTGTTGCACCATATAATGAGATACCTTATCATGTAATTAAATGTAAGCTACTGTCTCACAGAAGGTGTACCAAGGAGTATTGTGTTCCAGGAAGAGTTCTCCCCAAAGCCTAAAACCAGAATATCAATTAAATTGCATAGGTTTGTGTAGAACAAGGAGGAGACTGACACTGAGGAAGGGAAGGATTAGAGCATTTTCAAGTTCATGTAGTTTGATCCAGTTTGTTATTAGAGGCAGACCAAAAAAAATAAGATATTTTGGTAGATAAATGGCTGTCAGATTTGAAGAGGTGATCACGTATGACAAAATTTAAGTCATGTTCACATACTAAAATGAAATATGAATATGAAGAAAGGCTGAGAGCTGGGCTTGTTCAGCCTGGAGAAGAAAAGGCTTAGGGGAGACTTTATTCTCATGTACCAGTACATAAAGGATGACTACAGGAGGATGAAGACCCCCTTTCTACAAGGAGTCACACAGGAAAGACAAGGGACAATGGGTTACTGCTGGGGAGATTCCCAGTGGACTCCAGAAGAAAGCCTTGCCTCAAGAGAACAGTCAGACATTAGAATCACAGAATCATAGAATCAACAAGGTTGGAAAAGACCTCAAAGATCATCAAGGCCAACCTGTCACCCAACACCTCATGCCCACTAGACCATGGCACCAAGTGCTACGTCCAATTCCCTCTTGAACACAATCAGACAATTGATTGACAGGGCGGGAGCTCAAGTGGTGTTCTGCTCAGTTCCCTCAGTGGCATGGATGTACACTGAGAGGAACAGGAGAACCCACACCATCAACAATTGGCTCAAGGGATGGTGCCAGCAATGGAATTTTGGGTTCTTTGATCAAGGGGCAACTTTACTGCACCCAACCTGCTTGACCTTGATGGGGTGACTTTATCTAGAAAGGGCAAGAGGGTACTAGCACTGGAGTTGGCAGGGCTCATTGGGAGGGCTTTAAACTAGGTCTGAAGGGGGTGGGTGAGGAACCCAGTCTCTCCAGAGATGAAAGAGTGGGACATAAATTAGGGTTAATTGAGAAATCAACAACCCAGCTGAAGTGCATGTACACCAACACACGCAGTATGGGTAACAAACATGAAGAACTGGAAGTCTTGCTCCACCGGGAAGACTATTATATAGTTGCTATTACAGAAACATGGTGGGACAACACACATGATTGGAGTAAAACACTGGGGAGTTACAGGCTCTTTAAGAGAGACAGGTTAGGGAGAAGAGGAGGGGTGGCCCTGTAGATTAGGGAATCTCTTGATGCCTCAGAACTTGAGGTTGCAGATGAAAGGATTGAGCGCCTGTGGGTTAAAATCAGAGGGAGGCCTAACAAAACTGACATCCTGATTTGAGTCTGTTATAGACCACCCAACAAGCAACTGGAGGATGTCTCAAGATCATCAGATCTTGTCCTTGTGGGTGACTTTAACCTGCCAGACATCTGCTGGGAACTTAATTCAGCAGAGAGGAGGCAGTCCAGAAGGTTCCTAGAGTGTACGGAGGACAGCTTCCTGATGCAGCTGTTCAGTGAGCCTACCAGGGATCAGGCTGTTCCCTGGGAATCAGGGCTTTTATTTTCACTGGAGCATCCATGAGAGCACCCACCAGTAAGCCATGAAAGCAGACGTACACTTGTTCAGCCTTTTTCTAGTGCTGGAGCTCCCACTGCAGTTGCCTTACATGCAGAGCAGGGCAGCACCTTTCCTCTGACGGCCACAGGAACAGCAAGAACACAAACCCGGTGCAGAAACTCACAGCACTGATGTAAAGCAGTGCTGGCCAGCCCCCTCTGCTGCATAATGCAGATGGAGATTCCCCAAGATTCTTTCTGTTTTCACCACTACTTTGGCCTCCCTCAGGCCAATCTGATATCTCCAATTTTATTCCCAGATTTAGAAGGGGGTTGCTAATTCACTTTAACACTGCACTGACTTTGCACCAGAACATATTACAGCTCTACTTAATGCGTTTTCCGTTTTGTAACTGCATGTTTTCAACCTTCTTTTGTCTCCAAAAGGACCCCAAGGTGGCAAATCCAATCAAGCTTCAGTACTGCAATCAGGCTTTATTGCTGTAACAATTCCAGTTTGTTCCCAGGTGCAAAGCCATTACTGCACCCTCTTGCTAACATATCCCCTGATTTTCTTTAAATCCTTAAGAGCAGCATGATTTGGTTTGTTCCTTCAGCAACACCCTATGAATGGGAGAACACTGGGAGCTCCTGCTCCTCCATTAAACATCACAGGAATCCAGGTAATTTGCTTGCTCATGGTTTGGACAAGCACATAATTCCACCTTCACCTCTACCTTTGCTATTGGAACCTTGTGACTTATTAAAGGCGCTGCTACCAGGTGGGCAGCTGTGAGTGTTAAACCAGCTTCTGCTCTGCACACTTGGTGCCTGCTAAGAAACCTGTTAGATCATTTGATACATCAATTCATTCAGTTAATATTTGAGAGACATATATGAATATAAATATTTACATTTGCATTTGATACCTATGTTCACGTACTGGACAGGGGAGCGAGTGCTGGAGGACAACAAATTCACCATGAGCCAGCAGTGTGCCCTCATGGCCAAGAAAGCCAAGGGTATCCTAGGGTGCATAAAGAAGAGTGTGACCAGCAGGTTGAGGGAGGTTCTCCTCACCCCCTGCTCTGCCCTGGTGAAGTTATATCTGGACTATTGTGTCCAGTTCTGAGCCCTCCAGTTCAAGAGAGGCAGGGATATATTAGACAGTGTCCAATGGAGAACTATGAGGGTGATGAAGGGACTGGAATATGTGTCTAATGAGGAAAGGCTAAGAGACCTGAGGCTGTTCAGCCTGGAGAAGAGATCTTATAAATGCATTTAATATCTAAAGGGTAGAGGTCATGAGAATGTTGTTGAGGTCTTTTCAGTGATAGAACACTGGGACAATGGGTACAAACTAGAGCACAGTAGCTTTCACTTTAACTTAAAAAGAACATTCTTTACTGTAAGGGTGACAGAGCAGTGGAGCAAGCTGCCCAGAGAGGTTGGGGAGGCTCTTTCTATGGAGACTTTCAGAACCCTCCTGGACATGTTCCTGTGCAACCTGATCTAGACAAAACTGCTTTAGTAGGGGTGTTTGACTCAAGTTTACCTCTCCACAGGTAACTTCCAACCCCTATCACTCTGCAATTCCTGATTTCAGATTAGTTCTTAATGCAAGGGTTTGCATTTTACACTCTTAGCCACACAGGCAGCATGATACAAGATTTCACATCTTTCCCTTCTGTTGTACTTCCCCTCCCCCCCGCCTCTGTCAGATTCAGACATAATTAATCCCCTGGATTTTAAGAGACTGCTCAGACCCACCACAACCCCCCATGTCTTCTCACACTCACCTCCTCTGACAAATGAAGGCTGCAGGAAAATGCATAACCCGGAGGACTCCATTTTGTGCAGCTAAACCGAAAAGGTGCAGTAACAGCTCTGGCCCCTTGTGCTCCTCCTGCAAACAGGCAGGGAGGTGAGAATGACAGGTGCCAGCTATTAGCTATTAGCACCCTTTCCATGGCGATACAAGACTCAGGTGTTTCCACCCAGTCCATCAGCCACCTTCAGGTTGAAGCCATCAGTTTCCATCCACACTGTTTCCAGAGAAAACTGAAGAGCCGATCAGAGCCAGCTCTCCCTGCTATTTCATCTTTTGCTTCTAAATCCATGACAAAACGAGCATGTATGATGTTACCTCAGCCATAACCGAGGCTTGGGCATTTTCAATACATGCCTTCCAATTGGATTGGCTCAAAAGAAAAAAAGCAACCAAGAAACCACAAAGGTTCTTCATTGTCCTGCAAAATAAGGATATTCAGACTTTCCAAGTGGCTGTTTCTATTTTATCTGCTACATAAGTGCTAACTCTCCATATACATTATTTCCCTCCAAATTAAGTTACACACAATCATAGGACTGTTTCAAGTTGGAAAAGACTCTCAAGATCATCAAGTCTAACTTATCTAAGTTTAACTATCTATCTAATTTATCTATCTAACTTTATAAGGCTGCTGCTAGACCATGGCCCTCAGCACCATCTCTGTGGCTTTTAAATACCTCCAGGGATAGGTATTCAACCACCTCCCTAAGGAGCCTGGTCCAGTGTTTGAAAACCCTTTCAGTGAAGAATTTTCTTCTAATATCTTCTAAACCTCCCCCAGTGCAACCTGAGGCCATTTCATCTCATCCTAAGCAAAAGGAAGAGTTCAAACATTTGCAGTGTTGATATTTGCAATATTGAGAGTGTCAGCAGACAACACTAAGAGCAATTCTTTGTCTGTGGAGGATCTAGAGCCTCCAATGAAGAGGCTGGCAGCCCATGGCTTGGACAGGAGCACACTGCATTGGGTTAAGAACTGGCTGGAGGGCCGAGCCCAGAGAGTGGTGGTGAATGGTGCCACATCCGGCTGGTGGCCAGGCACCAGTGGTGTGCCCCAGGGATCAGTGCTGGGCCCCATGCTCTTCAACATCTTTACTGATGATCTGGATGAGGGCATTGAGTCCATCATCAGTAAATTTGTGGATGACACCAAGCTGGGGGCAGGACTTGATCTGCTGGAGGGCAGAGAGGCTTTGCAGAGGGACCTCAACAGGCTGGACAGATGGGCAGAGTCCAACAGCAGGAGATTTAACACATCCTGCACACTGGCCACAACAACCCCATGCAGTGCTACAGGCTGGGGTCAGAGTGGCTGGAGAGCAGCCAGGCAGAGAGGGACCTGGGGGTGCTGGTTGATGGTAGGCTGAACATGAGCCTGCAGTGTGCCCAGGCTGCCAAGAAGGCCAATGGCATCCTGGCCTGTATCAGGAAGAGTGTGGCCAGCAGGAACAGGGAGGTCATTCTGCCCCTGTACACTGCACCGGTTAGGCTGCACCTTGAGTCCTGTGTCCAGTTCTGGGCCCCTCAGTTTAGGAAGGAGGTTGACTTGCTGGAACGTGTCCAGAGAAGGGCAACAAAGTTGGTGAGGGGTTTGGAACACAAGCCCTATGAGGAGAGGCTGAGGGAGCTGGGGTTGCTTAGCCTGGAGAAGAGGAGACTGAGGGGTGACCTTCTTGCTCTCTACAACTACCTGAAGGGAGGTTGTAGCCAGGCAGAGGTTGGTCTCTTCTCCCAGGCAGCCAGTACCAGAACAAGAGGACACAGTCTGAGGCTGCGCCAGGGCAGGTTTAGACTGGATGTTAGGCAGAAGTTCTATACAGAGAGAGTGATTGCCCATTGGAATGGGCTGCCCGTGGAGGTGGTGGTGTCACCTTCATTGGAGGCTTGATGGGGTGCTTGGTGCCATGGTTTAGTTGTTTAGGTGGGTTGTATTGTGTTGTATTGTATTGTATTTAGGTGGGTTGGATTGGTTGATGGGTTGGACGCAATGATCTTGAAGGTCTCTTCCAACCTGGTGGTGTATTGTATTGTATTGTATTGTATTGTAAGAGCAAGACTTTTTTTGTCCTAAATTCTACTGAGTGATAGGGAAAAGCTTTGTAGACTTGTAGCCTAGTATTTCTTCCTTTTTATACCTACATTTATACTCACTGCAATACTGCTGCTGTCTGTGATGATAGTTGCAGCCTTTCCAACAGTAGAGAGGTTAGTAGGGGTGAAAAAAACCACAATGTTTTTACAGTTAGTAGCAACTTTCAGTAATAACTAGGTGCTGACAGAGTCTTTTTTTGAAGTAAGAAATTGTTAAAGGAATGCCTAGCAATGGTATAAGCAAAGAAAGATTCAACAGAGCTACTCTCTTATTTCTAGACAAAAGCTATTTGAAGCTACTGCATCAAAAGTTGTTTATAACCAAGGTATGCACTGCTCACAGTCCTGTTTCTCAACAAAGTTCCTAAGAAAGTGCTTCACCATTAAACTTCCAGCAGCAAAATTAAATCTGCCTTCAATCAGTTTATTTCTCCACACCTTATGTTTCTGCAGTCTGAAATGCTCATCTTTGTGCCTCACTTTCTAATCAGTGCTGTCAGCTGAAGCTTTCAGATGTCACACAGCATTTAGTCCATGGTGGGGATTATTTCTTTCAAGTATTTTTAAGCAGAAATAAAGCCAGCCACGATTCAAAGTGCGTGAACAAATAGAAGAGAGTACAGTGGGACAGGCTGACATAATCAGGAGCAGGATATGTGGGATGAGCTCTGGCTGCTGTCAGAAAGCAGCTCTCAGACCACTCGATCAAGATCTGCTCATCCACTGTGGGGATGCCCAGGTTGACCAGCCCTGCAGGGTGCTCACTTCAGTTTCTCAGGGCAAAGGAAGCAGGCAGAGAGGGAGGAAATAATGCCAATTTTGGCAGCAACCATGAAAGATGGCATGACTTAAGATATGACTCTTAGGTAAATGCTTTTATCCTGGTTTAAGGAGTACCTTCTTCTAATAAGCCACCCAAACCAACAGCTTGTGTTACACTTGAGCCGGGAGCTTGGCGGCAGCTATGGGCTGGAGCCTAAATGTGCTTTGCATCCATCTCATGCAGCAAGAGGCCCCCTTCCCAGTGCAGGTGTGAGTCAGCCCCCTGGAACTAGCACAACTAATGCATGCAGGCCCATGGGGACAGCCCGAGGAGGTAACATCCTCCCTAGAAAAGGCACTGGACTTCGGTGGTTGCAGAAACTAAAAAACCCCAAGCTTTTAATTTCTCTGAACTGCCTTCTTCCTTCCTCTAAATGGCTTGCAAAGACTGTATGCTCTATAGTCACTACCTCTCTAAAAGTCACATTTATAGTTACAGCTGCTCACACCAACTGTTTTTTGGGACGCTTGGTAAATGCTTGCTAAACCTGCTGGCTCAGGTTTTGGCACCATACACAAATATCAGCAATGCTGTTCCAAGCAGATGTTGCAGGAATGTTGCTGTTCCTGGAGAGATTCAAGAATGCACACCTGATTTCACTGCTGAGCCTGCTTCTACTTCCAAAACACCTTCTCCACTGAAACTCCTGTGATACGTAGAATGATTCTGGTGCATGGATAATGGACATGGCAGGGGGAGTAATCACTCTAAATATGACAAGAACAACAACCCAAGAAGTCACAATTCTAGCCCTACTAGATGTGAGAGACTACAAGAGTATTAAAGAACATATTTTCATTCTTCCTTTGCAGCCCTGCAAAACCAGGATGGCATTAGCAACAAATGTCTGCTCCCATTTGCATCAGGATCCTCTCTGCAGGAGCTCAAAACAAACCCCTCAAGTTGCTCCAAAGGCTGTTTGAAAATCAATAGGAGCTTCTATATCAGTCCTGGTGCACATTGGATCAGCTCATTGGCTCCCAAAGTACAGCTGCAAAGATGAAGAATATCCAACTACTAACTTACAGTTTTATTGATTCATGAACAGGTTTTACTGTGCACTCCAAAAATGTTTCTAGTGGCTTCTCCTTCTTTATCTGGATTTTCCCATATCTTGCCATACTTATTTTTCTGCCTGAAAAGCAGAGCAGCAATGGCTGACTCAACAGCTGCATTTCACTGATAAGGGATCAATTAACAAATTGTGAGGGCTGTTGCTATTTAGTTTTTCCTCACTAAACCTCTGTGGCCATGAAGGTGTTCTGGCCCTCTTAATTCCAACTAGCCATGGCAGTGCTTCACACCATGCACAGATGGATTTGGGTTTATCCCTCAAACTCTGATGCAGCATTAGTGAAAGAGAGAAAGAGAAGTATTAAATCAAACAAATGACAACTCCCAAGCACACAGTTTCTAGTGCTCTCACTGTTTGTCAGCATGACCCAAGAAATACCAACTTAAACTCAACCACTATGTTGAACTGGTAAATGAGGTTGGACTCGATGATCTTACAGGTCTCTTCCAACCTTGGTGATACTGTGGTACTGTGATGATCACTGAAAACCATCAGAAAGCTGGGGACAGACTTTTTAGCAGGGCCTGGTGTGACAGGACAAAAAGTGATGGTTTAAACTGAAAGAGGAAGATTCAGAGTAGATGGAAGGAAGAAGGCTTTTTTAACACTGAAAGTGGTGAGACACCAGCTCAGGCTGCCCAGAGAGGTGGTA
Organism: Colaptes auratus; assembly: GCA_015227895.2. Classification (NCBI taxonomy): domain Eukaryota; kingdom Metazoa; phylum Chordata; class Aves; order Piciformes; family Picidae; genus Colaptes; species Colaptes auratus. Next base: position 43,010,478 of record CM026886.1, on the reverse strand, counting down.
AGTGCCCCATCCCTGGTACTGTTCCAGGTGAGGTTGTCTGGGGCTCTGAGCAACCTGCTCTAGTTGCAGGTGTGCCTGCTGACTGCAGGGACGTTGAACTAGATGACCTTTACAGGTCCCTTCTAACTCAAAGCATTCTGTGATTCTGTGATCATAAAACATATTTCCAACACATGCAGCTGCATGCTGAGGAGTTGTCTTTTCCTTCCATGACAAGGGCTCCCCCATAGTCCCAGCTGCTGTGAGGTACTTAGAGCAGAAGCATGTGAGGCACACTGGAAGAATGACATTAAGTCAGTAGTCTCAAGTCATGACTAGACTTATCAAAGGTTGCCAACCCCCTGAAACTGCAGAGAAACACTATTTTCTGAGTTAACTTGCAGATCCTCCTCCTGAGGATTTTTTTGAAGCCTGTCCAATATCCTGGTGAAGGCTGAAACGGCCTCAGGATCTTTTTCTTGTAGCATCTGCTGGAGGCCCTCTGGGAGCTGGTTCATATCTGAAGACAGTTGGAGCAGCCCAGATCTGCACAGCATAAAAAGGGACAAAACCACAAAGCTGAGACATGGCTAAATAATTTTGCCAGCCTGCTGCCCTGGGGAAGGAGCAGCACAGTGACATACTTTGGAAGCCATGCCACCTACTCTCCACATACATGGCTCTAATTTTCCTCCTCCTCTTTGTCTGTCTTCAGCAGAATAAGTAGTGAAGACAAACGTCCACTGCAAAAATTATACACAGAATCACAGAATGCCAGGTTGAAAGGGACCCCAAGGAGGGCCTGGCAGCCAGTAGCTCTGACACTGCACATACCACACACACACACACATACTGGACTATGAATCTATAAAGTCCTCACACTAGGCCACCATCAGAATCATAGAACGGTTTGGGCTGGAAGGGACTTCAAGATTATCTAGTTCCAACCTCCTGCCATGAGCAGGGACACCTTCTACTAGACCAGGTTGCTCAAGACCCCACCCAACCTGGCTTTCAACAATTCCAATCCTAGAGCCTCCACAACCGTTCTGGGCAACCTGTTCCAGCGCCTCACCACCCTCACAGGGAAAAATGTCTTCCTAATGTCTAACCTAAATCCAGTTTCTTTCAGTTTGAAGCCATTTCCCCTCATCCTATCACTACATGCCTCTGCAGCCACCTTGTAGGCCCCTTTCAAATACCAAGTATTCCTCATCTTCATGACTATTTAAGCATTTCTCAGCTTAGCATTCTCCCGTACGCTCACACAAAGAGGCTACTCATCATCTTGTAGGACTTCCCAGAAGAGCCAGACACACAAAGCACATTTTCTTCCTTTTTTTTTTTCCCTGAGGTTTTGCTAAAGTCCTTGAAGTCCCAGCATTTGCATCAAGGTGAATTCACTGACCTGTTTAATCACACAGGAGACAGAAGTGTTTTGATGCAGCAGGTCTGTGAAAGGCTACGTGCCTGAGCATCCGTTTGCACACAGCTTCCCAGGTTAGATTATGAATATTTGCTGAGAGGTTTCATCAGTCCTGTGTCCAGTTCTGAGCCCCTCAGTTTAGGAAAGATGTTGACTTGCTGGAACATGTCCAGAGAAGGGCAACAAAGCTGGGGAGGGGTTTGGAGCACAAGCCCTGTGAGGAGAGGCTGAGGGAGCTGGGGTTGCTTAGCCTGGAGAAGAGGAGGCTCAGGGGAGACCTTATTGCTCTCTACAACTACCTGAAGGGAGGCTGTAGCCAGGCGGGGGTTGGTCTCTTCTCCCAGGCAACCAGCACCAGAACAAGAGGACACAGTCTCAAGCTGTGCCAGGGGAGGTTTAGGCTGGATGTTAGGAAGAAATTCTTCATAAAGAGAGTGATTGCCCATGGGAATGTGCTGCCCGGGGAGGTGGTGGAGTCGCTACCACTGGAGATGTTTAGGAGGAGACTTGATGGGGTGCTTGGTGCCATGGTTTAGTTGATTAGATGGTGCTGGATGATAGGTTGGACACAATGATCTCAAGGTCTCTTCCAACCTGGTCTATTCTATTCTATTCTATTCTATTCTATTCTATCCTATTCTATTCCTAAGGACTTTCAGGGAGGCTTTTAATCCTGATCCACCACCAGCAGACAGTCTTAACATCTTTATTTATATCATCTAGACACATTCAAGTTCTTGCTTCCCAAGACACAGAGAGAATTTTGACTCTGTTGTATATTGCTGATGACCCAGCTGCAGCCACTGGTCCTTGTTCTTTTCTCTCCATACAGAGCTGGAGCCTGCAGAAGGGTCAAACCAGCCTGCACTGGGTATGCATCTCCCTTCATAATGAAAGGAAACCTTCCAAACAGGGTAACCATCAAAAGTGACTTTTACAAGCAGGATAAAATTTAAGTATGAATAAATGGGCAGGCTTGAGATGTTGGATTCCATCACCACTACATTAGAGCCAACTGCAGTCATTTCCCTGTCTCCTAAGAAGGGGCACCTTATTACAGCACAAATTATGGCCATGACATATGATGCTTACCCACAACATATCCCACTGCTCCTTCCTCAAATAGATATTGCTCTGCTTTAGCAGTAGAGATCCAGATGAATAAAGGCAGCTTGAATGTATATTCACCAGATTGATTTCCAGACCCCTCAGATTTTCAGACAGAAATCTGTTTAGGCAAAACACACTAACTCCTTTTCACAGCTTCTCTGGCACAGCTAAAGACTGGGAAATGCAGAGGAGAACTAGCAAAGGATTTTATTTGTTTGTTTGTTGGCAGATGTCCACTCCCCAGAATGGACTTGCCAGTTTTGATAACCATAGGGTTTATCTTACCTACATGATAACTACCATGTCATAGGTAATGGTTGGACTCAAAAGTCATTTCCAACTCTATGATTCAATGAATCTATTCCATTCTCTTGGCCTCTTGGGTCACTGTAGATATCTGTAATCTTCTTTAGTTTTCATGAAGCAAATCATTAGTTGGGCCAGTGGCAGAGGGATGCTGTCTCATGCTTGGAGTCAGAGCCTATGCTTCTGTGCCTCAAAACATACTAAATGCCTCTTACCAAAAAAACAAATGGCAGACTACTGCAGAAGAGGCAAGTATCTGTCTCAAGGAAATACAGAAAGTCTTCAACAACCACATGGCTGAGGCAATCTGTTCAGCCTTCAAGAAAAACACCATCAGATACAGAACTACCTGTCTGGCTACCTTAGCAAACAGCCACAAACTGCAAAAGGAGGGGCTCCCTCAAGAGCATCCCTTTGGCAAGTGGTCAAAAGCAGGAGATGGAGCAGCTGGGGCAGCTCCTTGCTCTGCACTAGGATGCCAGAGAGGGTAAGGGAGCTGCAGTACTCCCATTGGTACACTGCTCAATGGTGTGTTCCTCCATAGAATCATAGATTCACAGAATCAACAAGGTTGGAAAAGACCTCAAAGATCATCAAGTCCAACTTATCACCACAGACCTCATGCCTACTAGACCATGGCACCAAGTGCCACATCCAATCCCCTCTTGAACACCTCCAGGGATGGAGACTCTACCACCTCCCTGGGCAGCACATCCCAATGCCAATTACTCTTTCTAGGAAGAACTTTCTCCTCACCTCCAGCCTAGACTTCCCCTGGCACAGCTTGAGACTGTGTCCTCTTGTTCTGGTGCTGGTTGCCTGGGAGAAGAGACCAACCCCCTCCTGGCTACAACCCCCCCTTTAGGTAGTTGTAGACAGCAATAAAGTCTCCTGAGCCTCCTCTTCTCCAGGCTAAACAATCCCCTACCCCACAGGCATGCCCAAATCAGGCCAGCACAGAAGAGAGGCAAATGTGACATCAAGCAACAACTCCAGACCAACAGCCCTATTTCTGTCAAGGGCTCAGAGCAAAGGTGCAAGCTGAGTCCAGTAATCTAATGCACAAAAAGGTCATCTGATTTTTCACCCATCCTGGCCTGAAGCTCCTTTTTTCCAAGCAGTTGTGTTGCTTCAAGTAGCAAAAATGCTCTCTAATGTCTGACAAATTACTTCTGGCACATGTGTCAGCAAACTCGAGGCCAAGAACTAATTGGGTGGGGGAGTCAAAAGCTCATTTCACAAAAACTTCTGCAATTGGTGCATTATAGTCATTTCAAATCACAGCTGCTTAAACTATCTCACAAAGGACAGCTAAAAAGCTTTTAGAAGCGAAAAACTTCTGACATGGCTAACAGATACAAAGAGAAGTGATAAAAACTAATGGCAATTCAGGGGGAAATGGCAGCAGTGTAATACTGAATAAAGTATTTACTTTTTAAAAAAGAGCAGCCCAGAACAGTATTTTCCCTCTCATCTACCTCAAGACCCAGAAATGCAGAGCCTAATTAAAGCTGTCACCAAGACTTCCCAGGCCACGAAGTTCTCCTGTATACTTCTCCAAAGGAAAATGCTAAGTTGGAAAATGCCTTGACTGACTTTATCTGTGCTGCTTTTAATTCTCTATTTCTGCAGAGACTTCCTGCACTTTGTACATGTGCAGAGTCCTCCTGGCTGTACAGTGATGTGCAAAGCAGTGAATATGTCTCCTAGCAACACCAGTCCCATTTTATACTTCTCAGGGAAAGGAATGTTGATCATTCTTTTTCCTCCTTATGATCATTTGCCTTACTGGGATGAAGATAAGGAAGAGAGCAGCAGTGCACCCTAGAACTAAGAGCAGTATGAATGTTGAGCAACTCATGCAGTCATTTCTAACTAAAGTTATCCTCTCAGAGCTTACACTTCATTTCTTTCCTGCAGTAACATCCCTTCCTGAAGGAATACAGCAGGAACACAAAGGACACTGCACATGCTGACACCTTTGATAAGGATGGCTGGCACTGAGTGCCAGATTAAAACTGGCTCCATACTAGTACAGACACATCCTCCAGCAGAAGCACAGCAAATGTTTCTGGGCTGGCTGGACATAAGGGCAGGAGATAAACATGGGGGTCAAGGATGAGAAAGAGGCTTCTAACTTCTAGGTTGGCTTTGTGTCCCCTCCTTTGGAGTGACCACAGGGAGGGACCAAAGGTAACAGAAAGCCTTTTAACCTAGTGATACACCCTAGAAGCATATTCATAATGTAAGATCTAAAGTGCTTTGAATTAAAGGACACCATAGGTGGCAACAAAAGTCACATCTCTGAAAGCTAGATACTGTTACATGATAGTACTGCCGATCTGGGGGGCCACTGGGGGATGAATGACGAGGCACAAACCCCATTATTGCTCCACAATGGAATGCCAGAAATGCAGAGAGTAGAGAATCTCAGAAGTCCTCTCAGGAGTCCTTTATTGCACCATTGCAGAATCCCCAGCATTAGAGTCTTAGAGTGTCCTTAACAGAAGTAGTCCCAGAAGCCCTTAACAGAAGTAGCTAACAGAAGTCCCTAATAGAATCCCTAAATCCCACAATCTCTCCTCTATTGCTCCAAGTAGCTTCTTAAATACCCTTTCTTCTTTTTCATTCAACCAAGAGAACCCAGCCCCATATACAAGCTAAAAGCATTGTCCTATAAAAGGTGCCAGGATGTCTGGAGAGCTGGCTTCTGCAGGATGTTTTCCTTAGGAATGTTCTTGTTTTGTTCTTCACAGCATCTGACTCGCTGACTGGCTACAGAACCATGTGCTCTGCACGTACGTGACACCCAGAAGCTGAAAGGTGACAGACAGTTGGGGGACATCACACTTCTCCCTGTGCATTTCTCAGAGCATTTTCCCTTCTTTCCTGACTTTCTGCATCCTTTCTCCTGCAGCAAGAGACCTGCTAATAATCCAACAGCAGGGCTGAAACTAAGGCCAAGTCAGGCACACACTTGTCTTTGTGCACAAAATAGGGAAGTGGATTAAGAGAAAAAGAAAGGCTACCTCTGTACGACTGGAGGCTTTGGGGGAGAGGTGCTGTGTTCTCACTTTGGGGGAGAAGGCAGCAGTCATTTGTGTGTCATAAAATGAGAAACATTTTAAGCATTTCTATTTTGGCAATATGAAAATGATGCCTGCAAAGCTATTCCTAGAATCCCTGCATGGTGGGGGTTGGAAGGAATCTCTGGAGATCATCCAGTCCAACCCCCCTGCTAGCAGAGGTACACCTAGAGCATGTTGCCCAGGATCACAATGTCCTGGTAGGTCTGGAATCTCTCCAGAGAAAGTGACTCCACAATCTCTCTGGGCAGCCTGTTCCAGGGCTCCCAATAAAGAAGCTGCTCCTTATTGTTGCTCTTCTCTTGACCATCATCTTTCTTAAACAGAAAAAAAATATCCCCCCTACAAATGTAATTTGATTCAAAGTCTTTTAAACCAAAATCCTGTCACACACATGCATGCACTCACAGGCACCAGGGTAAGGAGTTGTCAGCACTGGGTGAGATCCTCTTCAGTTCATATCTCCCCTTTCAAGACAAAAGAGAGCCTCCTTGGCTCCAAGAAACAACACTGGTGAAAGATGCTGCTGTGATCCCTTCTGACTTAAGCTACAGTCTGTGATGGGGATCATCTTCAAGTCTCTATTTATCTGGATTTCATAAGAATTACAACTGATGTCTTTCTGTAGAGAGGTTTCTCGCCTTTGTCCCTTCAGAGAAAACAAGATCGAAGAGAGGAAGGCTGGAGTAGGTCACACCAACACAGCCTGGCACAAGGCTTGTGCCTCCCAGCAGGCAGAGCATAAAAAGGCAGTGAGCACTCAGCAGTAACTCCTTGTTATACTCCTTCTGCCTTCAGCTCTTTGCAGCTCAGGAATTTCCTAAGGGAAAAGCAGCATCTTTAGGTTTAATAAGAAATGATGCCCAGAAGGGCAGAAGGCGTGAAGAAAACAGGACCTGCCCATGCTGCTGTGGATTCTGGACTGCTCTGAAGCACAGTGAAATGATCCCTCAGCCACTTGTGTGACAGGTGGGGAGGGAAAAAACATAGGCAAGGCCACAGTACATTGAATGAGGCCACAGAATCACAGAATGATAGGGGTTGGAAAGCACCTCTGGAGATAACCGAGTCCAACTACCCTGCCAAAGCACATCATCTAGGGCAGGTTGTACAGCACAGTGTCCAGGCAGGTTTTGAATGACTCCAGAGATGGAGACTCCACCATCTCTCTGGGCAGCCTAGTCCAGTGCTCTACCACCCACAAACCAAAGTTCCTCCTCATGTTTAAATGGAACTTCTTATGTTCAAGTTTGTGCCTATTTCCTCTTGTCCTGTTGCTGGGCACCACTGAACAGAGCCTGGTCCCATCCTCCTGACACCCACCCTTTAAGTATTGAGAAGCATTGATAAGACTTCCCCCTAATCTCCTCCAGGCTAAAATGTCCCAATCTGTCATCCTTTCTTCATCAGAGAGATGTTCCAGTCCACTCATCTTTGTAGCCCTTTGCTCTACCCTCTCCAGCAGTTCCCTGTCCTTCCTGAACTGGGGAGCCTGGAGCTGGACGCAATGAGACCTAACCAGGGCAGAATAGAGGAGCAAAAGAACCTCCCTCAACCTGCTTGTCACACTTCTTGATGCACCCCATGATACCATTTGCCTTCTTGGCCACAAGGGCACATTGCTGGCTCATGGCCATCCTGTTGTTCCACAGGAGGCATTGGACTGGATGACCTATGGAGGTGCCTTCCAACCCCTAACATTCTGTGATTCTGTAAAAGGGGGACTCAGGACTCAGGACTCAGTACTGCCCATGATGGAACCAGTTGTATGTCACAGCTGAAATGAGATACGACAGCAAACAGCCACTTTCCCATGAAACTCCACAGGAGAGAGAAGGATGAACAAAAGACTCCTAATCTGAGGGGGGTTGGGTGGTACCATGGAAGCATCAATGCAGACTCAGAGACACACATGTGAGGACAGTAGCTGCTGGCTTGCTTTTGTGACCAAACTGAAGGATGACATTTACCTGCCAAGTCTTCAGAGTGCCACAAGGTATTGACTGAAATTCCCAGCATTTACAGGAAAATTTGGTTGTTTCAGACATGGTGCTCCCACTCTTCTTTGAAAATTTGTTATGATGTCAGAGAGGGAGTTAGCTCAGCATCAGCAGTGGGATAAATGTGGCAAAATAAAAAGAAATCACACTGCCAGCGTGGTTCTCAGCCCTTCTGCTGGGCTCCACACCACCTGTGAATAGAATAGAATAAACCAGGTTGGAAGAGACCTTCAAGATCATCGTGTCCAACCTATCATCCAACACCACCTAATCAACTAAACCATGCAACCAAGCACCCTGTCAAGTCTACTCCTGAACACCTCCAATGATGGCGACTCTACCACCTCCTTGGGCAGCCCATTCAATGGGCAATCACTCTCTCTGTGTAGAACTTCTTCCTCACCTCCAGCCTAAACTTCCCCTGGCACAGCTTGAGACTGTGTCCTCTTGTTCTGGTGCTGGTTGCCTGGGAGAAGAGACCAACCCCCGCCTGGCTACAACCTCCCTTCAGGTAGTTGTAGAGAGCAATAAGGTCACCCCTGAGTCTCCTCTTCTCCAGGCTAAGCAACCCCAGCTCCCTCAGTCTCTCCTCATAGGGCTTGTGTTCCAAACCCCTCACCAATTTGGTTGCCCTTCTCTGGACACATTCCGGGCAAGTCAACATCCTTCCTAAACTGAGGGGCCCAGAACTGGACACAGGACTCAAGGTGTGGCCACCAGAGCAGTGTACAGGGGCACAATGACCTTCCTGCTCCTGCTGGCCACACTCTTCCTGATGCAGGCCAGGATGCCATTGGCCCTCTTGGCTGCCTGGGCACACTGCAGGCTCATGTTCAGCCTACCATCAACCAGCACCCCCAGGTCCCTCTCTGCCTGGCTGCTCTCCAGCCACTCTGACCCCAGCCTGTAGCACTGCATGGGGTTGCTGTGGCCAATGTGCAGAACCCGGCACTTGGATGTGTTCAATCTCCTGCCCTTGGACTCTGCCCATCTGTCCAGCCTGTCGAGGTCCCTCTGCAAAGCCTCTCTACCCTCCAGCAGATCAACTCCTGCCCCCAGCTTGGTGTCATCCACAAATTTACTGATGATGGACTGGATGCCCTCATCCAGATCATCAATAAAGATGTTAAAGAGAGATGTTAAATAGAGATGTTAAAAGAGATTTGTGGTATGCCTTCAGCAACCCTTGTTGCACCCAGGCATGCCTCAATGAAAGGCATCCTTCACAAGGCCCTTTCAGCATGGAAATAATAATAATATTGTATGTGTTTCAGGGATTTCATCCTGTGAATTTCCAACATCCAAGAAAACCCCAAACCTGACCTGTATAGAAAAATCATCTCTGCTACTCAAAAGCCTTTTTGGATGAAATGCAGCTACATTTTCATGGAGAAATGGGTAACTCAGACCAAGAAATGAAGGCTGCTCGAGCCCCAAATGAAATGTTTTGTTCTGAGCTAGAGCTTTGGACAATGTAGGAAGGGTACTCCAGTGAGATTTCATATCACAGGATTTCCACTGTGTCATCACCTATCCAAACTACTGCCAAACTCCTCTTCAAATGAAGCAGTTCATAAACCTTTGCCAAGAGAACGAGATTAATTCAGCAGTTTTCTTTGCACCTTTGTCCCACTGTTAATCAGAAAACAATCCCTCCTGAATACAGGAAGAGAGGGTTTATGGAGCCTTGTTCACCACCAGGGCTGAGACAACCCAGAATGCCTCATAATTCTGCTTATCATTTCTGAAGGTGCAAATAATTGGAGCTGGCATGCTCTTCTGGACACAGGGAGTTTATTCACATTTTTCTATCAGGGAGCACGGCTTGGGCTGGGTTTTTCTCCCTAGCGCTATTTGCTGTCAGTGGTCTCTCTCACACAGAGTGTACCTGGCAGAGGGCTTCCTTGTTTAAAAAAAAAAGACAGGGGAAACACTCTGAGAATTAAAAAAAAATAACAATCCCACTGATTAAAGCAGGGCTTTGATGATGCCCCAGTGATTTGTGCCTAAAAACAATTGCCACGTTTGCTCACATCCCCATCACTGCTGGACAATTTCTTCCCTTCCTTTCTCCACAGCCAATTTATCCCCTTCAAGCCTCTCAACACATCATTACTTTCACCATGAGGCTGTCAGTCAAGCCCCTGTCCTTTCATGACATTATGCTCTGTGTGAGGAGGAAATGGAAGCAACTCCTCATACCCTTTTCAGCACCCTGCTTCCCCTCAGACAGCATTATTGATGAGCCTAGCAGACAGCCCTGCACCCCTTGGGTGCTGCCGGCACATGCTGCATTTCCTTTTGCAGCTTCCACGTACCTACAGACCCTTTTCCCAGGCTGACTGGCAGCACATTCACAGTCAGAATGTGATTCAATTCTGCATGAACAAAAAAAAGTGTGCAACTCTGAATTTCAAGTGGTTGCTTGTGTCAAGCACAAACTGAAGTATTAAAACGAAATGCAGTACTTCCCTACATAATGCTATCCATATGCTAATGGAAAGAGATTATATCTTGTCTAAGATTTATCAAAGTAAACCCAATTCATTTCAGGAAGCTTCTGAGTGCTGCCTACCCCAAGTCATCCATTCTGCCAAATAGGCACTGTATCAAATAAAAGCTCCCAAATACTGAACACACTTGCAGCATTTCCCCAAAACAAGACATCTTTTGAATGTCACTGATTCATCACTCCAGCCTGGTGTTCAAATAAAACATTTGGAAACAATAAAATTCCTTGATGCCATTTTAATTATCCTATTTCTAATTCTGTGCTCAAATGAGACACTCTGTCACTACAAAACGTCCTCAGAATTGATCTAAACCTCAGTTAGGGTCAATCCACCAGGGCAATAAAAACAGATAGAAACCAAATTTATATTTCAAATGTTGTAATGATGGCAAAATACTCTGAGATGGCTGACAGAGACATCAGCACTGACCAAAAATATAGCAAAAGGCAGACTGAGCTGAGTTGTTCTGTGACTGCTTCCATTAGTACCTGCCACGTCCTATGTGCATTCAAGGGCTAAAGAAGACAGAATTAACCAGGTTGGAAAAGACCTTTGAGATCATCGCGTCAAACCTATCACCCAACACTATCTAATCAACTAAACCATGGCACCAAGTGCCTTATCCAGGCTCTTTTTAAACACTTCCTGTGATGGTGACTCCACCACCTCCCTGGGCAGCACATTCCAATGGCAAATTTCTCTTTCTATGAAGAACTTTTTCCTAACATCCAGCTAAACCTCCCCTGGTGCAGCTTGAGACTGTGTCCTCTTCTTCTGCCACTGGTTGTCTGGGAGAAGAGACCAGCCCCACCTGGCTACAATAAGGTCTCCCCTGAGTCTCTTCCTCTCCAGGCTAAGCAACCCCAGCTCCCTCAGCCTCTCCTCATAGGGCTTGTGTTCCAAACCCCTCACCAACTTTGTTGCCCTTCTCTGGACACGTTCCAGCAAGTCAACCTCCTTCCTAAACTGAGTTGCCCAGAACTGGACACAGGACTCAAGGTGTGGCCTAACCAGTGCAGTGTACAGGGGCACAATGACCTCCCTGCTCCTGCTGACCACACTCTTCCTGATACAGGCCAGGATGCCATTGGCCCTCTTGGCTGCCTGGGCACACTGCAGACTCATGTTCAGCTTACCATTGACCAGTACCCCCAGGCCCCTCTCTGCCTGGCCGCTCTGCAGCCACTGACCCCAGCCTGTAGCACTGCATGGGGTTGCTGTGGCCAATGTGCAGAACCCGGCACTTGGATGTGTTCAATCTCATGCCATTGGATTCTGCCCATCTGTCCAGCCTGTCGAGGTCCCTCTGCAGAGCTCTCCTACCCTCCAACAGATCAACTCCTGCCCCCAGCTTGGTGTCATCTGCAAATTTACTGATGATGGACTCAATGCCCTCATCCAGATCATCAATAAAGACGTTGAAGAGCATGGGGCCCAGCACTGATCCCTGGGGCACACCACTAGTGACTGGCTGCCAGCTGGATGTGGCACCATTCACCACCACTCTCTGGGCTCAGCCTTCAGCCAGTTCCTTACCCAGCTCAGAGTGCTGCTGTCCAAGCCAGGGGCTGCCAGCTTGGCCAGAAATTCACTGTGGGGGACGGTGTCAAAGGCCTTGCTGAAGTCCAGGTAGACTACATCCACAGCCTGCCCCACATCCACCAGGCAGTCACCTGGTCATAGAAGGAGATCAGGTTGGTAAAGTATATTCTGAATATCATAAACAGACATATTTTTACCTGGTGCATATATCTGGTCAGGGATATATGGGAGCAAGTAAACTGAACTGGTTGAAGGGAAGAAGTCAGAGATCTGTGATCAATGGGATGGATTCTAACTGGAGGCCTGTATCTATTGATGGCCTTCAGGGGCTGGAACTGGACCAGTACTATTCAATATATTCTTCAATGACCTGGATGAAGGCACAGAGGGCACTGTCAGCAAGTTTGCTGCTGGCACCAAAATGGGAGGAGTGCCTGACATACCTGAAGCCTGTGCTGCTATTCAGTGAGATCTGGGCTGTCTGGAGAGTTGGACAGGGAGAAACTGAATGAAATCCAACAAGGGCAAGTGTAGAGTACTGCATCTGGGAAAGAAGAACCCCATGAATCAGTATAGGTTGGGGATTAACCTGTTGGAGAGCAGTGTAGGGGAAAAAGGACCTGGGGGTCCTAGTGGACAGAAGGACCATAAGCCAGCAATGTGCCATTGTGGCCAAGAAGGCCAATGGCATCCTGGGTGGATTAGAAGGGGTGTGGTTAGCAGATCAAGAGACGTTCTCCCCCTCTACTCTGTCCTGGTGAGGCTGCATATGGTACATAGTGTTGTCTGTTGACTCAGACAAGCGGATTGCAAAAGTGGTGGAAAGCTTAAATAGAAAGCAGTGAATGTTTACAGAGAGCCAGAAGCGCAGTGACAAAAGAGATCCCAAAGCACACCCAGAAATATCCCATCCCCACCTGAGGGTACACCCAAGACCCCCAGGGCTCTTTCTTCCCCCCCTCCACTGCTAGGCTAATCTCAGCTGGCCAGATCTGAGACTGCCATCCCCCCAGCCTTGGCCTAGGCCCAAGGCTAGGAGACATCTCTCCCCAGTTACCAGGTGGTGGCGAGGGACGAAAGGGAGCATGCCAGGACTCCCGCTGAGATCTTATAGTAGAACAGGGTATTATGGGATTAAATACCTGGCTTCCTGTGTCCACCCACTGGGCTGGACTCCTTTACACAGGAAGTGCCCCTCATATGAATACAGCAGAGGGCACCCAGCCCAAACTGCTACAAGTGTCCAGTTCTGGGCCCCTCAGTTCAAGAAGAACCTCAGGGAACCGCTTGAAAGAATCCAGCACAGAGCCACAAAGACGCTGAAGGCAGTGGAACATCTCCCTTCTGGGGACAGGCTGAGGGAGCTGGGTCTCCTTAGCTTGAAGAAGAGGAGACTGAGGGGTGACCTCATTCACATTTATAAAGATGTGAAGGGCAGTGTCAGGAGGGCAGAGCCAGACTCTGCTCAGTGATGCCCAGTGACAGGACAAGGGGCAGTGGGTGAAGATGGAGCACAGGAGGTTCCATGTGAACAGACAGAAAAACTTTTTCACTGTGAGGGTGACAGAGCCCTGGGACAGGCTGCCCAGAGAGGTTGTGGAGTCTCCTCTGAAGACTTTCAAAACCCACCTGGATGCATTCCTGTGTGACCTGCCCTAGGTGATCCTGCTCTGGCAGTGGACTTGGAGGTCCTTTCCAACCCCTACCATTCTGTAAACCCGTGTGAACTGCAGCCCCTCTCTAAACACCCCTTCAGTGACAATACATTGTTCCCCTCTCCCTTCTCTGCCACAACACATCTGGACTCTGCAAGTTAACTGAAAATAGGAATTGTCATTACACTTCCACATTGGAATGTTATTTCCCAGGTTTAGACACATTTATTCTACTATGAATGGCTAAGTGAGAGTGCACAGGACAACAATTATCTTCATACCTTTAACATTCTCTTAAGCTTTACCCTACCCAGTCAGCCTATCCCACCATCACTGGACACTTGGTGGCGTTTCCTCCACCAGACAGGAACACAGGAACATCATTAAGAGTCCTGATTTAGCTGGAAATTCACCTTAGCCTATTAATTAAAGAACAAAATGTCAATAAAATCAATTTATATTTGCAATTTTTTTTTTACTTTACATCACAGGAAGAACTTAGAACAGAAAGCATCCATGTAGGAAAATGAGAGCACTACAGTGACAGCCTCCAATCACCTGCATGACTGCACAGACCTGAGGTTGTTCACACCCCAAAATCTACATTGCTGTGGTTATGATCTCTGTGACTTTAGTCTATCAAATGCACTCACCACTACCTCTTTTTCTCCCCCTAGGCAGACAAATCATCTACCTTTAACAAGTTACAGAGCCTTAGGAACTTGGAGTGGGCTTAAGGCTTGGTTTCAGGTAAAAGCACTTGAGTATGGGGGCCACATGCTCAGTGTGTCTCTACAGTTCCACTGTAATCCCCCAGCCAATGCAGTTGCTGGTGCCCAGAGACCATCAAAACATGACAAACCAGTTGGGTGCTATCCAGTTGCCCCTGTGTAGATATCCAGAACCATTTCAAGTTAGCCCCCAGGCCTCCAGCTGGAGGTCCAAAGAGACTCAGATCCTCCTTGAACCCCCTCACACCTGCTAGATGCCTGCAGATATTGCAGATTCCATAGGGCAACCCAGACAGCACCAGACAGCTCTGTTGACAAGCAAATCCCCCCAATTCAGTGCCTATTTTAGGATGAGCCCATCTGCTTTACAGCTCTGTTCTCTCTAACAGGAGCTGATACAGGAGCTTGACTCTCAAGTAGACGCTTACTGTGACATCTACGCTGGGGTAGATGTCCCTTGGGGTCCTCATGGAGAGAGGTCCTGACACGTCCCTGAGAAGCAGAGCAGCATGAGCAAAACCCAGAAGTTTGCTGTGCAGACAGACTCCCAGCTGAATTGCCTAAAAACCAGAATAATATTTTTTCTTGAAGTTCAAATTGTGTTCTTCTCAGTCTCGTTCTCTGAGCAGGGCAAAACAGATGACAATATCCCCCTTGGCTACTGCCCTCAAAAGTGAGATCACCCTTAGAGACATGGCATTGCCATTTTCAGAACAAGCTCTGATTAAAGGGTGAGAGTGTGATCCACAGAAGAAAACAGGTTTTCTAGCATACAGCCAGAGGCAACACAACTATTTGAGGCTCCATTTACAGCAGAAGGGAAAGTGCAACTTTTGTAAGCTGTTAGTGTATCCACTAGCGATCATTAAAGCTGATTAATGCTCCCCTTTCAGCAGCAGAGGAAAACGCAGCTCTGCAAGGCTGTCACAAAACATCTGGTGCCCAGCACAGCAAAACCATTTGCAACAGCTCATGCAAAGGGCAGAGAATCTCCTACAAAAGTGTTTTGTACACTGCAAGCTGGATAATGAGACAACAGCATACTTGTAAATTAATTTTTTAATAGTTAGCTCATTACAAAAATGCTGCACGGACAAATCTGCTTTCCAAACACAGAGCAACTCCTGCAGTACCTCTTTACTTGCAACTTCTCCCTCCACCTCACAGAGAAAATAAAGCAAAATGGGTCCCTTTGTCTCTTGTTTATTCATCCTACAGCACAGTACATCTGTTTCCAGGCTTGCATTTTATTCCCTGGTCCTAGGAAATGAAGTATCTTGTATCTCTTGCTGACAGAATTAGCCTTGAGCGTGTTGAAAACATGCAATTTCCTTCTCATATTAGCCTATCTGGGAAGGAAATCCTGCACCTGAGCAGGTACAGGTGTGAAACCAAGGTCTTCTGGCGCCTTGGAAATCCAAGTCATAGTCACAAGTTAAAGAGGCAGAACTCACAGAGTCCCATCACATACCCGCCTGGAGAAAAACAGGTGAACTGTTTCTGCCCAAAATTCTTTCTGGTAGCACAGCAGGTTAGAAAATCCTACCTAGATGCTTCTTCCTGCACCTAAACCAATCCTAAGCTGAAATACAGCTTAGAGTTTTCTTCTCTAGAGACTTAGAGAAGTATCCTACTGAATGAAAGCTCAATTTCTCCCCTAAAGCTCAGTTACTGCCTTTCTGGGTGCCATAGTAGGTTCATAAAACCACTGCAGTAGATCAGACTTTATCCCCATAGAGGACTGCTCTGGAAAACCAAGTTAGCAAAGCTTTGCCCTTAACCCCAAGCAGTGAGGACACAGAGATTCAACTCTCACAGCCAGCACCGCCTTTAGACCTTTGTTGATCAATCCACAAGATTGATCATTTTTGTACCCTTAGAGTGTGGTTTCAGAGGATCCTTCGTGTGGCCACCCAAGCTGTCTACCCACAAGAAATCCACTCCCTGGAGGCTGCTGGGAAATCAAGTTTTCTCTAATTACTGCAATATCATAGCTGTTTCTCGATGCTCAGAGGGTCTTCTGGGCAAGTATGTTTGAATGGGGAACCGTGGAATGCAATCATGGAATGGTTTGGGTGGAAGGGATCTTTAAAGATCACCCATCTAGTCCAACCTCCATGCAGTCAGCAACATCTGCAACTTGCTCAGAGCCTCAAACCACCTGACTTGGAATTGATTCCAGAGAGGGGACATCTACCACCTCTCTGGGCAACCTAAGCCAGGGTCTCACCACCCTCAGTGTCAAACATTTTTTCCCTCTTTGTAGTCTTAGTTTTAGTTTCAAAACATGACCGCTTATCTGTCACAACAAGCCCTACTAAAATCTCTGTACCCAGCTTTCTGACTGGACCATTTCAGCACTGAAAAACCACAAGAAGGTCTCCTCAGAGCCTTCTCCAAGATGAACAATCCCAACAAATCAGGGATTAGGGCTTCATAAGCAGCACATACACCTTTGAGCACCGTAAGTATCCAGATTCTATGAACCCCCTCAATTGTGACTTATGTTAAAGATTTGGTGCTCACAACTGCCTAAGGTGCCACAAATCCACAATGCTCTCCACTGCCCGGGAGCCATCAGGATGCATCCCAACCCCTGAGAGCCCCTGCTGCTTGATGTGCCAAAGGGAAGCTGCCCATATGCCAGAATTAACGCCCATGCAGCAAGGCTTTGCTATGCTAGCTACAGGAGGAACACAGTATAAAAAGCGAAGAAAAAGAAAGCTTAAGAAAAACCAGGGAGCAAACTGCTATAATTGGGGCTGTGGAATCCTTTGCTGAGATGAAATATAGCTTTGTGTGTCCCCTGCTCAGCACCTGCTCACACTGTGCTCAGGGCAGCCTGAAAGACATGTGGCTGCAGCTTGCTGGTTTCTGTCCTTCAGAGGAATTTCTGCCGTGTTCCCCTCACAGTCCTGAGCAGGGAGGCACCATCCCTTCCCACAACACCGTGTGTTTTAGTCAATTATAGGTCTGCCTAGGTAATAAACCTGGTGCCCTTTATGCACTCTCTCTGCTGTACTTCCCCACTGAAATCCCAATATTTGTGTTTTCCCGTCAGTTTTACAGTCTATCTTGCTTTAACAGAAGCTATCAAGCATCACAGCTCAAGCATGGAAACTCAGGATGGCTTAATTTGAAAGCAGCAGTTCCCAAGCCTTCTATCTCCGTAGCTATTTGGGGGCTTCATCTTTTCCAAATGTCTCTTTTGGCCAAACCTTGTCAAAGCACAGTCCAAAAGCTTTATCCAGACACCAGCACATATAGATTGTAACCATATATCTGCTTCCATCCTATTGAGACTGGCATAGCCTACAAGTCACTGCTGGAGAGCAGTGTCCATCCCTAAGCGCTTCAGTGAGCAGCGGCAGCCTTTAAATAACTGGGTGGAACGGCCACATTTTCATCCTTCTGAATGAATTTTTCATCCATCTGAGTAAACCTCAAGCTTGATTCAGAATTAGTGTATGTATATAAATATACACATACAGCTGCCAAAGAGCTGGCAGTCAGAGAACAGAGGCAATTTACTTGAAGGACATATTTGGCAGCTTTGCTGATTTGAAATGTATTTAAGGAATTATCAGTAACTCCCACATAACCTTGAGTCAGAAACACTGCAGTGATGAAGATTGTATTTGGGGCAGTTTGGTCAGAATTCTTTCAAACCCAGCCAATGAAAATAGCAGGCCATGGAGTGCTCCAAGAACTAAGAAAGGCTGTGAAATTCCCTATTAGTAGGAATCAGGACATGCAGCCATTTACTATGAACAGCAGTCAAGATGCAGACCTGAAGACAGAATCATGGAATGATAGGGTTTGGAGGGGACATCTAGAGATCATGAAATCCAACCTCTGCCGCGATTAAGAGACGGGACTCAGCCTGATGCAGGCTAGGTGTCCAGTTGATTACACAAAATCCTTCTTTATAAAAGCTTATACAATACAAAAAAGCAGCCTACTACTGGAACAGGGACTCCGTACTACCAATCTGGTCTGTCTCAAGTCTTACACACTTCAGTCATAACAACCATTTGTCACCAAATGTATGCCCTCCTCCAACCACAATGCTGGACCATAATTCACAAGCCATCAAGGCCAACACTATCCCCTCTTATCAGGCCAGCAGTGCTTGGAGCTGGGCTCTCCGAGATTTAACTCTTCAAACCTCCCTGCCAGACCAGCATCCCCTACAGCAGGTCACACAGGAACTCACACAGGCGAGTTTTGAGCACCTCCAGAAGCGACAACTCCAAAACCTCTCTGGGCAGCCTGTCCCAGGGTTCCGTCACCCTCACAGTGTTCCTGATTTCACATGTGTGGTGGTTTGAGCCTGAACTGGGATTTAAGAGCTCAGATGGGGGAGCAAGACTAAGAATCCCTCCCCTGCTTCCCCCTCCCCTCCTCTTGAAAAAAAAATAGGAAAGAAAGGGGAAAGAAAGGAAAAAAAAAAAAAAAAGGAGGAGGTAAATCTACGGAGAAATAATTTGGAGTCAGTTTGGAAGTGGAGAGGTAAAAAAATTTTCTTTAAACAATATATATACATATATATAACAACAACAGGAGGGGTGCAGAAGGGTAAGGAACAAGGATAGATAGGGAGAATATATATACAAAACCAACAGTCCTTCGAAGATGCAGCAGGGAGAAAAGACCAGGCCTGACCATGTGGCAGAGAAGCAGAAAGCCAGCAGCGACTCAGTCCTCTCATCCAGGCAGGCAGAAGCAAAAGAGAGCAATTGGCTGCAGTACCTTCTTTTTTATAGGCTTGCTGGACAGGGAGGGGGAGTGGAACAGACTAGCTCAGTATCCAAGGGGGAAAACTCCTACAGGGAAGGCAAGTCTCTAACAAGCCCTTCCCCTCCTCCCCGCTTTCAGGATGGGCATAACCCATCACAACATGGCACCTCCTGTGCTCCAACTTGCACCCATTGCCCTTGTCCTATCATTGGGCACCTCTGCAAAGAGCCTGGCTCTGCTCTCCTGACACTCACCCTTCACATCTTTATAAGTATGAATGAGGTCACTCCTCAGTTTCCTCCTCTCCAAGCTAAAGAGCCCCAGCTCCCTCAGTCTCACCTCATAAGGAGATGTTCCACTGCCTTCAGCATATTTGTGGCTCTGTGCTGGATTCTTTCAAGCAGTTCCCTGAGGTCCTTCTTGAACTGAGGGGCCCATATACTATATGCAGCCTCACCAGGACAGAGTAGAGGAGGAGAACTCCTCTTGACCTACTAACCACTGCTCTTCCAGTAGAATGGAATGGAATGGAATGGAATGGAATTAACCAGATTGGAAGAGACCTTTGAGATCATCGAGTCCAACCTATGACCCAACACTATCTAATCAACTAAACCATGGCACCAAGCACCCCATCCAGTCTCCTCCTAAACACCTCCAGCGATGGTGACTCCACCACCTCCCTGGGCAGCACATTCCAATGGCCAATCACTCTTTCTATGAAGAACTTCTTCCTAACACCCAGCCTAAGCCTAATACATTCACAGGCTGCAAACAGAACAACCAGCCACAGGCTTCATCATGAGCAAGTAGCAATGGCACTTTGTTTTCACTATGTTTGTGTCAGTCTACCCATTTTTGTGCATCTGTGATGTTTTCCTTTGGATGGCTACATGCTTCAAGAGGAAAGTTGCATTCCCACTTTCCACCAAGATCCCAGGCCTGTGCTTTGCAGGAGGGATGTGAGATATTTGTTGTTGTTGTCTTCTCCTTAATAAATAAATAGATAAACTTGGAAGTTAGCACTGCAGCCTCACAAAGCAGCAGAGAACTGCTGAGCAGTGCTCAGAGGACTTGCAGGGCACACTTTGCACACAGAAGTGTGAGAGCTGAGACATGTTTGTTGGAGGTAGCAAACTAGGCAAAGAAGGGAGAAACACCAGAGACAGGGTAATCAGTCTTCCAGAGGCCTCATTGCCTTGTTTCTTGTTTGAACATTGAAGGATTAGCTCTTCTCTGCTGGCTGCACAGTACAAGCCATCAAGCCATGACTAGGAGTTTGCTTCTTATGGCTGAACACAGTTGCTCAACCTAACCAGCAGAAAAATAAAACAGGCAAGCAACCAAAGAGGTGGTAAATGCTGCTTGAACTACAGTCTCCAAAATCCAGGTAAGATCCCTCCTGTTTTCCAGCCAGTGCCACACAGAAGCACTCTGGGTTGGTCAGGAAAGGTCTTTGTTGGAATTGCTCCAGAGAAAAACATTTTAACTGAAGAAGAAAATGCACAAAGAGTTACATTCATTAGGTTTGGATGTTCTGAGTGATTGATCCTGGGTGTGCACACATCTGAAAGATAAGAAATACCAGTGTGCAAATGCCTTTTTTATTAGGAGTAGTAGTATTATTAAGCTAATAGGAACACAAACCCTAAAGCAAGTTTGCTGCCTCTACTGTTTTTCAAAGGATGGAGCAAACAGGGCAATACTGCAGCACTTCTTTGAAATTCTGGCATTCAGAAACCCAAGCTAATAAGAGGTGCTAAAAGAAACAATGAGTACATGCCCTGAGGACACAGTCTCAGGCTGTGCCAGGGCAGGTTTAGGCTGGATGTTAGGAAGAAGTTCTATACAGAGAGAGTGATTGCCCATTGGAATGGGCTGCCCGGGGAGGTGGTGGAGTCACCTTCATTGGAGGTGTTCAGGAGGAGACTTGATGGGGTGCTTGGTGCCATGGTTTAGTTGTTTAGGTGGGTTGGATTGGTTGATGGGTTGGACGCGATGATCTTGAAGGTCTCTTCCAACCTGGTTTATTGCATTGTATTGATTTCAGTTTAAGTGGAGGCAGAAAGCTGTTGGCATTCAGGTGAAATTCTGAAACTGCATATATGGGGGCATGGGAGAGTGTGCAGTGCCCTCTGTACCTCTTGACTGCAAACCCCATTTCCCAAAATGATTGTGATGCTTGCAAGCCATACTGCTACTGCACATCGAGGGACCCACAGCTACTGAGCTCGGAAGTGAAATCAGGCAAAAGTACTGCAGCTGAGCATCTATTTCTCATGGCCAGATTTGTGTTTGCTCTCCTTTGCTCTGCTTTAGGGGAACTATAGTCAGTTGAGGGTTTGATCTGCATTCCAAACAAAGTTGGTGAGGGGTTTGGAAGACAAGCCCTATGAGGAGAGGCTGAGGGAGCTGGGGTTGCTTAGCCTGGAGAAGAGGAGACTCAGGGGTGACCTTCTTGCTCTCTACAACTACCTGAAGGGAGGTTGTAGCCAGGCAGAGGTTGGTCTCTTCTCCCAGGCAGCCAGTACCAGAACAAGAGGACACAGTCTCAGGCTGCGCCAGGGGAGGTTTAGACTGGATCTTAGGAAGAAGTTCTACCCAGAGAGAGTGATTGCCCACTGGAATCGGCTGCCTGTGGAAGTGGTGGAGTCACCTTCATTGGAGGTGTTCAAGAAGAGGCTTGATGGGGTGCTTGGTGCCACTGTTTAGTTGTTTAGGTGGGTTGTATTGTATGTATTGTATTGTATTGTATTGTATTGTATTTAGGTGGGTTGGATTGGTTGATAGGTTGGACGCGATGATCTTGAAGGTCTCTTCCAACCTGGTGTATTGTATTAAGTTGTATTAAATTCAGTCCTTCAATCTCTTAAGCTCTCACTGCATCCCTCCACCTCTTCTGTCCCCAGCATGTATTTACAGACCTGTACTGTTAATCTGAGGGTTTAACATAACAGCAGATGCAAAAGAAGTTCCAGTTTTCAGCTGTGAAGAGCATTGCTTTGATTTCTGAAATACAGCCTGGGCTGTCTTTTTCTCTAAGTCACTGTCAGTTTGTTTGGTACACTGCATGACCTCTTCCCACAAAACCTGCCTCACTTAACAACTTCTTAACACTCAGGACATCACAGCTACCACACTCATGCATTTTTGCCTAGGTGTTGTCCACCTGTGGTTGTGATGGGGGTGTACAACTCAAGAGAAAGCTTTGATCCATATCAGGTATAAAAAGTTTCTGGAGAGATAAATATTCCATAAAATCATAGAATCAGTAAGGTTGAAAAAGACCTCAAAGATCATCAAGTCCAACCTGTCACCACAGACCTCATGACTACTAAACCATGGCACCAAGTGCCACATCCAATCCCCTCTTGAACACCTCCAGGGATGGTGACTCCACCACCTCCCTGGGCAGCACATTCCGATGGCTAACAACTCTCTCTGGGAAGAACTTTCTCCTCACCTCAAGCCTAAACTTCCCCCTGGCACAGCTTGAGACTGTATCCTCTTGTTCTGGTGCTGGTTGCCTGGGAGAAGAGACCAAACCCCTCCTGGCTACAACCTCCCCTTATGTAGTTGTAGAGAGCAAGAAGGTCTCCCCTGAGCCTCCTCTTGTCCAGGATAAACAATCCCAGCTCCCTCAGCCTCCCCTGGTAGTGCTTGTGCTCAAGGCCTCTCACCAGTCTCATTGCCCTTCTCTGAGGGCATATTTTACTTCATATTTTACTTCTTCTATTTTACTTCCTCTTTACTTCATATTTTACTTCTTTAAAATAGCCACTGCCTCCTAGTGAACTTTTTAGCTTGAGGACGCTTAAATTGGCATAGCATAGGAGCAAAGCTATTCAGACTGCAAGAAGGCAGCTTCTCAGTTCATTTGCTGCTGATAAACTGCATCTCCTACCACAACCGATCTTGTTAAGCTAAGCAGACTTCCTCTACTGAAGAGCAGGGTGATGCCAGTTATTTAATCCACATTCCAGCTAGGAAGGCAATTGGCACCCAAGGTGCCTAACGATTGTGTCAATCTGCCATCTTGCCCTCTCCACATTACAAACACCCAGAATGGAGGCTTCAAGCCCCCTGATTGGGAGCAGACCCAAAGAGCAGTGAGATCTGGGAATATGAAAAGCTCTGTAGCTCTTCTGCAGTCTTGTTTTTTCAGACTCGAGTTAATCTTGTCTTCTGGACTGAATGTCCCCTCCTCATACCTGCTCTTCAAGCCACCTCCACGTCCACCCAGGCTTGCAGCATCCTGGTGTGATTGCTCCAAAACAATTCAGCCCATGCCCAGCACTCGGTGACTGAAGAAAGAGGTTTGCCCCATAACCACTCTGAACCAAAACTCCTGCTTAGGCACAGCCATGGGCAAGCAGCTTTAGCCAGTGCTCAAATAAGTATTTGGCAAGCTTTCTTCATGCAAGGCCACGTGCAAGGGGGTGCTATTAATTTCCTGTTTAATAAAGTGTAATGCACAGAGAAGAATATTTCCTTTACACACAGCTTTCAAGCATTTACTACTTCAATCATGACACACTGTGATTTCTCCCTATGCATTCTCTGTGCTTGCAACGTGCTACTGCTGGAAAGCTCCTGAATCTGAGCTTTTGTTTATCAGCATCTGCAGAGAAAAGGGCGGGGGGGGGGAGGGGGGTGAAACCTTTCTGCTGCACTCCTAACATAAATTTGCTTTCCTCCAACATCTCATCATTTAAAAAGGAAGATTAAAAATACCACATAATGTAGGACTCTCCACATAAAACATTCCATTTGGAAAAATCAAAGCTGGAAAATGAGAAGTTGGACAGAACAACTTTCTAACCCTGTTAGGGAAAGGGGAGAGGAAAATGCCACAGTGAAGAAAGCTCTTGTCATGCAAGAGTCACGTTTGCTTCCCAGGCTGTCACCGTAACAGTTCGCCTTAGTCACACCACACATCACAGGCTCGCTGCTTGCTGCCAGGAAGCCTTAATGAAAAAATCCACACCACCTCGGGAAAGGGCTGTTGATAATTTTTTCTTAGCTGTGACTTTTCAGTCACCTTCAGCCCCTCACATCAGAGCACCATAGGCACAAAAGAAGTATCTATATGTGTATTCAATTTCACCTTCCCCTCCAACTATACAACTACCTAATTCAGTCAGTAACAAAGACTCCATCTGTGGGAGCTTTACTCTTCCACATAACCCTCCTGTTTCCCCCAAAGAGGTATTAGTACCTTGCCTTGAACTTTGGTAGGATGGCAAGACACAGCTCAGCTGTTCCACCCTGTAGGTTCATTAATTACCCAGCAGGCCTGACCCACAGTGTGTATAAGCTGCTGGTGTAGAGAGGCCGTGCCACTTCAGTAATGAATTAATATTCCTTTACTTAAGGCTAAGTAGAAACCACCACATAAGTATCCGGGTGAGTGCAGCCACCCTGGCACCTTGAAGTGCATGGGGACTGGGACCCACATCTGCATCTCTCTCCCCTTCAAGGGGTGGAGGTATAATTAGGGGAAAACAATTGTGTCCAGGTGTTCAGGCATTCCTTTTGTTTGGGCTTCAGTCACGGTGTGTTTGAGCTGAGCACCGCAATGGCTGCCATTTGAGTGTCAGACAAGCTCTTGTTCCCTGCAGGACTGGCGCCACAGGTCTCCTGGAATTTCCAAGCAGGAATGCTGGTAGGTGGATGAGATCAAACTTCAAGGACAAAAATTCTCGTTTCACAGGAAATTCACAGGAAGCCTATTTCAATCTCGTCCTTTTGACTAGTTACAGCAGAAGCTGCCTTTCAGAATAATACACGGTGCCCATTTAAGGCTGGATTTTAGATATTTAGATAGTAGCAATTTTGATTTTAGAGCTAATCAAACAAGTTGTGTATTCTAACACCTTCCCAATTACAGACTAAAAGCCACCTCCGTCTCCAAGCCTCTTCATTCCTATGCACAGACAGTATAACTATCATTAGAATAGATTGAGATGTCTCCAGTCAAAGAGAAAAGATGCCATGATATAATACAGTAAATTAAATAAAGTCTCCTCAGAGAGACAGGAGGCACTGAGCAGCCCTGAAGATTGCATTTAGGCTCTGTCAAAGATAATGAGAGAGCAGACACACACAAAGGTCATCAGATGTCTGAAACACTGGCTCTGGTCTCCCACCTCCTCATAAAAGATGCATGTTCACTGGATTTTTCTGGGGAAGATATGCTTGCTGGTGAAGCTAATTGGTAGTGCTGGCAGTTTGTTTTCTCTATTGACACAGTAACAGATACTAATGGACTCAGCGCTCAGCCGTGCTGAGGATTCAAATCAGCCTCTGGTAGCTTTTCATCTGCAGCACTTTCAAACTTTGCTGGACACTGTGCCATGTGATTTCCCAAGACGTTAAGCGAATGCCAGGAGTGAAATTTGTCTTTCCTCACGATTCCTCATCTTTATATACAATTGGGCTGATTAAGTGTGATTGCTTTTATGACATATATAGACAGGTAGCACTCAGATATACAGAAATTGTGCTTGGAGCTGACAAATCAGAAAGAAAATCATCAAATTAGCCTCCCTCTTCTCCCTCAGACTCAGATGGGCTCGAACAGTTTCAGCTCAGTTTGGTGCAGGCACCAAATTTATAGCTTTGTGCTTCTTAGGGAGCCTCTTATGTCCTAAGGACGTCCCAATAACATGTTAGACCAACTCAGAGGCTATTCTATTGACATGCTCCAGCAGACAAAAATTCTTTAAGCTCAAGAGTATCTCAAGATCACTTTTTCACCATAGCCCTGTGGATAAAACTTTGTATCTGAGGACATCATAATCAGCAACTGAGAATATTGGTCTCAGTAATCCAAGTTTGATGAGTGGACCCATGGACCCTGCCCAGCTCTGCCATGACATGGAAGCCTGTAGCTATGATTTTGTTTGGCTTGCTAGCAGCCCAACGTGCTTCAATCAGTTCTTTGGCAGCGGCACTGAATTCAGCACCTCTCCTCGACTGGCCAAGTATTTCAAGGATTATTGGGGAAAGGAGTGACAGAAGAGGGCCAAGCCCATGGGACTACCTCATTTGGGCATTTTTCTGCATTAAAAAAATTAATAGGGTAAGAAATGTAACTATCTCCTTCTAGAAAGGAAGAAGGGAGTGCAAGGGGTAAAAAAATGGGCAAAAAGCAACAATGATGAACTTGTCTTCTCTCTTCATGATACTAGGCTGCACCAGAGGAAGAGTTTGGGTGGTTTAGCTTTCTTCCTTGCAATGTTTCCTCCTTTATCTCAATAGCCAGTTAAAATGACTTTTTTCCCTTGAAAATTGCTACTGCAAGCCAGGCAGGAGGAAAGGTTTTGTATTTGCACCCGCACAGGGAGGAGAGGAGATTAAATACATTCATTTTGATAACTTTCCTAAATACACTACATAGCTCCATAGCTCTACCTAAAAGTAAACTCCTTGACATGGCTGAGCTGCTCAGCTAAACTGGCAGCCCCATGATTTTCCTTTACTTGCCAGCCCTAAAACAAGTCCCTGAATCCTGTCATGAGCCAGCAGTGTGCCCAGGTGTCCAAGAAGGCCAATGGCATCCTGGCATGCATCAGTTTAGGAAGGATGTTGACTTGCTGGAACGTGTCCAGAGAAGGGCAACAAAGTTGGTGAGGGGTTTGGAACACAAGCCCTGTGAGGAGAGGCTGAGGGAGCTGGGGTTGCTTAGCCTGGAGAGGAGACTCAGGGGTGACCTTATTGCTCTCTACAACTACCTGAAGGGTGATTGTGGCCAGGCAGAGGTTGGTCTCTTTTCCCAGGCAGGCAACACCCAAACAAGAGGACACAGTCTCAGGCTGCGCCAGGGCAGGTTTAGACTGGATGTTAGGAAGAAGTTCTACACAGAGAGAGTGATTGCCCATTGGAATGGGCTGCCCAGGGAGGTGGTGGAGTCACCATCATTGGAGGTGTTCAGGAGGAGACTTGATGGGGTACTTGGTGCCATGGTCTAGTTGTTTAGGTGGGTTGGATTGGTTGATAGGTTGGACACGATGATCTTGAAGGTCTCTTCCAACCTGGATTTATTGTATTGTATTGTATTGTAAGAATAGTGTGGCCAGCAGGAGCAGGGAAGTCATTGTGCCCCTGTACTCAGCACTGGTTAGGCCACACCTTGAGTCCTGTGTCCAGTTCTGGGTCCCTCAGTTTAAGAAGGACATCGAGACACTTGAACATGTCCAGAGAAGGGCAACAAGGCTGGTGAGAGGCCTTGAGCACAGCCCTATGAGGAGAGGCTGAGGGAGCTGGGGTTGTTTAGCCTGGAGGAGGCTCAGGGGAGACCCTATTGCTCTCTACAACTACCTAAGGGGGGGTGTAGCCAGGAGGAGGTTGGTCCTTTCTCCCATGCAACCAGCACCAGAACAAGAGGACACAGTCTCAAGGGGGGAAGTTTAGGCTGGAGGTGAGGAGAAAGTTCTTTGCAGAGAGAGCTGTTAGCCATTGGAATGTGCTGCCCAGGGAGGTGGTGGAGTCACCATCCCTGGAGGTGTTCAAGAGGGGACTGGATGTGGCACTTGGTGCCATGGTCTAGTAGTCATGAGGTCTGTGGTGACAGGTTGGACTTGATGATCTTTGAGGTCTTTTCCAACCTTATTGATTCTATGATTCTATGGTTCTAAGAGCCAGCCCCATTCCCTAACTTGACCTGGGAACAAAAAGTGCTGAGGTCAAGGTGAGTCTGAATGATTGGGGTGCAGGATTCGCTCTTATATTTGCAATTTTCCTTTAGGAATTGTCTGAAATCAGTTCATTATTCCAGAGTCAAGAGATTTTGTTCTGGATCTCCCAAAAATCTTTAGCATTGGTTAGGCAACTCTTATCTAATGATCCAAACACAGCATGCTCTTTTGTTGCCTGATTACAATTGTCTTGTGCTTCCAATGCAAGTGATGCCACTTAAACGTTCCCAACAATGTTCTAAAATCCTGGCTCACTGGAATCCATGCAGCCCACTTGCTAGGCTGATCAGGCTTTCTTTTCTTTTAATATTAACGGGACTTGACAATCTGAGGGAGCACAGAGTTTTGGGAGGTAGTCACAAAGCATCTTAGAATTAGCAGAAGGAGAAGTAACAAGGATCAAGTCAGTGCTGTGGGAGGCTGGATTTGTGACACACTTCTACCTATCTTTAAGAGCAGCAACAGCACCATCCATGGGTTTGGTTATAGCCAATAACCTGTTTTCAAACTGAGAAGATGCATGCAAATACTGTTCTAGATCAGAACTTCAAATGCTGTGTTACTGCTTTTCACACTGGAAAGATGCAAGGGTCAGATATTAGAGCAAAGTTTAAGCAAGAGAAAATGGCCAAAGGAAATAAAATGCTATGCTTGCCTGGCTTAAGGCAGAGCAGTGTGCAGATGTCTGCCTCTATCTGTGAACTCCTGTGCACGCTGGCCTAACAACGAAGTAGGTGCCCACATAGAAACCAACACTTCACAAAACATCCACAGCAATGCTGGTTTTCAGGTAATACAGAAAGGGAAAGGAAAAAAAATCCAATTTGCACAGATGGTAAACCCACAGCTTAAAATTAAAAGATGGTCCTTTATTATCCAAGGTTTAAATGGGAGCATTAAATGTGCAGATTTAATAAGCTCCCCCACAATTTTACTGCCACACCGCCTCCTCTGGGGAGGAACAGGGTTGACAAGGGGAGAAAGGAGTTTGAAAGCTAATACAAAACATAATTTAAATATTATAAAGTACCTGCTGTGTGGCCATTTAGCAGCCAAACTACTGCCCACATCATACCTGGCTGAAAGGACACAATTCCTTCAAATGCAAATGTCTCTGCAGGACTGACCAGACCACAAGGAGTTCTATCCAACATGCAAAATGCTTTTTCTTTTTGCTGGTGAAATGTTGATTCCTAGCTACTCCTATGAGAAAGCTGCCACAGAGCACACACAAAACTCAGCTTCCACAAAGCAAAGGCCTTTTATGCTTGACAAAAAAAACACAAAACAAACCACACCAAAACCAAAAACAAAACAACAAAAAAACTACCACCACCACAAAAAAACACCAAACAGAAACACAGAATCACCAAGGTTGGAAGAGACCTCAAAGAGCATCAAGTCCAACCTGTCACCACAGACCTCATGGCTAAACCATGGCACCAAGTGCCACGTCTAATCCCCTCTTCAACGCCTCCAGGGATGGGGACTCCACCACCTCCCTGGGCAGCACCTTCCAATGGTGAATGACTCTCTCAGTGAAGAACTTTCTCCTCACCTCCAGCCTAAACTTCCCCTGGCACAACTTGAGACTGTGTCCTCTTGTTCTGGTGCTGGTTACCTGGGAGAAGAGACCAACCCCCTCCTGGCTACAGCCACCCTTCAGGTAGTTGTAGACAGCAAGAAGGTCTCCCCTGAGCCTCCTCTTCTCCAGGCCAAGCAACCCCAGCTCCCTCAGCCTCTCCTCGGAGGGCTTGTGCTCAAGGCCTCTCCCCAGCCTCATTGCCCTTCTCTGGACACATTCAGGAGTCTCAATGTCCTTCTTAAACTGAGGGGCCCAGAACTGGACACAATTCCCACAGACCCACAAAACAAATATATATATATATATATATATGTGTGTGTGTGTGTGTGTGTGTGTGTGTGTGTGTATACTTCTGTTCCAGCTTGCTGCAGCAGAAGCTAACATCACTCATTACCCTGGTTACCTTTTGAGCGGTACCTCACTTGGCCCAGCTCCCTGGCAATATCTTTCTAACACTTTTTGAGGGGTACCTCACTTGGCCCAGCTCCCTGGCAATATCTTTCTAACACTGCATTTAGGGAGTGAGTTGCTTCCATTTTGTAATCATCTTGATTCAGATGATTGGTAGTCTAAAACACATCACCACATTGATGGGCTGGGATGAAGGGGCAAAGCATGATGTTTTGGCCATACCAGCCAAAAAAGAGACTTTGAGTTAGCACTTTACCTGGGTCTGAATAAGCAGAGACACCGGAGGCTGCATAATACCTCTGATGGTCAAGAGAAGAGACAGGGCAGGTCAGAACATTCCAGTGGGTGATGATGATGGGAGTAGGAGCACTGCTGAAGCACTGCTGCATGGCCCTTACCCCTACACAGGAGTGAAGTGGAAGTCAAGGAAATGAGAATGAATAAGTTCAGTGTCTAAACAAGGGAAGTTAAGAGTTTGCCATCCACTGGAGATGAATAAAATGAGTCTGGATACTCAGCAGAGAACAGTAGCAGAGGTAAAGCACTTTAGAAGAGAATCAATAAGATAACTTGCCTACTCAGGAGGCAGAGGGGGTTACAAAACAAAAATTGATGCTACAAGAGGTTTGTGAAGCAGATGTAGCAGGTGATAGATCTTCAACATCAAACAATCCAACGAAAATCTACAGTTAACCTTATGGATAAGGGTAAAAGTGAGCATATTTTCTCCTAAAACAAAAGAATTGCAGCCTTTGGCAAGTTAGATGGATCATGCTTGACTCTGGCTTTTAGAGACTCACCTGAAGAGCTGGAATTGTTAGTCTTATGTTCTCTCTGACATTCTACGGGGACAGAACAATTTCACATCTGAACTGGCTGAGCTCTTCTTAGACATGTGCACACATACTCCTCCCTTAACAGATGTCTCAGTTAAATGCATGAAATTCACTGGGTTAAATAGGACTCCAAGCTTCAAAGACATCATCTTTGCAATCATACATTGAACCAAGTGCTAAGAGGCAGAACTTGGGTGAAGAGTTGGAGCTGTTCCTCATCATGGCAGACTTCCTCATCTCCTTTAGCTCTGCTAAGACTCCAATATTCCCTGTGGTTTGTTTTAAATGATTCAGCTGGTTTACAGAGATTAAAGAGTGACCACAGTCCTTCTTCCAAGCCTTGATAACCTGCTGCCACAGAGGAGTTTGCTCATACTGAACAAGCCCTCATAAGAGGGCTAATGGTATCCTGGGGTGCATCAAGAAAAGTGTGTCCAGCAGGTCTAGGGAGGTTCTTCTCCCCTTCTACTCTGCCCTAGTGAGACCACACCTGGAGTACTGTGTCCAGTTTTGGGCTCCCCAGTTCAAGAGAGACAGGGTTCTGCTAGAGAGAGTCTAACAGAGAGCCACAAGGATGATTAGGGGACTTGAGCATCTCCCCTGTGAAGAGGACTGAGCCCTGGGGCTGGTTAGTCTGGAGAGGAGAAGGCTGAGAGGGGGCCCGATCAATGTCCATAAATATCTGAGGGGTGGGTATCAAGTGGAGGGGGCCAAGCTCTTTTTGGTGGTATGAAGTAATAAGCTAAGGAACAATGGATACAAACTTGGACATAGAAAGTTTCACCTCAACATGAGGAGAAATTTCTTTGCAGTGAGGGTGACAGAGCCCTGGAGCAGGCTGCCCAGAGAGGTTGTGGAGTCTCCCTCTCTGGAGACTTTCAAAGCCCACCCAGATACATTCCTGTGCAGACTACCCTGGGTGATCCTGCTTTTGGGAGGGGGTTGGACTCATTGATCTCTGGGGGTCCCTTCCAATCTCTAAAATTCTGTGATTCCATGATTCAGCCATCACAAACAACAACAGCAGGAAAGTAGCCACCCAAAAAGCAAAGAAAAATGTCAATATTTAGGCTGCCACCAGGTGATTCAATGAAGACAGCTGTCTACAATGACAGGTGAAGACTTAAATGTGTCTGTGGTCCTGTGATCAAGCTAAGGACATGCCAGGGAAATTTGAGGGAGGCTTGTGAAATGGATTTAAAGCAGCAAGGTGACTCGCAGTGTTACTGCTTGAAAGCTGATTAATTCATTCTGGGGGTGTCAGAGAGTCTTTCTGCATCAGAAGACAGAGAAGTGAGAAACTTTACAGACCTTAAACAGGTTCATCTACTGGGCAGCACTTCATTATAACCAAAGCCCTCTGTGTTCCTCAAGATTTTGTAGTAAATGGGAGGCTTTGAAATTAACATTCCCTGGGAATGAGACCCATGTATAACGTTCCAGCCTACGATCCAACAAAGGCTCTTCTTCACAAGAAAGTGTACCAAACTCTTCTGAAGCAATTCTTAAAGACACCTTTGAAAAAAAAAACAACAAAACCACACACCAAACCACCTCTTCCCACAAACCTATTCTGGTCAGGAAGCCTGGTGAGAATAAGGAAATGAAAAGCACACAATCGCTGCCTGTAAAGGGGGAAGAAACCCAATCTCTTATCATTTAAAATATAGGCTCTCAGTGCTGCCTCTTCACCCACCACATTATCCATCTGCTTTCCATTTGAGAGCATGCAGGAGAATACCCCAAGCAGAAATCCATCCAGCTCCTTTCTGGGGACTACTGGCATGACATTTCTTTTAGCGTCTCAGCTGCGACATTCAAGGCTCCACGTAGATGTTGCTCAGCAGCAAAATGCTTCTTTATTCCCAAGGCTTCAGAAGCAGCACGACTGATTGGGACAGCACGGCATATTTATGCACAGAAGAGTAATTGCCTTGGGAATTCAGCCATCAAGGCTGTAAGTCACGGCAGGGCTCCTGGCTGACTCCATAAATCCGGCTAACGCTGGTTACACTGCTGATTGTGGCTGGGACAGCTTCAGGAGTAGGTGTAGCTTAGCACGACAAGCACTGCGTGCCCACCTGTCCCCAAAGGTTCTCTTACAAAGCCACAGCACTCACCAGCAGTACACAACCCACCTGCCAGGCACTCTCACATGGCCAAAGCCATCTGAAAACAGCACTCTGGGGCTCAAATAACCATACAAACCACTATCCTGTGTGTAGTCACTTCCTGTTGCTTGGAAAAAAAGCTATCATTACACATGTAAAAACATGTAAGATGGTGAATATCACTCAGGTTATAAATGGAGGTGGTGGCTACCCATATAGAAGGTGCTACAAGAGCACACACTGGCTCCACCAGGCCAAAATAACCCCAAGATTCTTTGGCCAGCATTACAGCATGGTGAGGGTTGGTAGGGACCTTTGTAGATCATCTAGCCCATCCCCCTGCCAAAGCAGAGTCACCCACAACAGGTTGCCCAGGATCACAATGTCCAGGCAGGTTTGGAATCTCTCCAGAGAAGGAGGCTCCACAACTTCTCAGGGCAGCCTGCTCCAATGCTCCAGCACTCCCACAGCAAAGAACTTTTTCATTATGTTTAAGTGAGTCCTCCTGTGTTCTAGTTTGCACAGTAGCCCCTAGTCCTATCACTGGGCAGTACTGAATAGAGCCCAACCCCACTGTCATGACTTTCACCCTTTAGATATTTATATGTGTTTATAAGATGCCCTCTCAGTCTCCAGACCCCAGGTCTCTCAGCCTTTCCTCATCAGAGAGATGCTCCATTCCATCTAATCATCCTTGTGGCCCTCTGTTGGACTGTCTCCAGTAGTTCCGTGTCCCTCTTCAACTGGGGAGCCCAGAACTGGACACAATACTCCAGAGTAGGACTCAACAGGCCAGAGTAAAGGGTGTGGAGATCCTCCCTTGACTTATTGGCCACACTCTTCTTAATGCACCTCAGTATATGGTTAGTCTTTTTGGCCAAGAGGACACATTGCTGGCTCATGGGAACTTGACCAGCAGCTCTCCCAGGTCATTCTCTGCAGAGCTGCTTTCCAGCAGGTCACTCCCTCACCTGTACTGGTGCAGGGGGTTATTCCCACCCAGGTGCAGGACTTCATAGATATTTAATCACTTCTTTGTATGCCACACCATTACAAAAATGAAGGATGCCATTACCAAAAAACTCCCATCAAGGTTTTTCACTTAGTTAATCACTTTTTCCATACCCTAGGTACCTAGGTTCTTTGCTGTACAGAGCCAGCTCTTCACATCACTTCTGTGGGAAATTTCCCCATCAGTAGCTCCCTTCCTGTCAAATACTGTGGGAATCTTGTGTAGACCTTCTATACTCTAGTTCATCAGAAATGCCCTCAAACTCACCAGATTTTCAAATCAACAGCTACACAATTATATTAAACATATTTGGGGGGGCTGCATAGCCTCACTTTGGTGCACTCACCATGCTGGATTTGGTTGTGCTTTAGGTGTATGCACAACAAGCTGGTACTGTCCTTCCCCTCTGTTTGCACACCTCTGGGCCAGCAGTACACCACGTGCCTGGCTGCAGCATTCCACATTTGTCATCACTTGCCCTTTTAGCTCACTGCCTTTTTCTCCTTAGTGAGATAAATTGTATCAGTTAAAGGACACAGCCTTTTATCAAAAGGGAGGAGAGGCAGGAGAAGACAGCAAGGAAAGCAATTATCTGTACCTTCAAACAGAGGAAGCTCCAGACTTTTAGCATGTGATTTTTTTTACAGCCAACTTTTCTCTACAGGTAAACCCACAAGCTTACTTTTCCTCGTGGAACAACACAATAATCCAAAACCATGAGACAGCAATGTGCTCTTGTGGGTAAGGCAAATGATCTTCCAGGGTAAATTAAGAAGGGGGTGTCAAGTAGGTTAAGGGACATTCTCCTCTCTCTCTCTATTCTGCCCTAGTGATTGCACATCTGGAGTGCTGGGTCCAGTTCTGGGCTCCCCAGTTCCAGAGAAACAGGGAACTGCTGGAGAGTGTCCAGCAAAGGCTACAAAGATGCTTCAGGGACAAGAGCATCTCTGTGAGGAGGAAAGGCAGAGAGACCTGGGGCTGTTGAGCCTGGAGAAGAAAAGTCAATGATCAGCAAGAGCTAAAGGGTGGGGGGCAAGAGCATGGGGCCAGACTCTTCTCAGTGGTGCCCAGCAACAGGACAAGGGGCAATGGGCACAAACTGCAATCCATCAGGTTCAATCTGAACACGAGGATAAAGTTTCTTTGCTGTGAGGGTGCTGGAGCCCTCAGCAGGCTGCCCAGAGAGGTTGTGGAGTTTCATTCTCTGGACAGATTCTACACTCACCTGGATATTGTCATCCTGGGCAACCTGCTGCGGGGTGATTCTGCTCTATCTAGGAAGACTGGATGATCTCCAGATGTCCTTTCCAAACCCTACCATGCTAAGATTCTGTGAAAAGTGCCCTGAGCAAGGGAGGATAGAATTTTAAAAGACAGAAATTTTCCCATAAGTCATTTAACTTGGAACACAGCTCAACAGATGCAACATGATTTACCCCTACTAGATTCCTAGAGACTAAGGATGCAGGCAAGGCCTTCCCAGTTCTCCCAGTGCCTTCTAAATGGTAAAACTGAAAATGTTTATGATGGAACACACTATCTGCTGCAGCACAGGGCTGTGTATTCAGCTGTCAAGCACCATTTCTCCGCTGCCATCAATCATCAGCCTACACTGAATTAGACTACTACCAAGGGCAGGAGTCAGAGAGAAAATGAGAAGCGGAGACTGATTTTCACACTCTGCTGAAATGAAGGAATTGCAGCCAGAGCACAG
This sequence comes from Colaptes auratus, assembly GCA_015227895.2. Classification (NCBI taxonomy): domain Eukaryota; kingdom Metazoa; phylum Chordata; class Aves; order Piciformes; family Picidae; genus Colaptes; species Colaptes auratus. Next base: position 42,975,022 of record CM026886.1, on the reverse strand, counting down.
AGCTAATGATCACTGATGAAACCTGGCAAAAAGCAAACAACTTGATAACTTGACAGTTTGGTAGCAGAATCCACCCCTATTTTCTGAAGTTTGAGCCCTGTTCACGTGGTGTAAATCAGTCCTGCTTGAGTTGTCTCTTAATTAGCCACTTAGCAGCAACAAGGAGTCACTGCTGAATGCGTGCTGCAGCCAGAGTGTGCAACTCCAGCTGCCTAAAAATAGATACAGACCAGGCAAAAGAGATGCAGAAAGAGCCAAACAAGCTCCCCTCTCTCATGGACAGACTCAGCTGGGAAGATGGACAGGAATCCTCCCAGAGAGAAGCCTTCAAACTAAAATGCCCACTGAAATCACCACATTGTTTTGTATATAGCAGCTATCGATAGTAGTGTTCACCTCTTTAAGCAGTAAAGAACAATGTAACATGCTATCTCAATGTCTAAATGTCTGCTTACTCCATGAATACTAAAACAAGTAGTTACAGGAGATGGGGTTTTTACAGCCACATTTCTCAGCTGCAGTTGTACGCAGTCCATGAAAGAGAATTGGTTTGCCCCATTCTATCTATTCCACAGACTGTGTTTGGGGAGGGGGAACAGCATCAAATCACAATTTCTGCACAGTTCAAGTATAGGATTCTGCATAAATACAAGTCCTTCTCCATCATACTAAATGTATATCTAATTTGAGTCAGTACAACATAGTCTACAACAAGTTCTTTGGGATTAAGAATAGTTACTCAAAGAAGGGTCTGGGACACCCAGCAGAGATAAGTTATAAAGAATCACAGTGGCAGAATCATTAAGGTGGAAACAACCTCTAAGATCATCAAGTCCAACGAAGATCATCAGCCCAACACCACCACGACCACTAAACCACATCCCAAAGTGGTTTTACCTTCAGAAGCTGAGATGTCAACAATGAAACTATAATTGCTAACATTCTACAGACTTGGACAAAACGATGTCCTACATATGAGTGTTGTTTGTTTGTTTGTTTGTTTTTAGAGTACACTTGTTTCAGCCTGAAACCAGCATAGAATCCTGGAATTGTTTCAGCTAGAAAAGATCTCTAAGATCAACCCAACACCACCATGGCCACTAAACCGTGTTCCAGTGTGCCATGTCTGCACCTTGAACACCTCCAGGTTCACCCTGGGCAACCTGTTCCGATTCCTCACCGCTCTTTCAGGAACATTTTTTTTCCTAAACCTCTCCTAACAGGTACAATCCAAAGTAACTAAAAAGCAAATTGAGAAGGGACAGTTATGTACAAAAAAGTAATTTTAAAAAGGAAGGTTACAAGCAATAAATCACAGAATCACCAAGGTTGGAAGAGACCTCAAAGATCATCAAGTCCAACCTGTCACCACAGACCTCATGACCAACCCATGGCACCAAGTGCCACGTCCAATCCCCTCTTGAACACCTCCAGGGACGGTGACTCCAGTGACCTCCCTGGGCAGCACATTCCAATGGCTAATCACTCTCTCTAGGAAGAACTTTCTCCTCACCTCCAGCCTAAACATCCCCTGGTGCAGTTTGAGGCTGTGTCTTCTTGTTCTGGTGCTGGTTGCCTGGGAGAAGAGACCAACCTCTTCCTGGCTACAACCTCCCTTCAGATAGTTGTAGACAGCAAGAAGGTCTCCCTGAGCCTCCTCTTCTCCAGGCTAAACAACCCCAGCTCCCTCAGCCTCTCCTCACAGGGCTTGTTCTCGAGGCCTCTCCCCAGCCTCGTTGCCCTTCTCTGGACACAGTCAAGTCTCATGTCCTTCTTGAACTGAGGGCCCCAGAACCTGGACACAATTGCAAGCATTTGCAATATGCAGGAGTATTGTGTTCAAATCTGAAAGGAATATAGAAGTCTTTCCATACCAACATTTTTATTTTTCTTTAAATATCAACCAAACCCTTCTGTTATTTTAATATCCACTATTTTTGTATACTGGAGCTGATTTTAAACTGTCAGACTCACTCTGCACAACATTGGCAATGCAGCAGCAGACCTAGCATATGCCATCAGTTGGACACAGGGAATGAGGCTTGTTTCAAGCAAGTCCAATCCTCTGAAGGTTAGGAAGCAAGTTTAATCCAGGCTCTCCCATCATCACATCCCAGGCAAGACAATCCAATAGGGGGGAAGAATTGTTTTCTTCAGACATTTAGATTTCCACATATCACAGAATGGTGGGGGTTGAAAGGAGCTCAGGGGATCACCCAGTCAGCCCCCCTGCTAAGCAGGTTTGCCTAGATCAGGTTGCCCGATGTGTCCAGGAGGGTTTGGAATCTCTCGAGGGAAGGAGACTCCATAACCTCTCTGGGCAGCCTTCTCCTCAGTTAACAACTTTCTCCTCACCTCAAGCCTAAACCTCCCCTGGTACAGATGGAGACTGTGTCCTCTTGTTCTGGGGCTAGTTGCCTGAGAGAAGAGACCAAATCCCTACTGGCTACAACCTCCCTTCAGGTAGTTGTAGACAACAATAAGGTCTCCCTGACCCTCCTCTTCTCCAAGCTAAACAACCCCAGCTCCCTCAGCCTCTCCTTGTAGGGCTTGTGCTTAAGACCCCTCCCCAGCCTCACTGCCCTTCTTTGGACACGTTCAAGTGTCTCAATGTCTTTCCTAAACTGAGGGGCCCAGAACTGGACACAGGACTCAAGGTTTGGCATAAACAAAGCAGAGTACAGGGCCCAATGACCTCCCGCTCCTGCTGGCCACACTATTCCTAATGCAGGCCAGGATGCCATTGGCCTTCTTGGCCACCTGGGCACACTGCAGGCTCATGTTCAGGCAGCTGTCCATCAGCACCCCCAGGCCCCTCTCTGTTTGGCAGCTCTCCAGCCACTCCGACCCCAGCCTGTAGTTCTGCATGGGGTTGTTGTGGCCAAAGTGCAGCACCTGGCACTTGGACTTGTTGAATGCCATCCTGTTGGCCTCTGCCCATCTGTCCAGTCGGTCGAGGTCCCTCTGCAGAGCCCTTCTGCCCTCTAACTGACCAACATCTGCTCCCAACTTGGTGTCAGCTGCAAATTTGCTGATGACTGTCTCAATCCCCTCATCCAGATCATCAGTAAAGATATTGAACAGGATGGGGCCCAGAACTGATCCCTGGGGGACACCACTAGTTATTAAACATAAACTAGCAATAGACATGCTTGAGCAAGGCAAGATTTTAGCACTCCTGATGTTTTAGCCAAACCAAATTCAAGGGGAGAGAACTTTTATTTTAGGCCAAACCACTCAAGAGGACTTTATCCTGCTTTCTTTGGAGCAAATCCTCCCAATAAAAACAACAACACAAGGCTTTCACTGAGACGAGGCTCATTTATCCTTTCTTGAGTTGCAAGCATCAAAAAATCACCATTAAAACCTTGAGCAGAATCCATGGCAACAGGCTGAGCCCTGAAGAGCACAGTGCCAGTGCTCAAAGCTGGAGAAGGGAGAGCAGCACAGACACACACCAGAGGGATTCTAGCAAGTGCCCAGAAAGCTAGGAGTAATATTGTCCAAAACCAACTCTGCCTTTTCTCTACAACCTCACCCTTCAAGAAACTGAATTCACCTCAAGCCCATTCTTCATCCAAGAATGAGGTTGCATCCAAAAGCTCCTTCCTGTGGCCTTTCACTTTATTCACTGCTTTACTACCTGCTTTTGGCCCCGGGTCGGTGCTCTGACAGCGTGAGCCACACAGGCAAAATTTGCAGTGAATTCCTATTTAGTAAAGTTTGAATGAAGACAAACATTACACAGGCATGAATCTCAGGCTGGACATTCCAAACCAATGCAACCTACTTAGGAAAAGTAAAGATGAATAAGTTGTTCAGCCTTCAAATTGTTAGTATGAGTTTCAAACACTAAGGTTCCAAGTCTTTCCTGAGGTGTATCAGTATAGACAAGGTATGTCCTGTGCCTCTGGGAGTGTCACAAATATCTATCCAAGAAGATCACAAACCCCAGCACTTTGAAACAGTGACATACTTCAGGAAACTTAAGAGTGCTCTCATTCTTATTTACTCAGCCCCAGCTGCTGCAGAGAGCTCAGGTAGTTCCTAATCAGAGACTTCAGCTATACTGAAAAAGATACTGTGACAGAACCATGTCTGGAGCAGGGTAGATATAGGCTGGATATCAGAAGGAAGTTTTTCACAATGAGAGAGGTAAAATACTGGAACAGGCTGCTCAGAGATGTGGTTGAGGCCCCATTCCTGGAGACACTCAAGATCAGGTTTGATGTGGCTGGCCCTGGGCAGCCTGATCTAGTTGGAGGTGACCCTGCTGACAGCAGGGGGGTTGGACAAGATAACCTTTGAGGGTCCCTTTCCAGCCCGAGGCAATCTGCGAATCCATGAATCATAGAACAGATGTGTTGGAAGAGACTCCACATAGCTCCAACTCCCCTGCCACAGGCAGGGACACCTCCTACTAGACCAGGCTGCTCAGCCTGGCTTTGAAAACTTGCAGGGAAGGGGCATCCACAACCTCCCCAAGCAGCCTGTGGCAGCGCCTCACTAACTCACCAGTTCAGAATTACAATGTCCTGAGGTCATGTGTAAAAACAGTCTCCAACATGAAGGAGCCTAGGAAAGCTTCAGTGGGCTGTGCTGTAAGAAACCTGATGAGAAAAGTCCTTTCAAGCTTTTCCATGCACTTAGGTAAATGCACAGAGCATGGAAAGCCACAGTTTAACACCTAAACATTCAGCTAGAGAATTCTGCAGCTATCCTTTTCTTAAAGGCACAGCCTAAACTGTCACAATCAGTCCTCTAATGCTTACTACAGGTATCATCTGGATTGCTGTGTACCAAACCTCAGCTTTTTCAGGTTGTTTTACTCTGCATTGCACAGAGGGGAATTGTTTCCATGATAGAACTATTACCCATACCTGGAGAAGAGGACGCTCTGGGGAGACCTATTTGCCACCTTCCAGTACCTGAAGGGGGCCTAAAAGAAGGCTGCAGAGAGAGTGTTTCCAAAGGCCTGCAGTGACAGGACAAGGGGCAAAGGTTTGAAATTAGAGAAGAGCAGATTTAGACTGGATATTAGGAACAAGTTCTGCACCACAAGGGTAGTGGAACACTGCAACAGGTTGCCCAGGGAGGTGACTGATGATCCATGCCTGGAGATATTCAAGGTGAGGTTCAACAGGGCTCTGGGCAACCTGATCGAGCTGAGAATGCCACTGCTTACTACAGGGGGGGGTGGACTAGATGACCTTTGGAGGTCCCTTCCAACCCAGGTGATTCTATGATTCTGTGCCACTCCATGTACAAACATGTGTTTGCATGGTATAATCGATCACTGGCTAGAGAGAACATGAAGCACCATCCTCTTTGGAGGTCCCTTCACTTCTAGAGAGGCCAATATACCCAGGACTCAGAGAAGCAGCTGTATGACCATTTGCCACACCTTTTGTTCAGCTGCTGGCATATCTGCACTGTCCCTAAGATCTGATGTTTTTCCTGCCTTCAAAACTTCCATCCTGCTTTCAAACCTTGCCATATCATTTTATATCCCACATGCCCAGGACTGCGAGTGATTGCTGCTCATTTAGATGAAAAAGGATTTCTGCCACATAATTTAACAAAAGAGTTCTTCCCTCCTAGCTGTATTCTTCTTCTAAAAAAAATATATATATATATCTGTAGAACACACAAAAATAATAGCCTGCCTCTGCCAAGGAGGAACTGTAAGAAAAATACATATTTCTCTTCTGCATTGAATTTTTTAAGTTGAATATACACAATAAAATAGCACTCTCCTGCCCATTACTCTCCTGATGGGATCACAGATGGCTTGAACTCTTTAGTTAAGCCAGAAGAAATCATTCAGTTATGACAACTGCTGCATTTGTCAGAAAAAAAAAAGGGAAAAAAGAGAGAGAGAGAAATTAAGAGAGGAGAGAGAGCAAGAGAGAGTAAAGGGGAACAGGAGAGGGAGGAAGCATCCTGTACAGTTCTAGAAACAAGTGCCATGGACCTCAGCACACTACCTTACACGTTACCATGTCCCACAAGGCAAAAGCAGCCCTGGCTATGACATTCTTGACAGGCTTTGGGATGGATCCTCTCTCGATGCAAAGACATCAGCTTGCTCACCATCACTGTTCCTCTCCAGTTTTTCCTAATATTTTTCTCAAACTGTCTTTCTCATCCCAGCCACCTTGGACAGAAATGGGTTAGTCCCTGACTAGGTACAACAGCTCTGTGGGGTACAGCTCTCCCCATTTGTGGGCTGTCCCTGCCCATGGCAGGGGGGTTGGAACTAGATGATCCTTGTGGTCCCTTACAACCCTAACTGAAACTATGAAACTATGAAACTGTTAGGTTTGTTGAGTGGATTCACTATTGTCACATCACCCTCCTGTCTGCTTTTAGAATAGAATAGAATAGAATAGAATAGAATAGAATAGAATAGAATAGAATAGAATAGAATTAACCAGGTTGGAAAAGACCTTCGAGATCATCACGTCCAACCTATCAACCAACACCATCAAATCAACTGAACCATGGCACCAAGTGCCTCACCCCTCTTAAACACCTCCAGGGAGGGTGACTCCACCACCTCCCTGGGCAGCCTATTCCAATGCCTAACAACTCTCTCAGTGAAGAACTTTCTCCTCACCTCCAGCCTAAACTTCTCCTGGCACAGCTTGAGACTGGGTGCCTCGGCAAAGAGCCCAACCACCTCCTGGCTACAACCACCCTTCAGGTAGTTGTAGGCAACAATAAAGTCTCCCCTGAGCCTCCTTTTGTCCAGGCTAAACAATCCCAGCTCCCTCAGCCTCTCCTTGTAGAGCTTGTGCTCAAGACCCCTCCCCAGCCTCATTGCCCTTCTCTGGACACGTTCAAGTGTCTCAATGTCCTTCTTAAATTGAGAAGCCCAGAACTGGACACAGGACTCAAGGTGTGGCCTAACCAGTGCTGAGTCCAGGGGCACAATGACTTCCCTGCTCCTGCTGGCCACACTATTCTTGATGCAGGCCAGGATGCCATTGGCCTTTTTGGCCACCGGGGCACACTGCTGGCTCATGTTCAGCCAGCTGTCAATCAGCACCCCCAGGTCCCTTTCAGTTTGGCAGCTCTCCAGCCACTCCAACCCCAGCCAACTGACAACCAACTGTGTAAAGATAATACAATGTAGTAATGATTTAAACTAAACTGAATTTGAATTATTCATTTCTCTTCTGACAGTCCTCCAAACGGTCCGGTCCTCTCTTTGAATTTCCAAAAGGCAGAAGTCATCACCTGAGAAACCTGTATGTTACTGTTCTAACAGTCCCAGCTCTGACTTATCTAAATTTGCCTAATCAGACTCTGATAATAAAGAACATGCCACAGGAACAGCTGAAAGGAATAATTTTAAAAGAAAGGTTGTAACTGCTAGGGATGGCAGTTAGAGAATTCCTCCTAATGTGCTGCTGATTAGAGTTAACACTTCTATTAAACTTACTCCCTTGAGGAACGTGCATTAATAAATTCTTGTCTGGTTATAAGGAGACAGTGAAATATTGGAAGCTGGCAAACCCACACTGAAGATTTGTCACCATTTCTCTTGTTAAACCTCCCACAAGTGATATGGATACAAATAATTTATTTTGTGGACTTCGCTGTTCCTTCCTCCTTACCAGCACATCACAGTATCACAGTAGCACCAAGGTTGGAAGACACCTTGAAGATCATCAAGTCCAACCTGTCACCACAGACCCCATGACTAGACCATGGCACCAAGTGCCATGTCCAGTCCCCTCTTGAACACCTCCAGGGATGGGGACTCCACCACCTCCCCTGGGCAGCACATTCCAATGGCGAATGACTCTCTCGGTGAAGAAATTTCTCCTCACCTCCAGCCTAAACTTCCCCTGGCACAGCTTGAGACTGTGTCCTCTTGTTCTGGTGCTGGTTGCTACCCCCTTCCTGGCTACAACCTCCCTTCAGGTAGTTGTAGAGAGCAATAAGGTCTCCCCTGAGCCTCCTCTTCTCCAGGCTAAACAACCCCAGCTCCCTCAGCCTCTCCTTGTAGGGATTGTGCTCAAGGCCTCTCCCCAGCCTCATTGCCCTTCTCTGGACACATTCAAGTGTCTCAATGTCCTTCTTAAAATGAGGGGCCCAGAACTGGACACAGGACTCAAGGTGTGGCCTAACCAAAGCAGAGTACAGGGGCACAATGACCTCCCTGCTCCTGCTGGCCACACTATTCCTAATGCAGGCCAGGAAGCCGTTGGCCTTCTTGGCCACCTGGGCACACTGCAGGCTCATGTTCAGGCGGCTGTCCATCAGCACCCCCAGGCCCCTCTCTGTTTGGCAGCTCTCCAGCCACTCCGACCCCCAGCCTGTAGTTCTGCATGGGGTTGTTGTGGCCAAAGTGCAGCACCTGGCACTTGGACTTGTTGAATGCCATCCTGTTGGCCTCTGCCCATCTGTCCAGTCGGTCGAGGTCCCTCTGCAGAGCCCTTCTGCCCTCTAACTGACCAACATCTGCTCCCAACTTGGTGTCAGCTGCAAATTTGCTGATGACTGTCTCAATCCCCTCATCCAGATCATCAATGAAGACATTGAAGGGGATGGGGCCCAGCACTGATCCCTGGGGGATGCCACTGGTGCCTGGCCTCCAGCTGGCTGTGGCACCATTCACCACTACTCTCTGGGCCCGGCCCTCCAGCCAGTTCCTAACCCAGCTCAGAGTGCTGCTGTCCAAGCCACGAGCTGACAGCTTAGCCAGCAGTTTGCTGTGGGGCACAGGTGTCAAAGGCCTTGCTGAAGTCCAGGCAGACCACATCCACAGGCCTCCCCACATCCACCAGGCAGTCACCTGATCATAGAAGGAGATCAGGTTGGAGAGGCAGGACCTGCCCTTCCTAAATCCATGTTGGCTGGATTGACCTGAGTCCTTGGCATCCTTCCACATACAAGGAAGTAGGCTTCACTGCCTTTGGGACAAGAGAAGCACAACGAAAAAGGTCCTTAGGTGACCAAAAGATACTTTCCTTCCTGAGCCTGACTTACTTTCACAGCCAAATCAATACTGCAAATGCCTATGAATAGGTTCTTTCATTTTACAGGGAAAGCCTGTAAATGAAGACACTCCTGCATCTCACACTGGAGCCACCACCAGGCAGCTCCCAACCCAGGTTTCTTCTCCAGTAGTGCCACCAACGCTCCACACACATAGGCAGGATATGCAAACCCAGGGCTACCCTTCCATCATAACCTCACTGCTTCAGGAAGCACCACAGTGAAAACTTTCTCCCAGGGCTTAAAATTTCTATCATCCTTTCCCAATCCCTTTTACACACACCTTCTCCACCAAGAGTTGAAAACTACAAACTAACTGTACTGGAAATGAGTTGGGATGGCGTGGTGGGTTAACGCCCATTCTGAAAACAGGGTGGAGGGCTTGCGAGTGCTTTGCCCTCCCTGCAGGGCATTTTCCCCCTGGGAAACTGAGTCTGTTCCACTCCCCCCTCCCAGCCCAGCTAGGGTATAAAAGGGAGGGCATTGGAGTCATTAGCTCCTCCTTTTTGGCTCCTGCCTCTCCTGGACAAGAGCTACTGCAGCTGCTTTCCTGCTCTTCTGCCACATGGTTGGGCCTGATCCTTCTCCCTGCTGCCTCTGTGCCTCTTCAGAGAGAGAGACTGGTTTTGTATTCTTGTATTTCTTTTTCCTCCTCCCATCCACCCTTGTTCCTTGCCCTTATGAACCTTACCTGTTATTGTTATATATATATTGTTTAAAGAAAACTCTTTACCTCTCTACTTCCAGGCTGACTCCAAATTATTCCTTGGTAGATTTGCTCCTTCCCTTTCCTTTTTTTTCCTCTCTGTTGCGAGGGAGGAGGGGGGAGCAGGGGAGAGATTCTTAGCCTTGCCCCCATCTGAGCTCTTAACTCCCAGTTAAGGCTCAAACCACCACAGATAGGAAGGAAGACTTTCTTGGCCTTAGGTATAGTAGGGAGAGAGCATCCCTTCCCCACCATCTCATACAGTCACTCAGCAGGGCACACAACCAGAGAAACCCAAAAGCAAATAAAGGAGAAAACGTTTTCCACGCAGGTTGGTGGTTGCTGGGTTTTTTTGTTGTTGTTTTTAACTTGGAAAGCTCCTTAAAAGCTGGCACTGACATAAATAAGGACCTGTAGCTTTTGGAACAAAAAAAAGGCATTTCATTTGTGCATATGACTAAAACCATAGGGAAGATTTAGAGCACAAAAGAAAAAGAATAGAGCATAGAGGGAGCTGTGCTGAGGCATCGCTTCCCATCGATGTCAAAACAGCAGCACAAAAGACTGTAACAAAGACTTATGGGGGGAAGGAGAAAAATAACAGTCATCTTCATCAAAACTTTGCTTGGAAAACTCCACAAAGCTGCTATGCCTATGAAAATCAGACACAGGAACCAAAACCCTTTAATTCACTTCCAAAAATACTTCCAGCACAAGAGCAGCAGACTTATGAATGCCAAACTCGGCTCCCAGCTGAAGACAGGCTTTATCTTCCAGACCCAAAGTCATCTTCTGGTCCCTGAGAAGCTCTGTAGAGTTTCTTAGATTTAAGGCACGCTTTTAATTAAACAACTCTGGTTTTCTCCTGAGGTACACCGCCTCCTACTTTCCTTTCTTAGGTACACAGTTCTCCCATCTCATTTTGCCATTAATTACAAATCCAAGAAATGATTGCAATTACCCCAAACAATTGATTCTTTACAGAGTCTTTTCCTGGAGACACAGCACAAAGCTCTCAGTCAGCTGAGAAGGGATTGAAAAAAAAAAAAGACATGCAATTTCCCTACAAACCCCTGAAGCATTTGGGAATGTTTTGAGAAGCGGAAAGTACATGTTCATACAGAAAAGCAAATTACCACATCCCCTTGGATAGAGAATCCGAGTTGTGGGCACAAATATCATTTGCCAGGCTGGCAACAGTGACACTATGCCTGTCAAAACGAGCCCAGCAGAAACCCAGAGTGCTGGGAAGTACAGTGCAGATGTTCCTGCTCTCTCCTCATGCTGTTACTGAGCTTCATACTATCCAGGTTTTATTTATTATCAGTGATTTTTCAATTTTCTTGTGCTAGAGGAGTGCAGCCAGTCCCCAAAGAGCAAACAAGAAGCTTTTCAGATACTTCATGCAGAGTGAAAGCAAGAACAGCAACAGAGCTCAACACGAAGCTGTTCTCTAGGCTGATAACTGTAAAATGACATAAGCAAATTCCTTTTATAATGCAATGTAGTTATTAACAGCTAAGTAATTTATCAACTTGCAAAGCTCTAAGGAAACAGCATTTTCATTAGCAGCCCTAACTTTAGATTTCCTGATCCTGAGCAGCACAGCCTTCTGTTCTGCATGATCTTTTACGATGCTGTTGCTGAAGTCTGTGCTCTTTATGCTTCGCCTGTGTCTGCCTTTAGTGCTGACCCCACAAACAAACTATTGGCTACAAGAAATTGCGCAGCAAAATGCTTAAATTCTCAGAAGCCATCAATCATGCAGCTCAGCACACACAGGGAGACAGAGGTATGCTCACACCAGGCTTTGCTAAATGAATTATGAAGCTTAACTGGACTGGGAGCACTTTGATATCTTCACAGAAGTATCCACATGCAAAACCAGAGTAATTTTTAGCAGCACACATGGCTCACATCGAGGAGTAACTTCAGGGCTCTAGAAAGTATCCTATGTCAGTTAAAAACACTTTTTCCCTACGGCTCTTGGAGCAAGCTGATCTGCTGCTCTGGTCAGTTTTCTATTGATTCCTCTTCAGGATGAGGAATTTGCAGGCTGACCTGTAAACCAACATGCTCTTTAATATCTTTATTGATGATCTGGATGAGGGTATTAAGTCCATCATCAGTAAGTTTGCAGATGACACCAAGCTAGGGGCAGGTGTTGGTCTCTTAGAGGGTGGGAAGAGCTCTGCAGAGGGACCTTGCCAGGCTGGGCAGATGGGCAGAGTCCAAGGGCATGAGATTTAACACATCAAAGTGCCAGGTTCTACCCATTGGCCACAACAACCCCATGCAGTGCTACAGGTTGGGGTCACAGCAACTGGAGAGCAGCCAGGCAGAGAGAGACCTGGGGGTACTGGTTGACAGCAGGCTGAACATGAACCAGCAGTGTGCCCAGGTGGCCAAGAAGGCCAATGGCATCCTGGCCTGTATCAGAAATAGTGTGGCCAGCAGGAGCAGGGAAGTCATTGTGCCCCTGGACTCAGCATTGGTTATGCCACACCTTGAGTCCTGTGTCCAGTTCTGGGTCCCTCAATTTAAAAAGGACATTGAGACACTTGAACGTGTCCAGAGAAGGACAATGAGGCTGGGGAGAGGCCTTGAGCACAAGCCCTACAAGGAGAGGCTGAGGGAGCTGGGGTTGCTTAGCCTGGAGAAGAGGAGGCTCAGGGGAGACCTTATTGCTTTCTACAACTACCTGAAGGGAGGTTGTAGCCAGGAGGGATTTGGTCTCTTATCCCAGGCAACCAGCACCAGAACAAGAGGACACAGTCTCAAGCTGTGCCAGGGGAAGTTTAGGCTGGAGGTGAGAAGAAAGTTCTTCCCAGAGAGAGTAGTTCGCCATTGGAATGGGCTGCCCAGGGAGGTGGTGGAGTCCCCATCCCTGGAGGTGTTCAAGAGGGGATTGGATGCGGCACTTGGTGCCATGGTTTAGTCAGTCATGAGTTGTTGGGTGACAGGTTGGACTTGATGATCTCTGAGGTCTTTTCCAACCTTATTGATTCTATGATTCTATGACCTTACGTCCTATGGATTAAGAATGTCTTTCAGTGAAGAGTACACTGCCACAAACATGTTTTTCTCATCTCAAAACTGTGTGAAACTGTATGTTAAACTTAGTTCAAGACTTTTTCTGGGGGACACAGAAGAGTGGGAGTAGCAGGTGACTTGACCCTTCCATTCAGTGGCTAACACGCACAGGTTGTGGAAGACTTGAATTTCATGTCTTGCTGCCCAGAATACCTTGGCTGTGTGCCTAAGGGCTTTCCCAATCTGGAAGATCAACTCTTCTGTTGATGCCCAATTAAGCACTGCATAATTAAACAGTTGCTACCACTGGGAGGGAAGCCCAGCAAGTGTCCTTCTTACTGTCTGTATCTGTAAGTAAGTTGAGCCAGCAGCATGGACTGATGCACGTGGTGACATGGAAGTTCACCTGAAAAGCAAGACACTGGTTCACGTGCCTGCCTGAAGACCAGGGGACTTCAAAGGAACACTCAGTCAGTCCTGAATGAGACAAGTCCTCTGGCTGAAGCTGCTTTCATTTCTACCAAACAGACAAATAGCTCAGGATTCCAGCATGCTAGGGGTTGGAAGCGACCTCTGGAGATCATCTAGTGCATCCCCCCTGCTAAAGCAGGTTCATCCAGGTTCACAACCTCTCTGGGCAGCCTGTTCCAGTGCTCCCATACAGGGGAGTAGTTTTTACTCACATTCAGATGTCAGATTATCTTCATGGCCCTCCTCTGGACCCACACCAACAGCACCCTGTCCTTCTTATGCTGGGGGGACCAGAACCAGATGCAGTAGTCCAAGAGGGGTCCCATGAGAGCAGAGGGGGGAGGCAGAATCCCCTCCCTGTCCTGCTGGCCACACTTCTTCTGGGGCAGCCCACAGAATTTGAAACACACAGATGCAACAGTAGAAAATGGTGATTTGTGTACCTGGTCTGACAAGTTTATCACTGCAATGGGCCATTATTACAACAGGACACTTTAGCTCACATAAGATATTTCAAGGGGAAAAAATGCCTGCAGGACAAGGCACCTAATGCAATAATTACACCCCACAGTTGTACTTCACCAAAAGAAGAAGACAATAAGATGCCATAAGCCAGAGTGACATCTAAACCTTTCTTCTGAATCACAATAAGCCTTTTGACATAATAGTACAGAAAGCCTTTTGTTTCCCCTAAATCCCTGTCACAAAATTGGACTCTAATGAATGCACCTCTGCAGAAAACGATACCTTCATTTGCCTGGAATGGAAAGGGCTTTTCTGCGATCCCTCCCTTACAGATAATCACTTGCATGTCTACCCAGCTTAGACAACCTACTGCCCACTTCTTAAATTGCTTATTATCCTCCCAATCTGTTACACACTGTTACTCTTCATGACAGCACTTTCAAGGTGAAATAAAAAACACACCACAGAAACAGATGAAGAAGAAACCCAGGACCCACGTGACGATCCTCCATCGAGCTAGATCTCCAAAATCTGGCCTTCTCAAAGGAATCTGCTCCTCTTTTCCTCCTTCTCCCATCATGTCATTTCAAATTTTATTAAATCCTCTCTAAGTCCACACTCACTATGGCAAAAACAATATATTGTGACTTCTCCCATTAATCTAATCCTCTTTGTTTTCCTGATTACTTCAATGATCATTGGACAAGACTAGTAAATGACTAGCAAAAGACTAGGAAAGTCTCTCTCTCCTCATTCCACAGACATTCTCATTTTATCCTAAAGCAGAGGTCCTCTTATTTGTACACAGCTGCATACCACAGAAGGGGAGAGAAGTGCCTGGAGAAGAGGAGGCTCAGGGGTGACCTTCTTGCTTTCTACAACTACCTGAAAGGAGGTCGTAGACAGGTGGGGGTTGGTCTCCCAGGCAACCAGCACCAGAACAAGAGGACACAGCCTCAAGCTGCGCCAGAGGAAGTTTAGGCTGGAGGTGAGGAGAAAGTTCTTCACAGAGAGAGTTGCTAGCCATTGGAATGTGCTGCCCAGGGAGGTGGTGGAATCACTGTCTCTGGAGGTGTTCAAGAGGGGATTGGACGTGGCACTTGGTGCCATGGTTTAGTAGTCATGAAGTCTGTGGTGACAGGTTGGACTTGACGATCTTTGAGGTCTTTTCCAACCTTATTGATTCTATGATTCTAAGTTTTGCAGGCTACTGACAAGCTTTCCAAGGCCTACCTGCCATACAGCTGTGCTGAACGAGTAGTGTGTGCTGCTATACACAAGGGATATGAAAAGATGGGATGGAGGAAAGGGCAGAAGGGAATAAGCAAGGAACACTGAAATTCATCCTTGAATCATTTAGCGGAAGTCAATAGAATGATTTCAGAATGAGTTTGATCCTCCCTAAGTGCCTATCACTCCTTCAGGCAAACAATCACTTTTTTCTTCTTCAGAGAAAGTAGACACCTGTATTTCAGTGTGACAAACCAGGAACATGTGACTAGTTTCTCAAATCCTGTGGCTTCTTCTAAAGCAGTCAGAGCTTCATCTCAGGCAACCCAAGGCAGCAGATATTCACGGTATAGTTCCTTCTAGAGGGATAATATCTCAAGGCACATGAGCATGCATCCTCAGCTGGCATTTCCCATAGAGGCTTTTAACCAAATGGTATTCTGCATAAATTCTAAGATGTAACTGATTTACAAGGAAAAAACCCACCAAACTGGAACCCCCCCCATTTTATTAGTAACTTTATAACTTGGTCTTTAACAGACAAAGATAAAAGAGTAGTGATAATGTGGCTGAGGAAAAAATGATCATGGTTGGTTAAGGAAAAAAAGGGATGGCTGTTAATAATGGTATGAATGTGAAACTATATTAAGATTGCATTAGATGTATTTGTGACACACCTCTGAAAAGAGTCTCTCCTGGCCATGCTCCTGCATGCATTTCTGAGCTTTAGCTTTCACTTCCATTACATAATTTAACTTATTTCACATGCATCACAGAGGCCACCTTGCTCCAAATAAAACCCAAACCACCTACTATGGGCTGCAAGGCCATAGGATAGGTGTTCTCCTGACTGGACTCTCCTTATTGCAGTGTCTTTCAGTGGCTGGGAGTTACCTTGTCACAAATTGCTCCAGCAGCAGAAGCAGCTGCAGCTTGTTCTTTCTGGTCTGTCTGGGTGCATCAGTATGCTCAAGCCAAGCAGAATCATGAGGGTTGGGACTAGCTGGCACACACTGCTCACGATCTAGAGACTTTGGGGCCTTTTCACTGTGCTCTGATGCATGACTAGGACAAACCTATCAGCCTCTGCTTAACAGTCCCCTTTCCCAGGACAGCACCTTGAGACCACTGAAATGGGGACTGAGTGCTCCTTGACCTGGGGGTGATTGGCAGAGCCAGAAGTGAGTGTGCAGCTGGGAGCAGGCAAATGTGATGCATGGGCCCATCTAATGGGTGTGTGGCCATCCTCTCCTAGACTGCAGGGCTTGGGGTGGGAAGTCATAAGCCTTGAATCCAGTGCTTTTGCATCCAGATTCTCCCTTGGCACTGAACCTAACATAAGGCCACACAAATGAAAACACAGACAAGTTGAAACAATGAACAGAGGAAATGGTGAAACATTGTCTTTCAAGTAAGGCTCTAAAGAAGGATAGATTTGGTGATGTGCTACATTTGTGCCAAATGTGTGAGTTTGTGTTCTCACAGAACAAAATTGCTTCACTCTTCTAGTCCAATAGGAATCCATGACAAAATGCCTGATGGTTGATTTCAAGGGCTGAAATATTCGCTATATAAAGTGAAATCACTTGGAGTCTGCACTCCAAGAGACTCTTCCTACAGCTCTTCATTGTCCAGCTTAATGGCCTGGGTGTGTAACAAACATGAAGATTTTAGTACATTAACTCTGCCCTGCGTAGTGACAAGAATCTCCTGCACTGTTCCAACAGGAAGGACATGAAGGTAATGTCCACTTCCTTGGAAACGTGCAGGATTTCATAGCAACAGAACAGAAGATTAAGCAAAAAGGAATAAGATACTTCTGGACAAGAACTGGAACTGAGCATATGTTGTTTCAACACCCAACCAGGTCAGTATTGAGAGCATTAGGAGTTATGATACAACATAGCAATGCTGCTGATTAGTAAAGCCTGCAGATATTTCTCACTATATAAACTGTAAAAGTAATACACAGAGATAACAAGAGTGAATAAATTACACCTTGGTAGACTCAATGTCCACACATCTCTGGTACCAAGTCCCATTTCCCCTAGGTAAAGCCATCATCTGGGTACAAACTCTAATCTTACTCTTCTCTGTAACAAATATTTCAGACCCTGGCTCCACATCCTACACACAGCCCAAGCCAGAGTCTAGCAGAATGCTACCACCCTGTAAACTCAGTGATGGGGAGAGGCCTTACCTTGAGAAACTGTAAAGTAAATTATATCAAGTAAGTGCTTTATTATGCGTTCAGTTTTGTCCACCTTACTCCAAGAAGGACATTGAGATGCCCACAGAAGGGCAACAAAGCTTGTAAAGGATCAAGAGCACAAATCCTATGAGAAGTGGCTGAGGGAACTGTGGCTGTTCAGCCTGGAGAAAAGGAGGCTGAGGGGAGACTTTCTGGGCTCTCTACAACTCCCTGAAAGGAAATTAGAGCCAGGTTGGGGTTGGTGTCTTCTCCCAGATGTAAGGAAATGCCCACAGGTTGTTCCAGGGGAGGTTTAGATAGAATATTAGGACAGAATTCTTACTGAAGGCTAAGCTCTGGAACAGGCTGCCCAGAGTGTTGGACTCAGGTCCCTGGAAGTGTTTAAAAGACACACAGATGTGGTGCTGAGGGGCATGGTTTAGTGGTGAACTTGGGAGTGACATTGGGGTTAATGGTTGGACTCAGTGATCTTGGAGGTCTTTCCTAACCATAATGATTCTATAACTCTCTGTAACTGTGCCATGTCTAGTACCCCCAAGCGTATTCTTCCTCAGAGAGAGAGTAAGAAAACTTAATAAAAAATGATAACAAAATCATCTGTTCTTATCCTTTTACAAAAGCCAAACTGTGAGCAAATCTACCACTTTCAGCAGTTTTCTATATATTCTCCTTCAGTAGAAATCTTCCAATCACAATAAACAGATCAACTTACTTTCAAGTTAAGCTTCAAAAATGGCAGAGAGTCTCTAGAACAACATCAGTGGAAGCAACAACATGGCACTTTTAATTAACTGGTATGTCATAAAGCAGAAGGGCTGCTCTCACTTTGCAAGCATCAAAACACATTCCTGCAGGGCAACATTCAGCCCTGCTGTAAAGGAGATAACTGCTTTCAAATGGGTTTATGTTTCTAAGGTGATCAGATGAGCCTTCAGTTAAAATTCCTTCAGAAAAGCCTCAGAGCTATCTCTGAGCATAGACCAAGGGTCTGTTTCATGTCTTCCAGTCTAATCAGCACAGCGCTGACTTCTTAATCATGTCTCTAGCCTGTGCTGGCAGTGAGACATACACAACAGGCCTGCAAAAGTGCTGAGGGGACTGGAACAGCTCCCTGATGAGGAAAGACTCAGAGCTAATTGGGGCTTTTCAGTCTGGAAAAGAGAAGGCTGAGGGGGGAAATCTCATCAATGCTGATCGATACTTAAAGGGTGGGTGTCAGAAGGATGGGACCAGGTTTTTTTCAGTGGTGCCCAGTGACAGGACAAGGGGAAACAGGCACAAACTTGAACATAAGAAGTTCCATCTAAACATGAGGAGGAACTTCTTTAATTTAAGGATGTGGGAGCACTGGAATAGGCTGCCAAGAGAGGTGGTGGAGTCTCCATCTCTGGAGACCTTCAAAGCCTGCCTGGATGTGCTCCTGTGTGACCTTCTCTAGGTGAGCCTGCCTTGGCAGGGGCACTGGACTCAATCTGTCCCTTCCACCCCTACCATTCTATGATTCTGTAATATGAATGCATATCACAGTTAATTTATTTTGTGCCTAAAGATGACAGATTTATTACTTTAGAGTGAAACAACCACTTCAGCACTACACATGGTTGTAGGCACCAAAATGATGGGGTTTTTTTAGAAGAACCCCATGTATATGCTGCTGGAAGAAAGAGAATTCACAATGACTCAGATCTTACTGTAAAGCTGCTGGAGGACCTTGTGTTTATTTGGAGCTGCAGCAGTTTATTACTAAAAGAATTACACAGAATCACAGAACGGTCTGGGTTGGAAGGGACCTCCGAAGGTTATCTAGTCCAACTTCCTCTGCAGTCAGCAGGGGCATCCTCAACTAGATCAGCTTGCCCAGAGCCCTGTCCAGCCTCACCTTGAATATCTCCAGGGATGGGGCCCCAACCACCTCCCTGGGCAACCTGTTCCAGGATTTCACTACCCTCACAATTAGGTTCTCCAAGGAACAGCGTGTGTGTATGTTAACTAAGAAGCATCTGATAGGACACATCACTGCAAGGAAAAGAGGACAGGCATAATTGCCATCTTCTTACCTTTTTTCCCCACATTAAACAGATATAATTAGTTATGCCTAATTTGTAGGACTTCATCTCCAGCGATCAACTCCACAAAGGAGGCCAGCAGGCCCTTTCTTTGAGATTCTTTGTTCCACACTGACAAAGCACAGCAGTCAGAAAGCCAACTTAGGCATCGATGGCTGTTTTACCCTGCCCAAGGCTCTTAGAGCTTATCAGCCAATATGCACTTTAGTGTCACAGAGGGTAATTCATTCTAATTGCTCAAGTAACTGGAAATCAGAAATCTTTAGTTTGTTTCCTACTGCATTTCAGCTTCTTCACTGGAAATGATTTTGTTTGCATGTTTTTGCAAAGTTTATTTTATAACCACCTGAGAAACTTTGAGAAGCCTTTGTGCAGAAGCTGCAGTAAGCTGGATACATTTGATCAAGATGGTGAATTATCATTTATTGTGTGAAGTTTTTTACTCTCCAATAACTTTGAACATGACTTTTGGTTTATTCTCCAGTCACCACACTAAAATAAGACTGCCAGGCTGAGAATTTACCTTGAAAACGAGCTAGTGCTGAGGGATGCTCCTGCTCAAACCAGCTGCCAAGAAACACCAGGGTACAAACTGGGGTATTTGTAGGTCAAACAGCACGGGCTGGTGATGCCAAATGACTCCAGAAATTATCAACCTTCTTTGTGTAAACTGATAGGTATTTTGCCAGAAGAGCTCTTACAGCAGCAAAGACTATTGAGATTCTCCAGGCTTAGGAAAGGTAGCTTTAGAGACAAAACCTGACAATTATTCCATATGTGGGATCTTATGGAAATGCACAAGGATGCCACAAATGGGAGAAATCAGTCCATCAGTTACTAGAATCATAGGGTCTCTGCCTCCTCATTCTCCATCTACCTACCCACACACTCATTACACATCAGGAAACAGGTGGTGAGTCCATTGTCTCATCATCCTCCCTTCCTGGGGTATCTGATGGCTGGAAATGATCTTGTCCTGAAGGCGTGCTGGCTTGGGCCATTGTTGTAGGCCAGCTGCAGTCCCGTGAGCAATGTTATCTTTGCACCTTCCAAGAGTCCTTCCAGTGGCTCTGCCCAACGCACATCAGCTATTGTCTGGGCAAGCAGCAAGTGATTTTATCTTTGTTGAGTCACACCAGGAGAGACAAGCTTCAGTCTCTCACACACGTGTTCTAGACTCCTCAAGAGCTCCAAAAAGGGCTCAGGAATACACAGGGTTCAAATTCAAATATGCTGAAAGAAAGAGGCAACTCTTCCAGTTACAAAACTGTAGCCACAGGAGATGGCTAATGCAGGCAAGAAAAGATAAGCACTGCTGTCACCTCTTTTGCAGCACACAACATTTCTAACTGAATGAAGACAGCTGAGGAATGAGCTCAGGCACACTCTAGGGAAATATGCTTGGCTGGAAAGCTTTTGCAAAGTCTAAGGATGGCCAGCATATACTATAAAAAAAAACACACCTACTTTTCTGTTGTCAGTTGATGAATTAACTTCATAATTACCTACAAATCCATGCTGCTTTGGCATTCTGAATATACCTATTTAAATAAAACATTAGCAAAGGCACATTTCTGCACACATCCACTATCAAAGCTGAACTGTTACTCAAAAAATTAAGACTCTTAAAATATGATCCAAAAAGTTTTGTGGGTTTTTTTTCTTTCCAGTTCTTAATGGAAAAAGCAAACACAGAATTTAACCAGGGCTTGTATTTTCTTCAGAATGCTCCACCTCAATTACTTGTGGGAATTCAGGTATTTTTCTGATATTAAAGAGATTTGCCTTGACACAAATAAAATGATAAATCTATCAAAATGGAGAGATCCAGTGGCTGGAAAAAATGTGAGTACCATCCTAAAACCAAGTTTGCATCTGAAAGTTCAGAAAACTGCACTTTTTGTTTCAGCTCTTCCCAAAACTGGGATTAAGAAAGTCATCAGGAGCCAAGTTCACTAAAGAGAGTTGAATATGCAAAGAGCTATGCTGCTTGCTTCAAGGCTGCTGCAAGAATATTCACATTTAGCCTGCCTTACAGCCACTATGAACAGAGAAAGAAACAGGGAAATAAAATACAGAGTTTTGATTAACTGTGGACTTACATATCTTTGTTAGAGACACTGACAGTGGGATGGAGGCACCCTCAGCAAGTTTGCAGATGACACCAGGCTGTGTGGCCCATTTGACACACTGAAGGGAAGAGATAGCATCCAGAGGGACTTGGACAGGCTGGAGAGGTGTGCCCAAGCCAACCTTATGAAGTTCAAGAAGGTGAAGTGCAAGGTCCTACACCCGGGTCAAGTTAATCCTAAGCATTAATACAGG
Source organism: Colaptes auratus (assembly GCA_015227895.2). NCBI lineage: Eukaryota > Metazoa > Chordata > Aves > Piciformes > Picidae > Colaptes > Colaptes auratus. The sequence goes on along the minus strand of CM026886.1, from coordinate 42,953,505 downwards.
CTGAGAGAGGACCAGCTTGGGAGCAGCCTGGAGAAGAAGGACTTGGGGGTGTCAGCTGATGAAAAACTCACCATGAGCCAGCAAGGATCACTGGCAGCCTAGAAGTCAGCTGTGTGCTGGGCTGCATTCAAAGCACTACGAGCAGCAGGACAGGGAGGGGATTCTGCTCCTCTGTTCTTGTGAGACCCCATCTGGAGCACTGCATCCAGTTCTGGTGCCCCTGACATAAGAGGCACAAGGAGCTGCTGGTGTGGGTCCAGAGTAGGCCACAAAGATGACCAGAGGGCTGGGGCACTTCACCTATGGGAACAGGCTGGGAATGTTGGGGCTGTTCAGCCTGGACAAAAGCCTTCCAGGAGACCTTAGAGCAGCCTTTCAGTACCTGAAGGGGGCTATGAGAAAGCTGGGGAGGGACTTTTTACAAGGGCTTGTAGTGATAAGACAAGGGGCAAGGGATTGAAGCTTGAGGAGGGCAGATTTAGACTGCAGATTAGGAAGACATTCGTTAGAGTGAGGGTGGTGAAACAGTGGAACAGGTTACCCAGGGAGGTTGTGGATGCTCCCTCCCAGGAGGCATTCCAGGCCAAGTTGGACTGGGCCTTGAACAAGCTGTTCCAGTGGAAGGTGTCTCTGCCCATGGCAGGGGGATTGGAACCAGATGATCTTCAAGGTCTCTTCCAACCTAAGTCATTCTCATTCCATGAATCTTTTTCAGATCACAAACATCTAGACATCTGTAAACACAAGGTCAATAAAGCTAGATTCTAGAACACCTTCTCTCCTCCCTAGCTAAAATTGTAAGTTTCAGTTTTGAAGTGAGCTCAAAACACACTGAAACAAATCAATATGGGTGCCACTGGAGCACAGAGAAGTTCTGAGACACAGCACAACTTGGGGGAGGCAGAGCCCCAGCAGAGGAAGACAGAGAAATCCTGTGAGGAGGCTTTAGCCTCAGCAAGTTGGAAAAGATATGGATTTGCTCTCTCCATTTCACATGTGTTTCCCTGCAGACCTCTGGTGCAAATTAAATCTGCGGTTTCTGTGGCAGTGGGAGAAGAGTGAAGTAATTTAGCAGAAGACACCCCCCCAAAAACTCCTTTCAGACATGAATCCCAGGCAGATCAATTTACCTTGTTCCTTCCAAGTGCAAAATGCAAATTCCTAGTCTCTGCAAACATTTAAAAAGTTGCAAAATCCACTACTTGGTGAAACAAAAAGCTGTGAGCAGAAAATGGCCTGGCCACCAGGAAAAGTGTCGGGCACCCCCGCATCAGACAGACAAAGGATTACAGAGCCTGGCAAGATCTCTCCTCAAAGCTTCAGAGTATAGCAGGTCCTTTTTCCAGGGGATAAACTATAGGTTCACACACCTCAGTTGTTATTGTGCCATTCTCAGACATGCCTTTCTCCTACATAAGCTTTCAGACAGCTTTTTAGATGGAACACCTGAATGGCTAAATGATAGGTTTTAAACCAGGGATAACTGCAGAATTTCTTCTGACTCGGGGTGTCTGATAGGAGTCTCAGGTACATATGAGCACTTCTGCCTACACAAGTGATCTGGCAGGGCTCAAACTGCAGCACTCAGCACCGAGATGTGGCATTTCTCCAGGTCCACTTTGAGATTATCTTCTTGGCAGGTTAACTCGAGTCACAGCTTTCATTATGGGGTGACATGAATACTCTCCAAGCAAAGACAGTGAAAGACTCTCTTGAGTTGCTTGCACATGTCCAAACATACTATCACAGGACTTAAATGAGTGGCAGCAGCCAGGCTTTCCTCAATTTTGATGCCATGCATCTCTAAAATGGTGGCAGAGAGCGACTGGAAATAGCTATTTTTCCACCAGAAGTTGTCAGTGAACGTGGTGGGTCACTCCAATTACACCTCCTCAACATTGATCTATATCTTATTACTGCCCAACCTGTGCCTCCTGACTTTATTGATGATTTTTAGGAGGTTAGCTGGAGGGGTGAGCACCCAAAGGCAATCACTAGCAGCCTGCCATTTATCAAACAAACTCAGAGGATCTCCTTAAACATCCTAGCGCAGCTGCACCCTCACAGGGTATGGAGTTTCCAGAAGGCAAAACCAGGGCAAAGAGATGCTGTCAAGCATGTTAGTCCTCTCTGCAGTGTCATTCTGCTTTCTATGTGACTGCAAAGTGCACAGCTTTTCACTAGTGGTACATAAATAATTTGGCAAGGAATGAACAGGCATGAGAAGTGTGGGTAGGAAAAGAAACATGTTTTGAGAGGAGGAGACTCTCCAACAGCCACTTATTATCACCAAGTCCAATGTAAACAGTCATTGCTATTTTTTGCTGCTGTTTTTATGTCCAGGTAATCCTCTGTTGAGTGATCATTTGAGAGGGGGCTGCAGTTATGGAGAAAAAGCAACTTTTGCTTCCCTGCAATGAGGTTCAGAGGAGCCTTAGGACTGTTTAACTTTTGTATGCCTCCAGGAACAGCCCTAATGGGAACAGTAATGCATTACTGAGTTGTGCAGAACTTGCAGTCATTTTCTTCCCAATTAGTCTCTGTAAACTGGACATGGCCATAAGTATCATAACCATAAGTGGAATGGTTCAGTTGATTAGGTGGTGTTGGATGTCCAACTGACTGGTTGGATGCAATGATCTTGAAGGTCTCTTCCAACCTGGTTTATCCTATCCTATCCTATCCTATCCTATCCTATCCTATCCTATCCTATCCTATCCTATCCTACCACTCATAACAGTACAAGGAGCTGAGGAAAGAAGGATGGATGAATGTTAGTGCTGGTCAGTAAAGCTTTTCTGTCACATCTCCTGGTTCTGGCCACCTTTAACCCTGTTTTATTTCCCCTCTTTCTTCCCACTTTATGCTTTTGTGAGTCAAGAGACATTTTCAGGAGGGATTTGAATGGAAGTTCACCACAAGCCTGCAGAAAGTTGTCCATGCTCAGAAGGTAGTCCTGGTGAGGTAATAGAGAGACATGGGGAAAAGACTAAAGGAGGAGCTGAGAACACCATCCCTGGCACAAGGTATGGGAAATGACATGGATAAGTGGAACGAGTTGTGATAAAAATGAAGGGCAAGTATGAAAAGTTTGATACCTAGTTTTGGCTAGAGCACAGCTTAGCTGGATTAAAAACATGAAAAAAGTAGAGATGGGATAGCTGGGACAGGAAACATTTGGATCTCAGTTCAGAAATTTGGCTGAAGAGAGACAATGTAGGTTTAGAAACTTGGCTCAGCATGTTGTAACAATTTGGGGCACCCACTGCATTCTGTACTGGTAAATTAAAAGGCCCACTTTGACCAGCTGTCACTGCAAAGCTTGTGTTCAAGCAGCTGGACTCCCAAACAGCACAGTCACGTCCAGTCTGTTGGCTGGGACCACACTCTGGACTCTGCTAACTGCAGAGACCAAATCTAACATTTTTAACTTCACAGAACCCAGATGTGATGGAAGAAGGAAACACTGGAGAAGAAGATGATTTGATCACTTGCCTTGACTGTGAAGACAGTGGTGGGAACATAAAACATTGCAGACAAGGGTATCAGAAAGAGCTTGAGCAGAAAGATCATGAACCCTCATCTGTGAATGGCAAACTTGAAAAATCAGTTTCTAGATATGTTTATAAACAATAAACCAGGTTTGGAAGAGACCTTCAAGATCATCACGTCCAACCTATCAACCAATCCAACCCACCTAAACAACTAGATCATGGCACCAAGCACCCCATCAAGTCTCCTCCTGAACACCTCCAATGATGGTGACTCCACCACCTCCCCAGGCAGCCCATTCCAATGGGCAATCACTCTCTCTGTATAGAACTTCCTCCTAACATCCAGTCTAAACCTCCCCTGGCACAGCTTGAGACTGTGTCCTCTTGTTCTGGTGCTGGCTGCCTGGGAGAAGAGACCAACCTCCACCTGTTCACAACCTCCCTTCAGGTAGTTGTAGACAGCAAGAAGGTCACCCCTCAGTCTCCTCTTCTCCAGGCTAAGCAACCCCAGCTCCCTCAGCCTCTCCTCATAGGGCTTGTGTTCCAAACCCCTCACCAACTTTGTTGCCCTTCTCTGGACACGCTCCAACAAGTCAACATCCTTCCTAAACTGAAGGGCCCAGAACTGGACACAGGACTCGAGGTGTGGCCTAACCAGTGCAGAGTACAGGGCCAGAATGACCTCCCTGCTCCTGCTGGCCACACTGGTCCTGATGCAGGCCAGGATGCCATTGGCCCTCTTGGCTGCCTGAGCACAAAGAACACAAAGAACACAAAGAGCCCAGAGTGAAGCCTTGCCTACTTATTCTTCAGCCTCTTCACTGAATTTTGAACATCAGGGGCTAAGACCATGGGGGCTAAGGCCATCAGGTCTGGTACCATCAAAAACAGGTGATGGCTTGACAACTCATATGACACAGATTTGAGGACCAGCAGCTGAGTGATCTTGCTAGCTCTACATCAGGTAGTCTTCATATTTCCCTTTTCAATGACATCAGAAAGTAACAAGCAGAAATTCTGCAAATTCTGCATTTCTGCTGTTTCCTTCAAGACCCAGGCTTTGATATGAAAAAAAAACCCCTCTCAACTATAAAAATCTTTGTGTTTATATGTATTTACATTACAAAGATTCTTCTTATTTTTAACTTAGCCACAGATACCTGTCTGGAGTGGGTAAAAAAAACCTCAAAAAGTTTAAAAAGGGTGGTATTTCTCCCTCCTACTCACATCAATGATGCCTTAATATCAAAGATTAGTAGAGACCTTGTAAAAGATATAATGCTACAAACTTAGATGAGTCTGTCAGAGGGTCACCTTCATTATAGAAACATTTAATTTTTGCCAGGGAAGAGGAAAACAACCACCAAGCAATATAGCTGCCACTAGAAAAGTCTGGTCAAACCAGCTAATTTGCAATTCAGGCATATATGGACAGTAACAAGGGTAATTAACAATAAATTCCTGCACCTAGCACTAAATCCTTTCAGCTCTTTATTTCCTAGGCACTGACTGGAAGAAAAAGCCCAAAACAAAACCAAACACCAAAACCAACTAAACAAAACAAACTGCTCTGGGCTTAAGAAAAGCTTTTACCAACTGCATGTAGGTTGTTATAAAACTGTGCACAAATGGACTCATTAGCTCTCTACCTCATTTTGAACAGCACGAGCCACCATTGATCATCTATTAAAAAGAAAGCTGATTATCATGATAAAAATTCAAGGAAGCAAAGATGCCTTTTTGCCTTTAAAAGCCTGGTGGTCAGTAAGGGATTTTAAAAACACCACACAGAAATGTGTAGTTTGATGACTATCATAGAATGGTTTGGGTTGGAAGGGATCCCCAAAGGTCATCTAGTTCAACCCCCCTGCAGTCTGCAGGGACATCCTCCACCAGATCAGGTTACTTACGGCCTCGTCTAGCCTGACCTTGAACAGCTGCAGGGATGGGGTCCTGGACAACCTGTTCCACTACCCTGATGACAAAGAACTTGTTCCTAACATCCAATCTAAATCCTAAATCTTTCTCCAATTTCAAACCACAGTTCCTCATCCTAGCACTACAGGCCTTTGGAAACAGTCTGTCTGCAGCCTTCTTGTAGGCCCTATTCAGCTATTCCATATGTGACTTTAACCTCTGCCATGTTACCAGCCTGCACTTTTAAGATGCATCCCTAACCCAGGGTATTGATGGAATTAAAACAATTACCTCCATTTCTCCTCCCAGGTGTCTTCAACTTTGCCTGCACAGTAGTAAACAAGCACACACATCTGGAAAGGAACAGCCATGTTTGAAAGAGCACAGGTGAAACTGCAGCAGAAAAGGGTGGTCTGTACTCAGAGGGGGTTCAGTCTGCTCCCTAGGGGGAATCCAAGATCCCATGCTGCTAACAGCTTAGTAGTTATCTTCCATCTTTGAACTGAAAGGCAGAATTGCAGCATTCAGGGGAGCAGCAGGTAGCTCTGAAGTCTCATGCTCAAGACCTCAACTGAATAGAAGACTACCAGGCAATATTTGTGTCTGCCAAGGAGTGGGGTTTTAAGAGTAGTCATACCAAATGCCCCTGAAGCACCCCCAGCATGCTGCTTCAAACATCTGAGGGAGCTCTTTTTGTGCATGAAGCACATCTACACAGCATGGTTTTGCTCAGCTTGTGTTTCCACAAGTCAGCTAATCCTTCTGAAGAGACTGTGGATACATCTTACACTCCTCACACATGATTATAAAAGCACAAATCCTACCCTTTTCAGGATGTAATGCAGCCAGACACCTCACCACGAGTTATCTAGGTGAACACCCCCTTGAGAACAAAAACATCCTCACCAGAAGCAAACAGAAAATAACCTCCAAAATCAATAGCACATGAAACTGCATTGTTGATTTCAGAGTATGTTGCAATGACATTCAGTTTTATCAAGCTCTAACTGTTTGTGACTTGTCGGTATTCTCTTCCCTCACTCCAGAAGTGAGTCGATGAGACACTGCTTTGTGTGCCCCTGCTGAACTGTCAAGGCCCTTTCCCCTCAAACTGACGCACCACGCTTCGAAAAGTCTCACCTGAGAGCAATTTAGTCTTATCAGGTATTTGACTCTAAGAGATACACAAACAAGAAGGAAAGTGGACAGTATAAAGTCACTTTGCTCTACAATCATAGAATCATAAATCATGGAATCATTTTAAGCTTGGAAAAGACCTCTAAGTCCAACCTTCTATCCAACCCCTCCATGACCACTAGACCATGTCCCAGAGTACCACATCTACTCATTTTTAGAACCTCTCCAGGTATGGCACAGAGTCTTGCCATTTTATTGCATTTTGCTACAGAAGCCACTTCAATAACAGGAAAAACAATATGAAAAGAGGAGAAGGGGAGTGAGTCTTTCCTGCTTTTAGCACTTAGAAATCTAGGGAAGGCAACACAATCAATGCACATCCACACTGCCCAAGCAGAAGGTTTTTGGCAGCATGCTTTTTAAAGCTTCACTCAGCTTACGTTCACCTCTTTTGGGGAAACAGTTTGCAGCTCAGAGTCAAACACCTTTCCCCTCTCTTCTACCAGATTGTCTCCCTGGAGACTTGACCCCAGTACCCCTTATCCCAGAAATGGTCTCAGACACAATGCTGTTGGGCACTGGGAAAGCAAAAAGTAATACAGGAATAGTGGTCCAACAAAATGTGCCTCTTTCCTCACCACCTGCATTCTCCAGTTATGACATGGAATGTTCAGAGTGTATTTTGAAGACACAAAAATTTCAACACAGGATGACCTTTGCCTTTTGCAAATTTCCTTGCAAAACACCTGCCTCCTGAGCAAAACAAAACAGCTGCTGTGCTGCACTTTTCTCCAGAGACACTGGCCACAGATAGGATTAAATGACTTGTGATTGATTACTGGATTGATCAGCCAAACAAAGCTCAGGCTGTGAGCACAGCCCTTAATAACACTCAAGGCTGTGTTACAGCTTACCTCTGCTGGAAGGAAATGCGGATGAAGATTAATGACTGATTCAGATCACAACACAAGAAGTTCTAGAGGAAGTTCTGGAAAGTGAGCCTTGCATTTTTCTGGACTGTAAGGGCATCTTCTGGAGGATATCTGATTGCTGTCCAAAGCCCTGTGCTTTTGAAGTTTACTAAATGATGCATCTGGCATCACCTACCACAGACACCACTGCGCTTTTACAATACAGCAAAGCAAAACTGATGTGTATTGGGCAGAACTCCTTACACACTGTGATTTCTCTTGTCACTCTACCTTATATCATGTCACAGATACCCTGTTTTATGAGTTCAGTAACATTAACAGCAACTTAACTGACAAAGACCTCTGTGCTTATGTGTTAATATGGGACTGAGAGCCAGCAGTTTTCTGTTGAAGGCATTTTCACTGTTTCACTGAAACTGCTAAATGCCAGCAGAATTACACAGCTCTTATCCAAACAGGCTTCAGATTATTAGCTCAAGAAATAGATCTTTCCAAGAACTTTAACTCTTTTACCCATTAAAATCTTTATTCTTTTGAAAGCTGAAAAATCCAGTCCCCAGATGTGTGTGTGTGCAGGCACCTTCTCAGTGACACATTAAACAGCTCACACAAACACCAGCTGCAACGTGGATGCTAAACACCAGAAGCCAAATGATATAACAAGGTCCACATCCATACTATAGCTAGAACCAGAAGTATTCCTCAGTGTGCAATATAAAGAGTGGCAAAGAAACACAGAGCAGGACAGCAAACCCTTCTAGACAGAACTGAGGGGAATGGCAGTGTGTCTTGTCAGCTTTCAGCAAACTTTCTGCAGGGACATTTCATGGAAACTCCTTTGGGGGTCTGGGAAGGTGCAAGTATAAGAATGGGAAGACAGTAAAAGGCTTTGAGGACTCCAGGATGAGGCAGAGCACCTCTAACTTCCAAGGGGTGAGCTGCCAGCCCTTCCAGGCGGCCTGGGGTAGCAGAGAGGAGAGAGGACAGGGTGAATAGCTTGGGAGGCTAAAGCCTACCTCCAGTCCCTGCAATCCAGAGCAGGATGCAGGTGTCATCTTAGCAGCAGGACAGTTTGCTCCCAGTTTGGGACAGGGGAGACTGGCAGCTGTGAGACTCAATGGCTCATATAAGGAAAACCCTCATTAGCAGCAGGAACATACCTGTGGTTGCTTCACATGTAATCAGTCACAATTTAGTCTTCCTTGTAGATGCAGATCTCGAGCTCCAAAGCCTTTGAAGATACTTCTCCCTTCAAACAGCCACAAACTTCCTCCTGCTGAAGAAGAAACAACCTGGATGGAGCACATGCAAAGTGTTTCCTCTTCTTCTAAGCTTGTCTATATAGCGGATTGACCACGGACAGCTGCCAGACACCCACCTTGTCACTCTCTCACTCCCCATCCTCAACAGGATGGAGAGAAAATAAGGAAAAGCTTGTAGGTGGAGATGAAGACAGGGAGATCACTTACTATCACTGTCATGGACAAACCTGACTTCACTTGGTGAAAATTAACCCAATTTTAGCACTAATGAAAACAGAGTTAGGTGGTGAAAACACAGGCAAAAATTAACACTCAACCCCCCTTCGGTTCATTCCTTTACTCCTGACTGCTCTGCCCACCAAGCAGCACAGGGGATGAGGAACAGGGGCTAGTCAGGCCAGAGCAGCTTGTCATGGTTTAACCACAGCCAGCAACTAAACACTACTCACTCCTCCCCACCAGTGGGATGGGGAGGACAAATGGGAATCAAAAAGTAAAATTTATGGGCTGAGATAAGATCAGCTTAATAATTGAAATAAGAAGATAAAAAGAGAGAGAGAGCCCCCAAGAAAGGCAAGTGATGCACAATACAATGGCTCACCACCCATTGACTGATGCCCAGCCAAATCTCTGAGCTGCAGCTGGCATTGCCCAACCAACCTCTGCCAGTGTTGGCATGACATCCTCTGCTACGGGATATCCCTTTGGCTAGTTTGGGTCACCTCTCCCCACCAGCTGCTCCCCACCAGCTGCTTGTGCATCTTCTCACCAGCAGGGCACCAGAAACTGAACAATGCTTGAACACGGATGAACATTCCTTAGCAACAAGTCAAACATAGTGTGTTACCAAAACTGTTCTCACAGGAAATCCAAAAGACAGCACTGAACCAGCTGATTCCGTTCCCACCAAAACCAGGACAAGCCTCTTTCTCCTCTTTCTTCTTCCCCAGGCCTTTCCTTGCCCCACCACAGCCCTGGCACCTGGAGCTGCCTCTCCTCCTCTCCCAGACCTCAGCACTGACAGAACTGTTCCTCACCCCTCACATTTCCAGCATTTTTGCCCTACATTCCTTTCTTCAAGGTGTGTCTGAGAGCTGAGGAGCTGGACTGTGCCTGCCCACAGGCTGCAGGAAACAGCTGGAACTGCCTGTGCCTACATTGAAGCTGCAGGAAACAGCCAGAAGCAGCTGGAACTGCCTGTGCCTGCCCCAAAGCTGCAGGAAACAGCCAGAAGCAGCTGAAACTGCCTGTGCCTGCCCCAGAGCTGCAGGAGCTGTCCAGAACTAGCTGGAACCGTCTTTGCCCACCCCAAAGCTGCATCAACTGTCTGGAACTGGCTGTGCCTTCATTGAAGCTTCACAAACAGGCCAGAAATGGCTGGAACTGGCTTTGACTGATCCAAAGCTGCAGGAACTGGTTGGAACCAGCTGGAACTGCCTGTGCCTGCCCCAGCCAGAACTGTCTTCACCTATCCCAGCCTCTCCTAGCAGAGGTTCCTCATCAGCCCCCCGCTGCCTGCTTGATCCCTTCATACCTTCATTTCACTCTGTGTTCTGTGCCTGTTTGTTCTGCTGTAGGTGTTCCAGCAGCTAAAACAATGAATCACCTCTAAGGCTGAGATCTCCCTTTTTAATTGACCTCTAAAATTGCATGAGTCTGCATTTATGCTATCATTAACAATAAATATGATGTTTTCTCCTTCCCTCTTTAAAGTCAAAGCTGCTCAGCCAAAAATAGCTACTGCCCTTTAGCCCAACAGGTCTTATGTGTATATTTTTCATATTATCATCTCATGCCTTTAGCCTCAGTAATGACATGTCAGTAATTAGATACAAACTGGCATGTAAATTACTAGGAGCAAGTTCCCCTCTGTTATCTCATTTATAGCCTGATAACAATTTTACTTCCAGGAAAGTCAAAGACAATGATTGAGAAGCAGCTTCCAACTTGCTGAGCAGTGGCTGACACACAGTGGGATGCTGTGGGGTTCCTGATCACTGCTGTAAATCCAGACTCTTCCACACCCAGATGTTCAGGTGAAGGGAGGTGCTCCTCACCCCCTGCTCTGATGAGGCCACAACTGGAGTATTATGTCCAATTGTGGGCATAATTGAAGAGGGACAGGGAACTGGAGAAAGACCAACAGAGGGCCACAAGGATTAAAGGACTGGAGCATCTTTCTGATTAGGATAGGCTGAGACTTGGGCTCTTTAACCTGAAGAAGAACAGACAGTGGGGATCTTCTCAGTGCTTGTCAGTATCTAAAGGGTGGAAGTCTGGGAAAGGACAGAGCTGGGCTCTTATCAATTGTGGCCAGGGATAAGACAAGGGGCAATGGGTACAAACTATAGAATAGAATAGAATAGAATAGAATAGAATAGAATAGAATAGAATAGAATAGATCAGGTTGGAAGAGACCTTTGAGATCATCGCGTCCAACCTATCAACTAATCCAACACCACCTAAACAACTAAACCATGGCACCAAGCACCCCATCAAGTCTCCTCCTGAACACCTCCAATGAGGGTAACTCCATCACCTCCCCAGGCATTCCAATGGGCAATCACTCTCTCTGTAAAGAACTTCTTCCTAACATCCAGCCTAAACCTGCCCTGGCACAGCTTGAGACTGTGTCCTCTTGTTCTGGTGCTGCTGCCTGGGAGAAGAGACCAACCCCCACCTGGCTACAACCTCCCTTAAGGTAGTTGTAGAGAGCAATAAGGTCACCCCTCAGTCTCCTCTTCTCCAGGCTAAGCAACCCCAGCTCCCTCAGCCTCTCCTCATAGGGCTGTGTTCCAAACCCCTCACCAACTTTGTTGCCCTTCTCTGGACACGCTCCAGCAAGACAACATCCTTCCTAAACTGAGGGGCCCAGAACTGGACACAGGACTCAAGGTGTGGCCTAACCAGTGCAGTGTACAGGGGCAGAATGACCTCCCTGCTCCTGCTGGCCACACTGTTCCTGATCCAGGCCAGGATGCCATTGGCCCTCTTGGCTGCCTGGGCACACTGCAGGCTCATGTTCAGCCTACTATCAACCAGCACTCCCAGGTCCCTCTCTGCCTGGCTGCTCTCCAGCCACTCTGACCCCAGCCTGTAGCACTGCATGGGGTTGTTGTGGCCGATGTGCAGAACCTGGCACTTGGATGTATTCAATCTCCTGCCCTTGCACTCTGCCCATCTGTCCAGCCTGTCGAGGTCCCTCTGCAAAGCCTCTCTGCCCTCCAGCAGATCAACTCCTGCCCCCAGCTTGGTGTCATCTGCAAATTTACTGATGATGGACTCCATGCCCTCATCCAGATCATCAATAAAGATGTTAAAGAGCATGGGGCCCAGCACTGATCCTTGGGGCACACCACTAGTGACTGGCCGCCAGTCACAGGTGGTTTTATTTGACCTAAAGGAAAAACTTCTTTACTTTGAGAGTGATGAAGCACTGGACCAGGCTGCCCAGAGAAGTAGCAGAGTCTCCTCTGCAGAGATTCCAAACCTGCCTGGACACATTTCTGTGCAACCTTATTGAAGCAAATCTGCTTTGGAAGGGAGGTTAGATTAGGTGGCTTCCAAAGGTCTCTTCCACACCCTACCATGCTGGGATTTTGTCCATCAACACTGTCAAAACCTGGGAGTTGCTTGTTCTGACAAAGGTGTGATGAGTGCCTCTGCCCCATGCCTACACTGCATCCCACCTCCAAAGCACCAGTGAAACGACCAAACCTCTTTCACACATTACTGCTGTGGCTTTCTTCTGATTAATAAATCCTAACATCTCTATCATCCTGCACCACAGCAAGGTTTTGGATCCGCAGAGCTCTGCCCTATGACTCCCACCTCACTAGAGCTCAGGTTCTCTTCTTGGACATAGCATATACGTCTGCTGAAGTGCACAGAGGGGGTTGCCACAGGAGTTAAGAAGAATGAACCTTTCATCCCCCAAAGCACAAACTCTTACAACTCAATTAATTCCATGAGCTGCATGACATTCCATGCAATTGCCAGGGAAAAAACACAGTTGTCTATGTTAGATTAGTGCACCAAAAATACATTCCTAACAGTGACAAATATTCACCTTCTGGTTTTATTATTTCAGTCTGATACACCAAGAAAAAAAATATACAGTTATACCTTTTAAATAAATAGTGACAAGCCTTTTGGTTGACCAGAAGGCAGCAACTTTCTCCAGGCTGCTGTAAGCTGGACAAGCTGGAGAACTGGGCCAAGGTGAACCTCACAAGGTTCAACAAGAGCAAGTGCAGTATCCTGCACCTCAGCCAGAACAATCCTCACCATCAGTACAGGCTGGGGGATGAGATGATAGAAAGCAGCCCTGCAGAAAAGGCCTTGGGGGTGATGACAGCTGAGAAGCTGGACATGAGCAGACAATGTGCCCTTGCAGCCCAGAAGGCCAATGGCATCCTAGGCTACATCAAAATATGCAACACTAGCAGATGGAGAGAGGTGATTCTGCCACTTTGCTCTGGTAAGGCCTCACCTGGAGTATTGTGTCTACTTCTGCAGTCCTCAATACAGGAAAGATGTGGGCATGATGGAGCAGGTCCAGAGGAGGACCATTAAGATGATCAAGAGGTTGGAACACCTGTGTTATGAGGACAGGCTGAGGGAGATGGGGCTGTTCAGCCTGGAGAAGAGGTGGTTCTGGGGAGACCTAATAGCAGCCTGCTAGTACATGAAGGGGGCCTACAAGAAGGCAGCCTTGTTTCCAAAGGTCTGCAGTGATAGGATGAGGGGCAATGGCTTGAAATTAGAGAAGAGCAGATTTAGATTGAATGTTAGGAACAAGTTCTTTACCCTAAGGGTGGTGGAACATTGCAACAGGGTGCCCAGGGAGGTAATTGAGGTCCCATGCCTGGAGTTATTCAAGGTGAGGCTCAATAAGCTCTGGGCAACCCGATCTAGTTGAGGATGCCCCTGCTTACTGCAGAGGGGGTTGGACTAGATGACCTTTGGAGGTCACTTCCAACCAAAACCATTCTATGATTCTATGTCTGATGAAAACTGGGCCACAGTTCATTCCTGGGTCCATTCCAATAGGAATAATTTTACACCAGCACATCTTTGATTTTAGTGAGAATGAATGCTCCACACAGACATGGCTTAAAGCAGTTTTTCTCCTGTGTTATCTGTCCTCACTTGGATATAGGGTGTTATCTCCAGGAAGCTGGGCTGGCAGTGAATTACCTATCCCTTGTCCCAAGTGTTGACAAGGCTTATGTAGGCAGGAATAAGGAATTCAGGAGCTGTAAGCATTAATCACCTGAAATGCCTCTCGAAGTTTCAGCACACGGGATGGCATTGCGCTTCCCCAGATTTTCTCTGCTCCTGATCAAAGAATTGGTTTTCCTTTCAGGTCACATTTACAGCTAGTTTGTATGGTTGCTGTAGCAATTACCACAAACGACAGCCTGGCCCCAGGAAAGGGGCAGAGACACTGTAGAGTTATACACAAGAAGCCTTGGGGGAAAATACAGACTGCGGTGAGGATTTCCCAGTGACTTCTGCTCTCTGTAGGTAATGGGCACCTATTTCCTTCTGCCCACATAAACATACACATGCCACCCATGGGGTTTTAATGGTTATTTTTCTGGAGTCCTCTGAGATGCTGATGTCTGATCAGCAGAGTTTCAAGTGTTGATACTGAGCTACGAAATTCTTTGAAATAAAGTCTACCAGCAGCTGGTAAGAAAATGAAGCATTGCTGTTCCCAGTGAAGAAGCAGTGTGACTAATGACAGTGTCAGGCATCTGATGCTCCCTGAAACTAGTGCTGTATATTAAAACAGCCTTTCTGTACTGATAACTTTCAGAAAGGACTATAATAGCATCCTTTCAACTAGAGCTTTCCATCTCTCCAGATATTTCATTGCACTCCTAACTTCAATATCACCTTCCTTTTAATAGCATGGCTCTGCATTATAATATCCCCTGTGCTCTGGTAGGGCCTAAAAAAACCAACACCAGCGCAGCTGGGAGCAGAGACAAAGTTTAAGATTCATCAGAAATTTCTTCAGAAAGTTCAGAAGGGAAAAATAAATAAATAAAAGAACTAATATAAATGTATATACTTTCAACGTGGAGTTTTCTGTTTGCTCTGAAAACTATTACACCAACTGCCAGCACAGGAGACTTGCTTTGCCCTTTTCAAATTAAAAGTGTAAAATAACAGTTGGTAAGTGAGAGGGGACAGGGAGGGGTTTTGTTTGGTTGTCTTTAAACCTAAGTGTGTGTGAGGTTGTTGACTTTGTGAGTCTTTCACAGACTGATTAAAATGGACCCAGCTCTAACACGTGTGCCAGACAGCTGGCAGTCCTCTAAGAGAAAAGGAGCAACAGAGCAGAGTACTGACATGCACCACATACGTTTCAAATGACTTGTGAGTGCATTCCGGTGGCTTAAAAGCGTGAAGATTGTCAGAGATGAGGACATTGCTCTGCCCAGCCACACAGTGTACTGCAAGAGGCAATGCACAGACAGCAGAGTCACTAACTGCCACTCATTCACTATCCCAGCCCAAACCACAGCCCTGATCCTGCCTTACATACACTGTACCAGCTCCTTATACAGTGTCTCATGCTTTCTCCTACCAATTACCATGTTACATCTATTCCATACCACACTGTGCTACTTGATCTATAGACTGAGCACTTGCAAAAGCACAAGCCAGACTAGCACTGCCACCACAGTTCATGCTTTATGCTACTGAAAAGGCTTTAGATTATGCCCAGCTCTTTCCAGGTACCTGCACAGTGTCATTAGCACTCAGACAAATCACAGCCCCTCTGCTCCTCCCTCTGGCAGCCCAGTAGAATGCCCCATCACCAGGGCACACCAACAGTGATCAGTTGCCATCTTTCAGGCCTCTATTGACGTCACTGCAGAAGCATCCCTGCAATTGCCAGCAAGCTCACTAACAAGCACTTTTCCATACAGCACAGCTACATTTGGAACCAGCAGTTGCCAAAGGAGGCTGAGTAGAACAGAAGCAGAAAGGAGAACCATTTGATTGATTCCCATTTGGTTCCTGTGCAAAGGGCTTTTTAACCTCCCAGCCCACCTCAGCACAAGGTACTTGGGTTTTTCTGTCTTCCCCTCTGAAGCACTGTGCAGTGGTTTGAACTTTTACCTGCGTGGAGCAGCACAGCAAACATCAGAGGAGGGAAAGCTAATTCATCCAGGGCAGCAATTTGATTGATGCTGTGCTGAAACAGATTAAGTAGCAATAACCATCAAGAAGCTGGCAGCCCCAGACTCTGCCAGGCTCAGTTACAGATCAGTTTACTTCTGGGAATGCTGGCCTTGAAGCTGTTTCAGCTGTGATCATTGGTAGGAAAAGCAACCCTGGTAAACATCATCTCCCTGCCACAAAAAACTGAACTGGGTACGTAACCAGAGCTGGGGAATGGTGAACAGTGATCAACAGAAATGATTTAAACAGAGGTGGAAGAAAAAAGAACACATCCAGAAGCTCAGTGTCACAGCTTCCATACCTAGGAGAAATGCTGCCTGTAAGATTCACAGGCCATGACACAATGCCTGGCATTCAAGGGCTAAACATAAACCCATTAGATGTCGATGGGCTTCACTTGGGATGAGAGTAAACCCATTGCAGTACAGAGAATCCTGTTTATGGCTCACATCTGGTGCCTGTACCCGTGGCTGGTTTATACAACTTCTCAATGATCCCCATGGTGTCCCAGAACTGCATCACCACCCAGCTGCTGCCCAAGTTCATCCTGCTCCCCAGGGAAATCCTATTCTTCAAAATCCTCATGACTTACCAGTCAAAATCCTAATGTGCTGTCCCTGCAAATCAGCAGCCCACCACACTGCCCTGTCTGTTGGGCTGCCCAGCTGGTTTGATCCTCATGGATGGTCTCCACAAGCAGTCCACAGTCTGCCCTTTGGGCACATCAAAGGCAAGTGGGAAATAACTTGGTAGACCTGGTGGGCAGGAGAAAGTACTCTGGGCTTAAACCACATACCAAGTATCTGCTGCTTCCCTGTTCTTGTATGTAGCGTGCTTCCCTGTTCATACAGCTGAGTAAATTTGGGTGGATTTGTCTTCTCACCCAGACACAGTGTCCAGATTGTGCTTAAAATAAAGGATGGCAATGGACATAGATATGTTCATGAAGGCCTCCACCAAAGGCACTTTGTTATTTTAGCTTGCTACAGGAGTTAGCCATTCAACACATGCACAGCACCTTCATCCTACAGAGCCAGCATGCTCCTGTGTGCAAGTCAAACCATGACAGTGAGCAAAGAAGCCACAGCTCAGCACGAGTCATTTTAACACATATTAGATGCTCTCACAGAGATCAATTAGCACCTCTCCCTGGTTGCCACCGGAGGCAACTGGCAGCACAGAACTAGAGCCATGCCAAGAGGACTCCTCACTGTGGGGAAAATTAACATGGGTATAGGACACCTAAGAGGCATGTGGGACTTTTCTCTGCCACCCAAGGAGCTCTGAGGTCACAGAACGATCCGATACAGAGCATCAGACTGGCCTCTCACCTGGGAAACACTGAGCATCTTCAGTTCCCAGAGTAACCAGTAGGATCAATGGGTGCCAAGCCTCCTCCAGGGCTGCATAAACAAAGCAAGTCTGACCTCTTGCTGCTCTAAACATTCTGTTTGGAAACACCCCCCAAAACCTCTTTTCTCCCAACTCTTTTCTCATTGGCTTGCATACAGCACAGACTGCTGTTTGCCTTCAAGACACGGTGTGTCCTGTGGTTAGCTCCTTGCGTCACATCTTCATTAGCAGCATGAGGGGAAACAGCTCCTGCAGAGGCAGTGTCTGCCATCATGGAAGAAATCACCCTCATTAAAAACCAAAATGAGTCATTTTCCCCACAGATTTTTCTGGTGCTTTATTCCCTTTTCACTGTGCTGGTGAGCCTGAATGTTCCAAATAACAGAATCACAGAATCACCAAGGTTGGAAGACACCTCAGAGATCATTAAGTCCAACCTGTCACCCAAGACCTTATGACTACTAAACCATGGCACCAAGTGCCACGTCCAATCCCCTCTTGAACACTTCTAGGGATGGTGACTCCAGTGACCTCGCTGGGCAGCACATTCCAATAGCTAATGACTCTCTCAGTAAAGAACTTTCTCCTCACCTCCAGCCTAAACTTCCCCTGGCACAGCTTGAGACTGTGTCCTCTTGTTCTGGTGCTGGGTGCCTGGGAGAAGAGACCAAATCCCTCCTGGCTACAACCTCCCTTCAGGTAGTTGTAGACAGCAAGAAGGTCTCCCCTGAGCCTCCTCGAGGTCAAGCAGTTTGAGGAACAATAACAAACTCAGTAATAATTTGGCGCAAATATGAGCAACTTTGTTTCAAAGGGTCAGGCCAAATTTCAGCAGATTCAGTAAATCTTAGAGGATCCATAAACACTTTCCAAATAGAAGCTAGAAGGAAGCAGACACAAGGGGGCCTACAAGAAGGCTGGGGAGGAACTTCTCAGGCTATCAGGTAGTGATAGGACTAGGGGGAATGGAATGAAGCTGGAGGTGGGGAGATTCAGGCTGGATGTGAGGAGGAAGTTCTTCCCCAGGAGAGTCGTCAAGCCCTGGAATGGGTTGTCCAGGGAGGTGGTTGAGGCCCCGTCCCTGGAAGTGTTTAAGCCCAGGCTGGATGAGGCTCTGGCCAGCCTGATCTAGTGTAGAGTGTCCCTGCCCATGGTAGGGGGGTTGGAACTAGATGATCCTTGTGGTCCCTTCCAACCCTGACTGAAACTATGAAACTATGAAACTTTTTCTTTTTTCACCTGTTCCATTTAGTCCCTTAACTTTTATTTAATTGATTGGGTCTTGTTTTTTTTTTTTAGCTTCACTCAGCTATCCTTCCTTTGCCTTCTGCAAAGAATTGAGGGGACAGTGTTTAATATAATCTGATGTAGCAGAAAGAGCCAGAACAAGCCAAAGAACAAATCCATATATTAAAATTTCCTCCTCTCCCTTTGCTCTCATACCTTCACCAAGTGGCTG
Source organism: Colaptes auratus (assembly GCA_015227895.2). Taxonomy (NCBI): domain Eukaryota; kingdom Metazoa; phylum Chordata; class Aves; order Piciformes; family Picidae; genus Colaptes; species Colaptes auratus. The sequence continues at coordinate 42,934,748 of CM026886.1, read as the reverse complement.
TAATAAAATAACACTGGATACTAACAATTCCTACAGTGCTGGGCTTCAGCCAGCATTTAACCTGAGAGTCCCTTATTAATGTGAGTGGAAATAAGTAAGGTTTTGGTCACATCCTGATTCCATATTACAGCAGAAATAATCAGCCTTGCCACAGAAGCTTTCAACAAAAAGAAAAAAAGAAAATAAAAAAAAGAAAAAGAAAGACTCAAATGAGCAGAAATTGGAAAGATAAAAAAAGCCACTATATAAATCATATTCTTCTTATTAATGTTATGCATTTTTATTTTCCAGGAATCAAACTGGCATACTTTGTGTGCATGCAGAAAACCACAGTCCTCTTCTGAAATGTTTAATTTACATGCAAATTAGACTCAGGGACCTACTGGTTGCAGCTATTCCCTTTCAGTCATAAACTGGCCTTAAAAGCCTAAGTAAAAGGATAATATTATGGCAACAAGATTATTACTGGACCTGTAAAAGTTTAGCTTATAAAAGCCATAGAGATTGAATTCAGTGAACAGGAATCATAGCAGGGAAGGAAGAAAGAAATGTTATAACAATGAGAAAAACTGGATTTCCAGAGCAGCAAATATGAAATTGCTTCGGTTTAGAACAGACACAATGAAACAAAGATTTTTTTTTTGCAATTACACTGCTTTCTGATGTGCAAATCATCTGGCCTGCACATCACCCTTATTCTTCTAGGGAAAATGCTGACAACTTACTCTGGGTGGCCCACAATCTCTTATTTTAATCCAATATATTTCAGTGACAATGCTGCTTTAAATGGTTTCATAGTGGTGACAGATCAGAAAGAAGTAGATTAGTAAAAGAGGCATCGTTATCCAAAGCCCAGGGAAGTGAAAGGAAGAACTCCATAGTGCATTTAACCACAGCAGCTCTGTCGGGTATCAACCTTGGAAAACAGCTCTCCAGAGAATTATTTCACAGCAAGTTTCACCAAAGCACTACCGAGGACCTGCATTGTGTCTGAGCAGCAGTAGAGTATTTAAGCCTTGATCATGACAGCAAAAAATGTGACTTGATGGAAAATTGCACGTCCTGAAAGCAAGCCAGAATAGAAACACACCTTTCCTGGTGTTTCACATTAGCTTAGGCAAGTAGGATATATTGAAAGATGAAGATTTCCTCTTTGTCTGCCTCTGGCTTAAGAGGCCTAAATGGAATGGCTCTAAACACATCTTAAATGCAGGAAACTAAAAAGGTCCATTGTAATTCTTTCCATAACAAAGGAAGGCATCAGACACCCAGCGAACCCAAGCTTTTTCATCTGTGAAAGACTAAAATCTTGTGACTAGTCCGTCCCTGTTTCACTAAGAAAATCACTTCATGTAACTCCCTACTTGCAATTTTACTATAGGTCGAAATAAATCACAGAAACCACTATAGCATCATTACATTGTCCACAGCTGTGAGTACAACAGCAACACATACCTGCAGAGCACCCACGATGGCTTCACAGTAATGCAAGAATACAACAAGGGATTGTTTGGGAAGTGCATGAAAGTGCCACGACAATGTCCTTAAGAGCCTTCTGCACTGTGATGGGGAAACAATTTTGACCGCTGCTTGCCCAGAGATTCTTATTACAAGGTTTTCACGTTGTAAAATTAGTTTAGCAAACCGATTTCCATGCGTGGCTGCAGAATTTTCACACCCAGGCAGATACCAAGCACCAGCCTGATTTCAACCCACCTCAGTGGCCCACAGCTTTCACTCCAGCGCCAAATGCAGCAGAGGTGATCCCAATCGAGTGGGTGCAATTAGACCCTGGTTTCAGTGTCAACCTGAAACTGAATTTGCAACAGCCACTTCATCACACAGCTGAAGAGACGAGGGAATCTTGCCCTTGTGGTGATGGATAAAGAGAGTGTGAATTAAACTGGCAGCCCAAGTGAGTTACACCTGCAGAGACAGGCCTGTCACACTACTCAGCTAAGCAGGGCTTTGTGACAGGAAATTACAAAAAGGAAGTAAAACTCATCTCTGTGAGATTCAGGCTGGACAGTGACAAGTTAAATACTCCACTACCAAACCAGAAGTAAGTTAACATGCTGGAAGACAAGGCTCCAATATACAGCCAAAGACCAGCTCCCATCAACCAGGTAACAGATTTTGCTGGTGCCACACAGCACACCTGGATGAGGAGCAACTAAAAACCCTGTTTTCTGGGAATGGCATGGAAACATGCCCTGTCTCCCAGCACCCTCCTGCTGTGCTGAGACTTTCTCATGACCTTGGCACTCCTTAGGTATTAAAATATTTATGTGCAGTGAAAGAAAAAATAAAGTAATAAAAAAATAATAAAATAAAATAATCACCTGTATGGAGAGGTATTTCTTTATAGGACCAAAACCCAAACACAATAAAAAAGAGGAAGGAATCCATCCAGTTAAATATGGACAATTCCCTGTCCCAAAAATCTCTCTGAGTGCAATAAGGGGTGCTTAATGCCTATCAGACAGATGGTATCTATCTTTTCCTGTCCTGTGTTCTCCAACTCATTTCCCCCCAACATCCTCAAGCATATCATAGGATTTAGTGTTATAAATGTCCTTAGCTAGTTTAAGTACATCAGCAATTTCACTTCTTAATTAGACTCCAAGTGAAAAAAAAACAACAACAATCTATTTTGGGTCTTTCCCTGGATAGAAATTCCATCTGTTATTTTGGCTGTTCTAGTCCAGAATTGGAATAGACCAAACCTTGACCCTAAACTCCAAAGAAGCTACAAAGTGCTTCCTCCAGTGTTAACACAATACCTTGGAGACAGCAGTTTTCCCTGCTTGACCCAAATCAGTACCTCCTTAAACAATTTCTGCTGCTGTTTATGCAGTAGGCTGGGGAGTTAAGCCTGCAATACCTAGTTTGATTTCCTTGATAAGAACAGATTTGGCTTTTAAGCTTTCCAGGTATCCCCATGTCTGAAAACATTACATCTGTTCATTAAGAACACTAACTTAAAAAGCAAGGGGTTTATGTGAATGGCTGTGAATATTTTATGCTAATCACAGAATGTTAGGGGTTGGAAGGCACCTCCAGAGATCATCAGGTCCAACCCCCCCCCCAAAGCAGGATCGCCTAGGGCAGGCCACACAGAAACATGTCCAGGTTGGCACTGAAGGTCTCCAGAGAAGGAGACTCCACAACCTCTCTGGGCCACCTGTTTCAGCGCTCCATATTAGTGTTAGAGAAACACTTGCAGTATGCAGGTTTCTCAGTTATGGTAATTTATATATGTCAGGACCTGTGTCATGGATGAGCTTTCATTCTGCTCCTTTCCATAGACACAGTGTGCTGCTCATACACCTTCCCCCTCAAATAGTACATTGGAATGGATTAAGAAAATCTCTGTCTCTAACCCTGCTGACTCATGTGGCATCTAGTGATGAACACGCTGGGCAGAGTCTATAAAGACCCCACAAAAAAAACAAAGCAAGATAGAGCACAATTGCTCATTGGAGATCAAACAGACTACATCAAAACTGGACCAGAGCAGAGGGGCAGGGAAGAGCAAGAAGGTAGGAAGTGCTTGAGGCAGCTTGGGTAGGATGCTCTGGAAGGGCTGCCCTTGGCACAGGACAGTGACTTTACTTCTGAAATAATTCCAAGCCCTGCTTTAAAATCCATCTTGAGGCCAGCATGTTCATGGCATTTCATCTTACCTGAAAGACAAAGCTGCCTGATTGAAATTAACTGTTCCCATTTAAAATGTTCATAATGCAGAAAGGAGGAATTACAGCACACACTGCAGCTGCCTCAAACGGTGGCAACACACAGCCTCGGTTATGGAGGGAGGCTGGGGCTGCCCGGGATTAGATAACCATTTTCTTTCTCTCCATTTCTCTTCATCCCTCAAGGAAATGGGGATTTTCTTCACTAAAATGTTCCCATACAGGTATCTTTGTATCACTACCAGCTCTTCTTGTCATCATTTCATTTCCTGAATAATTTCATAGCTCACTGCTCCGACCCTCTCCTAGTCTTGCCATTTTTTTTCTCTTTGAGGAGAACTACTGCATTACCAGTGATTTATTAGGACTCTATCTATGGCTAATTATGACTGATTTCAAGTTCTTGTTTTTCAAGCTCTCACAAACTATTGATTAGCACACACATTCTTTAAAACCCTTGCCTTAGATTCCCACACTACATTAACTCATTAATGATTCCTACAAAAGAAGGATAATAATATGATAAATCATTCCAACTGCTACAAAACTGGCAGGGGCAGCTCCTGACCTTGTTCTGCCTGATCTCTGACAGGGGACCACGTCAATACAGTTCACTGAGCTAATTAACCTGTTGTCTTCTCTACAGAACAAGCTAATAAACAGCCTAATCAGGCACAAAGGTCTTGCAATGCTCACGTGTCCACTTGAATACGCCGAAGGTTTCATAATGCTGCCATTTACACAGCCTGTGCCTGCAAAGTGGGAAAGGAAAAGGAACTGTGCCATCATTTCAATAGCTAAAGGGCAGGGGGCAGGGGGATGGGGCCAGGCTCTTTGCACTTGTGCCCAGCGACAGGACTAGGGGCAACGGGCACAAACTGGAACCCAGGAGGTTGCATCTGAAGAGGAGGGAAAAATTCTTTGCTGTGAGAGTGCTGGAGCCCTGGAGAAGGCTGCCCAGAGAGGTTATAGAGTCTCCTTCCCTCGAGAGATTCCAAACCCTCCTGGACACAATCCTGGGCAACCTGATCTAGGCAAACCTGCTTTAGCAGGGGGGCTGGACTGGGTGATCCCCTGAGCTCCTTTCCAACCCCCACCATTCTGTGATATGTGGAAAATCTAAATGGCTGAAGAAAACAATTCTTCCCCCCTATTGGATTGTCTTGCCTGGGATGTGATGATGGGAGAGCCTGGATTAAACTTGCTTCCTAACCTTCAAAGGATTAAACTTGCTTGAAACAAGCCTCATTCCCTGTGTCCAACTGATGGCATATGCTAGGTCTGTTGCTGCATTGCCAACGTTGTTGCAGAGTGAGTCTGACCGTTTAAAATCAGCTCCCAGTATACAAAAAATAGTGGATATGAAAATAAACAGAAGGGTTTGGTTGATATTTAAAGAAAAATAAAAATGTTGGTATGGAAGAACTTCTATATTCCTTTTCCAGGTTTGAACACAATACTCCTGCATATTGCAAATGCTTGCAATTGTGTCCAGTTCTGGGGCCCTCAGTTCAAGAAGGACATTGAGACACTTGACTGTGTCCAGAGAAGGGCAACGAGGCTGGGGAGAAGCCTCGAGAACAAGCCCTGTGAGGAGAGGCTGAGGGAGCTGGGGTTGTTTAGCCTGGAGAAGAGGAGGCTCAGGGGAGACCTTCTTGCTGTCTACAACTACCTGAAGGGAGTAGCCAGGAAGAGGTTGGTCTCTTCTCCCAGGCAACCAGCACCAGAACAAGAAGACACAAACTGTGCCAGGGGAGGTTTAGGCTGAAGGTGAGGAGAAAGTTCTTCCCAGAGAGAGTGATTAGCCATTGGAATGTGCTGCCCAGTGAGGTCATTGGAGTCACCATCCCTGGAGGTGTTCAAGAGGGGATTGGACGTGGCACTTGGTGCCATGGTTTAGTCATGAGGTCTGTGGTGACAGGTTGGACTCCATTATCTTTGAGGTCTCTTCCAACCTTGGTGATTCTGTGATTCTGTGATTCTGTGCTTCAGAATCCTCACAAACTCCCAGCCAGGCTGAAGTTACAAATACATGTATGAAGCTGAGCCTACACATTTTCCTTAGCTGGCCTTCTCCATTAGGCCCACAGTTAATGAAACAAAGCAACACAGTCACCAGGAGAACAGCTTCTGGTCTAACATGAAAAGAAACAGCTTTTTACAGAGTACTCCCCATGCACTGAGGGGGAGAAGTGAAGCACAGAATGCAACAAATCAGCCTTCTTCCTGAGGTTTCTTCCATGCAACCCAAGGCTGCATTTTCTCCAGGAATTTCTGAGCATCCTGGGCAATTATAAACAACACTGAGAAGTTATGGAGGTTCCATAAGTTCTAGTACGAGTCTTTGAACACTGCTAGTGGGCTAAAAGCATGCTTCTCAATCTGCCTATTAGCCTGCAGCCTTTGAGTAAGAGGACAAGCCAGTCTCCACAAGGGCTGGAACACCTCTGCTGTGAGGATAGGCTGAGGGAGCTGGAGTTGTCCAGCCTGGAGAAGAGAAGATACTGGGGGCACCTTACAGCTGCATTCCAACACCTGAAGAGACCCTACCTAAAGGCTGGAGAAGGACATTTTGCAAGGCTGGCTAGAAACAGGGCAAGAGGGAATGGCTTTAAACTGAGGAGAGAGGTTTAGACTGGATCTTAGGAAGAAGTACTTCGGTACAAGGGTGGTGAGACTCTGAAACAGGGAGGCTGTGGATGTCTCCTCCCTGGGGGTGTTTAAGGGCAGGTTGGAAGAGGCCTTGAGCGGCCAAGTCTAGTTGAGAGGTGTCCCTGCCCGTGGCAAGAGGGGGTTGGAGCAGAGTATCTTTAAGGCACCTGTAGTCCTTCCAACATATGATTCTATGATGCATGTATGGAAAAGCTGCACACTGAGTTCATTAATTGCATAGGTGGCACACCTGCTGCCCATCATCCAGCACACCCATCCCTCAAACCTTTCCACAACACTTCCCTCCTCTTCTGCAGAAGTCAGTTGGAGACACAGGAGGGAACTTAGAATACATCAGAGACACCGGAGGTACCAAGCAAGAGCACCATAATATGAGGCAAGAGCTGCAAACCCTTCTGAATTTAGGTCTCATCCCTTCCACTGTGCACATAAGGACTTTCTCACCCCTTTTCAGCCACAAAAGTGCTAACACAAAGATTGGGCTTCCAAGAAGACAGGCACCTTTTAGGCTGCTCCCAGTAAACACCAATAGAATTGTTCACATGCTAAACATCATCAAAAAATCCCTAACTTGGAAAACCACTTGCTTGCACTTAACAGAGGGGCAGCTCCACCTCCAGGGAGCTCAGACCATCTCCAACTGAGCTTCCCCTGAAGAGGCTTTTGCAGGAATTACCTTTCAGGTATGGAGCTGTTACCTAACATTTATACAAATACCAGGCAGATAAAACATTATATAACAGCAGCAACGACTTTGGCTTAAGCTGGCAATGGAAGCTTTTATCACTTAGCAGCTGTTTAGTAGCCTGCATTTAGATGAACTTCTATCTCCAGCTCCCAGGGGACAGAAGGAAAAAGTTCTCAAAAACTTCAAAACCTCAAACCACAGCTGCAGGTTTTGTGTGTGTGTGTGTGTGTGTGTGCCTGAAATCCACTTTAAAATTTCCTTTTTGGGGATGGTTAAACCTGGATGGGCTTGGCCGCTGGGTTTCATGGGCAGCTAGAGCTGAACCAGTGCAGCCATGAGGGAAATAGAATAGAGTAGAATAGAATAGAATAGAATAGAATAGAAGAATAGAATAGAATAGAATAGAATAGAATAGACCAGGTTGGAAAAGCCCTTCAAGATCATCACATCCAACCTATCAACCAAGCCAAGCCACCTAAACAACTAAATCATGGCACCAAGCACCCCATCAAGTCTCCTCCTGAACACCTCCAATGATGTAAGAGGCACCAAATGCTTTACATGATGCTTCAGAGCTATTGAGTGTCTGTGATTACACCAGCAGCTCTGCCCCATCTGAGAGCTTCTTATGGGTATCCCAACCCAACAGCTCTGCCAGTTGTTCAAGCACTACATGTAAATCAACCTTAGACCACGGCTCTGAATGGTCCCAGCTATGGGTAAAGCAAGACTGCAAGTGCAAACACAGTGCCAAGCCTTTCCGTATAGGAAGCACCAGGTACAGACATTCCTTGTCTCTGGGAAAGACCTGCTCCACTTCCTACATATGGGTAATATCCCAGACTGGAGACTCTTGAGCTTCATCTTCCTCTTCTCACCTTTTATAATTTGTAAGGGTCAAGTCCACCATGTCAAAGCAGATGTGCTTTTTGATGCCAGTTGGCACAGGTTCTTACCAAGCAGCATAGTGAACTTGTGTGTACCTGTTCTGAATACTTACCAGATGACACCTTGACTATCATCTCATCTGCCTGTATTGCCAGCCTCAGGATTTAATAGAGGAAGGAAAAGGACAGTATGTCTGCAACAGGGATCCTTCACAACACGAGGCTGATGTTTTCCTCCAAGTTCATCCAAAATTCTGCTGCACTGGGGACTTCTTTATTTGAATCTAAAACACCTATTTGTATGAAACTGAATGACCTTCAGATAAGCCCCAGGAAACCAAGAGCCATATGGCACATGCAGATTCATGGGGGTCACCTGTCCCAGTAAATAAATCTTCCTTTACTTGCATTTTTGATAGAAGCATTGTACCCTCCAGGGATTTTAATGTTATGTCTCCAAAGGAGGTTAACATATGAGGTTTTCCTGTGCACACGGAGTGAATGAGGACTTTTGACAATTCCCAAACTTATCTGCTCAGCTAAATAATTTTTCTACCTTTGCACTTGGGGTAATTGTAATATGGTTTTTGATCCCTGGGTAGATGGACATAATAGTCCTGTAGATCCCTGATTTTCAACATCTTCGAAGACTGTAAAATGTTTATGAGAGAATATGGTTTTAGAGACATCTGGTGGTTATATTATCCTAAGGAGAAAAATCAACAGCAAAAGTATTAACCATAAATTATTCTTCTTCCACAAAAGTATCCTGTAAAGGGATGAGCCTCTTCCCTGGCTCTCTGCACACAGAGGTAGATAATTTGCCACAAGAGGCAGTCTTGTTTATGGCAACTTGGCAGCTTGGCTCACATTAGAAGAAAAGAAGAAAAAGATGGTTCCAGATAAATTGTTGCAATAGTATTTAAACTTAGCACAGTTTCTCTGGAGCACAGCAGAGGCAAGAGACTCCAGACCTTGAATATTTTAAATCCTACTGCTAGGCAAAAATCATTATCTCTGTGTCATGTTAGCTTGCATTCTGTTCTAACTCCTGGGGTGCTTCCTTTATTCTTTGCTTATAAGTTCACCAACTCTCCTGTATGTTTTTAACTAAAATGTTTACCTACATCTAGAACAGCTCAGAAACAAGACACAATCCTTGTTGGGCTCAAAACACAAGGACAAGTACTCTAAAGAAAGCAACCCAACTTTTTAATATTCATTAATAACATACATTAGTGATTACCAGAGTGATTTATAAGGATTTATAGCTTAAGTCCTCATTAAAACTTCCAGTATTCAGTGCCACGTTTAAACTTCCTCCATAGTCCCACAGGTCTTCTACTGGATTATGAAGGCATCAAACCAAATCCTGCTCTCAGTTACACTAAGGTAAACCACAAAGGAAAAAACCTCCAGTAAAAAAATTATATATCTATAAGCACAAAAACTAAATTGGCCTCACCTTCTGTACCTGAGATGACAGAGCTGTGGTTGTAAGAGACCAAAAAATTGCTTACAAGCCCATGCTGTAACAGGGATTCAAAGCATTTTAAAGCAAAAGGAAGACTGAAAATTCACAGTTTCTGCTCTCTGTACAGAGGACTGCTCCTTTTGCTGTTTAGGTGGGAGGCCCCATGCTCCCATCACTTTGGTATTTCCAGCCCATTGGCAATCTTCCTGCCTGCTTTAGGAGCGTCTGTTTTGTCAGCCCGAGCGCTGTGCTCCTTCTCTCTGAACTACTTTCCCACTCATCGCAGTGTTGTCACCCTTTTCACACTCCCTTTGCTTGCTTGGTGTGTGTGTTACAGCAAATCTCTGCAAGAGCTAGGCTTGACCTCACAAAAACGTGCTGCTTCTCAAAGGCAAGAGCTTCTTGGGTAGCTTTTAGTTGAAGGGCATACAACATCCTCAACCATATCCAAATCCAAAGCAAGACCTCCAAAGTGAAAGGCAGTCATTATTTTGCTGGCAGCGCTTCCCTTCCAAGATAACAAGTTGGGTCAGCTCTTCCTAGGAGCCACATGTCTTAGTTTTAGAGCTGACAGAAGATATTTTACCCCTTCCCAAAGGAGTACAATAAAAATGCTCCTCATAGAATAGGAAGTTTAAATGGGAATACTATTTACAACACCCAAATTCACATTTCATCTTGCAACAACCTCATTGAGTCAAAAACCCTCCAACAAACCAGGCTTCAATGCTCCCCTAGGCTTCCCACCATTCCCCCCTACCCTCACAAGCTAAGCCAAATGGCACAGCTACAAAACTACCTTTTCCAGGCAGCAAACCTCCACCACATCACAAGAGTTAAGAGATCATAGAATCATAGAATGGGACCTCCAAAGGTCATCCAGTACAACCTCCCTGCAGTCAGCAGGGACATCCCCAAGTAGATCAGGCTGCCCAGGGCCTTGTCAAGCCTCACCTTGAATATCTCCAGGGAAGGAGCCTCAACCACTTCCCTGGGCAACCTGTTCCAGTGTTCCATCACCCTCACAGTGAAGAACTTCTTCCTGATATCCAACCTAAATTTACCCTTCTCTAGTTTGAAGACATTGTCCCTTTTCCTGCCACCACAGGCCTTTGTAAACAGTCTCTCCCCACCCTTCATGTAGGCCCCCTTCAGGTACTGCTATCAGGTCTCCCTGGAGCCTCCTCTTCTTCAGGCTGAACAACCCCCACCCTGTCCTCAGAGCGGAGGTGCTCCAACCCCCTGATCATTTTCATGGCCCCTCCTCTGGACCTGCTCAAGCACATCCATATCCTTCCTACATTGAGGGCTCCAGACCTGTACACAGTATTCCAGGTGAGTTCTCACCAGAGCAAAGTGGTAGAATCCCCTCTCTGGACCTGCTGGCAACACTTCTTTTGATGGAGCCCAGGATGTGATTTGCCTTCTGTGCTGCAAGCTCTCACTGCCTGCTCATGTCCTGCTTCTCATCCATCAGCACCCCAAGTCCTTTTCCACAGGGCTGCTTTCTAAGACCTCATCCACTCTGGGAAGGGTGAGAGAGGCAGAAAAGGGGTGAACTGACTCTGCAACCCATTTGTATAGCAGATGCAGGGCTTATGAGATTAAAATTAAAAAAGAGTACAATTTCCTGTGCCTATTTAGTACCTTGGAGGACTTTTCAAATCTATGGTTAAGACATCCAGTCTTAAACCCACACCACCACACAACAACTCTGCATCAGTAATCTCATAAACTTCGATCTGATGCTAATATTCACCACTACTCACAAACTATAGTCCTATGCTTATTTTCAGCCAAGAAATGAATTGGCTTGGGAAGCTCAAAATAAATCTACTTTATTGTATTTTTAACCATCTCAGCATGAACCAGCAGAAATTCTGATGCTAAGGAGGGGTTTCTCATGCATATTTTTCCACCCTGATCATTCAAAAGCAGTTTTCTCTTAAAAGTTTTAAGTTCAAATGTAATTTACATGCAATGAGTTGCATTAGTCTTTCATTATGTTTGAGATTATACATGTACATAATTCAGGATGTTTAAAGTCATGGTTGCTGTAGAAACCATAATTATATTTCTTGTTAAATCATTAAAGATAACATCATTTATGAAATTACAGAATATTATGCAGGAGTAGGAACATGACAGACAGCGTAAAGCCACTTTACAGCTGAGCTCTCTCCATGCACACACACATCAGGAAATGCAAAATGAAGGCATCTCCAAGGACTCTGAATGATTTAAGGGCCTTCCATCCCATTTCAGACACCTTTTGGCCAATTCTGACTATTGCTTTACAGTCACCAATTGCTTTCCTTGAGATGTCCTTTGGGGCCAGTTGATACACAGAACCCACTTTCAGTTCAAGCAGGACTGGTTTTGCTGGCTTTGCTCTAGCTAGGGCAGCACCTACAGCCTCCATAATGCGAGACAAATTGGATGGGGGAGAAGATGTACACTGGCATTTCTTCAGCTCTCACTTTAATCTTATGCAGGGCTTCCCCTTCCCCTCCCAAACATGTCACCATTCCCCAATGAACAGCTTCTGGAGCTTTTCAAGGGCAACCCCCAGCATGGCCTGGGATGTTTTGCCACAGCTTCTTTGGAAGCAGAGCTCAGGCATGAACATCTGGGATGCTGGAAACCTCTGCATAGGCAACAGTGCTCTAAAGACAGCTGTGAGCACAGATATTCACTCTGGCAGCCAGATTATCTCAACAGAGCTGATCGTGTCCCTGCATATGCCTGGCGTGGTGGAGTCACCGTCACTAGAGGTGTTTAGGAAGAGACTGGATGGGGTACTTGGTGCCATGGTTTAGTTGATTAGATAGTGTTGGATGATAGGTTGGACTCAAACTCAAAGGTTTCTTCCAAACTGGTTAATTCTATTCTGTTCTGTTCTGTTCTAGTCTAGTCTAGTCTAGTCTAGTCTATCCTATCCTATGCTATGCTATTCTATTCTGTTCTATTCTATGCTATTCTATGCTATGCTATTCTCTATGCTATGCTATTCTATTCTATATCTAGGACTCTGCTGCTCTTGACACACTGCTGGAAGGTGCAATCCCCATTTGCAGATCTACCTTTGCTTACAGAAGCCCAGAACTAAGCAGTAGAGAACAAATGCCTTTAAAATTGATACTCTATCACCTCTTGAAAAATATGAGCTACTTTCCAAACAGGGAACAGCTGTGGGCTGATATCTGGATCCTTTTAGTCGCAAGAAAACTGTCTAAATTAATCATGTCTCATGTTCCAAGCCAAAACAGAATTGGCATTTGAGTGAACAGCACCTTAATCATTACTTAAATTATCATCATTTGTCAGACCAATCCCTCCCTCCCTTTCTAGTGATGATCCACAATTAATTGAAGTGCTGTGTAACACAAAACCTGCTGGGAAAACCTGCAGAATTTTAGGACTCCCATATTAATATGTGCTACTAGGTCATCACTATCAAGATATGCGAGTCTCCTCTCTGAGGGCCAAAAGTTATTTCAGCTTCAGCATTGGGTTTGGATACTTCAGCATACTGTAGTTTTCCTTGTAATGTCTGGAGACCTGCAATTGTATTTAAAATACATTTCTACAGGGAGTAGTTTTATCTGCACTGACTGAAGAACAAACAGAAAATGCTACAGAAGAAAGGGGGGGGGGGGGGGGGAGGTGTGAGAACCAGTGCACTGCTGCAGTTAAGACACCCTCCTTAAGACCCTCTCCAGAGAAGCAAACTTCTTAAATACAGCCCTTTGAGAGGCTGGCAACCTGGGAAGCAATGTACAGCCCTCCTTGGGAGAAAGGAGTGGGAAAGGAGGATGAAAAACAGAATGCTCGCTCTTCCTGCAACTGAAGGGTAAGGAGTGAGAGGACTTGCCAGAACTTATACCAACTCGGGAGGGCGTTCAGACCTCTCTCAGCTGTGAGATCAATCTTCTCTTTTCCCTCTACTCAACCTGTGAGACAGCCAGGCCCTTCTATTTCCCATTCTTCTTCCTCCACTTGAAGATTTTGCTCACAAATTCATCATGGGAAGCATCAGAGAGAAGCACTGTCCCACCCTAAGATGTATATATTGCCTGTCACTTCCCTGTACCATTGCCATCCTATCTTTCAGAGGTCTGTGACCAGTGAAAAAATTATCAATAAGCCACAAATACATCAAAAGGCTTGCACCTACTTTCAACTAGCTAACGTTTTACCTGGTTCATGTGAAAAGAGAGGGAAAAATTAGGGTCAAAGTGTGGATATTTATTTTTCTCTCTCTTTTACAAGCTTTCATCTCTAAGCTCTTAGTAGCTCCTCAGCCCTTTGTGCAGAGATTTTCATGAGCTCTGCAGTTCCATGGAAGTCTCCTCTTCATCAGCTTGCTGGGGAAGGTCTGAGTGGTAGAGGCTGCCACTTTCCTGGGATTGCAGTGGGAGTCTAGACAGAGAACTATTGGGTCTTCAGAAGACAAATACTGAATGTAAATGAAGACATGGAATAAAAGCCAAGGCAGGTTGTCCACGGACAACAAAACCAGACCCTATGTCAGGTGTATGCCACAGTTGTGTGAGAATTCCATCACTCAGCTTTCACCTCCTTCTTAACCAGCACACTTGAACAGGAAGCTGCATTTCTCTTAGCTCAAAAACCAGCTCCCTGCCCTTGCTTCTTTCTCCCCTTGATGAACACCAAACACTCATCCTGATTTGACATAAACCTTCTTCTCAAAAGGCATCATCTCTTGATGCTTGCTGAGGAGGTAAAAGCTTTAGCTCACTCATACTGTTTGCTACAAATCTTTAAAGCTTTACTAGAATAACAAGTTACTAAGGTTATCATAGGACTTGGCCAGTGGTAGGTGTTTGCACTAGATAAGACTCCACTGAGCCTTTCAGGCAGTGTCCCCACAACTCCATATGTACCATCCACTTTCTACTGTCACTACTGATTATTTCTGAGTGATCATCTTCCTTTACTGAATGACTATTACACTGATTAAATCAGAGGGATTAGCATAAAGTCAAACTATACCTTTGCAAATGAATCTCTAGCAATCCTAAAACAAAATCAAAAGGTAGCACACTATTACAGGGAACTTAACAGCAATTCATTGTCAGCTGTCATTTGAATTTCTGCAGCCTGAGCTAGTTAGATCAAACTGGGCATGTAGCTGGCAAAGATGTGACTGCTGATATCATGAATAATTATAGTGGGTTTAAAATACTCCCTTCCAAACTTTAAGCTGTGTAATATTCATTAAAATTTGATATTTCATTGGAAATTCAAAACTAAAATTGGGTTTAATCAAGCATTCTGTTAACATTCTCCAAAGTCCATAAAATTGAGAGAAGAAAGTACTGAAATCTGTGCATCACACTAAAAGTCTCACTAGGTTTTATTCAGAACTTACACAGATAAAGTATGGTATGTAGAAGAAGTTTCCACCGTGAAAGAATAAAGAAAGGGATAGCAGGAAGCTGCCCATCAAAAGGCCACTGGAGTCTCATCAGGCCACTGAGTCATCAGGGCTGACTCCAGCTGTTTTCCACCCAAGCTTACACACGAGCTCCAGGGCTTGTCCTTATGGCAGAAGTGCTTCTGACATTGGAGAATAACCACCATGGGAGAACAAAGCATGTCCCTGCAGCTCTGCATGTGCTAATTCCTATTGTGGAGCTCCTGGGCTTTCTGAAAGGCGAGGGGGCTTCATATGCTGTTCTCTGGCTTCCATCAATACTGAGAGCTAAACTTTCCAAGTTCTAAGCAAAGCAACAAAGGTTTCTGTGCCTAGCTATGACTGGGTAAAAACACACAAACTTCATTTGCTCTTTACTATGAAAATCTGCAATTGATTTCTAGCCCTTCTGCTTCCTGACAGGGCTGTTATGGGAAGCTCTTCTGCTACTTAATTATGGCATCTTGCCTCCCCTTCCCCGTAACGTGTGGGGGGGGAAATATAAAAGGGAGGAGATGGGAAATTGTACACTTTTTTTTGTTTGTTATCCTTAAATTACAGTCCTGACACCTGAGGGAGGACTCCTGGCAGAATAGGTGGTAATTTCATTTTGTCATTACTTGCCATTCTGTACTTGACTGTGAGAGTTTTGTGCTTTTACAAGCTTCTCTTCTTGCCCCTTAGCAGGCAAGGCCCTCGGATGTGTGTTCCCTGAACGAGCTGGCACCATGCAGATGGGAAGAGCATTTCAAAGCCTATTAGTTAAACATTACCCCTCTTTAATCACAGCTCTGCTATGACTTATTGTAGACTTGCTTATTAATGTTGCTTTAGAGACAGCAAAATTGCTCTAAAAGATTCAGCTAATGATAAAAATCACTCTTTCAAATATTTTTCCTGTTGCTATATATTTAACCATTTTATTGCCATTTGTACATAAGTGCCCTGGGTTTGCTTTTATTGACACTGCTCCTTTGGCTTCTTGCATTCCTGTGGGCTGTAAAAAGAATATATGGGGGAAAGGACAACAAATTAATTGTACAAATGTAATGCACAGAGAAGCAGCCCACAAAGCTGTCCTTCCTCATGTATCACTGCTGCTTGTGGCATGTGAATTTAGATGTTTATTACTGGACACTGTAACTCAAGAAAAGTAAAGCATGTCACCTCCTCTGCAGATTTAATGAGTTTCCCTAATCTATCATGCAATATTTTATAGCCCACAGAGAGAGAAAAAAGAATAATTATACACTTGTGTACTTCAGTAGCAGTTTTCCACAGCTTGCCAAAGGGGGAAGATGCCCCAGACCAAGTAATCTTCAGGTCATAGAATCATAGAATTGTTAGGGTTGGAAGGGACCTCAAGGATCGTCTAGTTCCAACCCCCCTGCCATGGGCAAGGACATCTCACATGAGATCAAGTTGCTCGGAGCCACATCCAGCCTGGCCTTCAAAACCTCCAGGGTGAGGCTTCCACCACCTCCCTGGGCAACCTGTGCCAGTGTCTCACCACCCTCACCATGAAGAATTTCTTCTTAATACCCAATCTGAAACCACCCATTTCTATTTTTGCTCCATTCCTCCTAGTCCTATCTCAGTAAAATTCACATCTTCTTCAATAGCTTCACCCAACACAAGGTGCAGATTCTTGTGTTCATCATCTTAGGCCTGTACTTTAGGAGCCAGAGATCTTTGTCTGGTGTGGATATGTCTGCAAGGAAGTGCTCCCTCAAGCAATAGCACTCTTAAGATTTACTTCAAAGCCTCAAGGAGACAGCAGATAGTCTGCAAATCCCAACAAACCCTAACCACAGCTGCAGAGCAGCATAAATCCCAGAGAGGTTAAATCTGCTGCTGAACTGGTTCATCAGAACCTTTTCCCTCATCAAGCAGTTTTGCACCACCACACTGGAAGCCCAGACTGTGCTCACAGCCAGGAGAAGCCACATCAGCCTCCTTCTGAAAACTGTGTATGGCAGAGGCAAAACAGAAATGTCTGTTAAGTGACAAACACTGTGCCCACCATGCATTCTCCATGCTCCTTTTCTCCTACATTGGTCAAGTGACCACCTTCTGATTTTGCTTACAGAATAATTTTGGGCACAGCACAGAAAACAAACAAGTTTGCTCATGTGAATTTCACTCATTGAATGGTTTGGATTAGAAGGGAGCTTAAAGATCATCTAGTTCCAACCCTTTGCCATGGGCAGGGATACTTTCCACTAGACCAGCTTTCTCCAAGCACCGTCCAACCAGGCTTTGAACACCTCCAGAGATGGGGCACCCACAACTTCTGTGGGCAACCTGCTGCAGTGCCTCACCACCTTCATGCTCCATCCAACTATAGCCTTCACATAGGGTTCTAGTCTAAGCTGCTCACCCAGTTCTTTCTGTAGTCCAAGAAACCTAATTTAAGATGGTCCTTTCACTCTGTCTTACACAGCACTCTTACAGGGGGACAGGCCTGCCCTGGAGACACTTCATCCTCCTCAAGGAGTAACACTTCTGCACTTCCAACATGGTAATTAGGGCCATAAAACACCTTCAGAAAGAAAAAGACAAAGTGCTACAGGTGTGTCGTGATAAGTGAAGCAGGAAAAGAGTGAAAATCAAGTTCTTTTAACTTGCATATAACCACTGAATGTATTGTTTAAAAAGCCACTACAAATGGCCCATTCTGATCATGCTCTTCCAGGGGCCCTCCGCATTCAGCTACAGAAATGTGTCAGTGAATCTTCAACCTTTCTCCTGCTTCACTTTCTCAATCCTGCTGCACATCACCTCAGAATGCAGCTTTTTGAACATGAAAAAGCCCAGGCCAGTGAGGCAGGAGTAAGTTTGGGATAAATCCTCTTCCTTAGGATTCTTGGTAGCACATTAGTTGCTTAAGACTATAAAACAAGTCTAAGCTGAGTTCTATGGTCTTGGTAGTGAATCAGATGAATGGAGCACATAATAGACGGACCAAACCTTTCCCCAGCAGCATCCCATCACTTCCACTACTCACTGCAATGGACAGCTCTGTGATCTTCCTCCCATTTGCCCTCCAGCTGCACACACTAGGTGTGGAGCATGGGAACATGCACCCTGCACACCCAAAGGGCTGGAATAAACCCAAATAACACCCACCCAGGCTCACTTCCATCTGTATCCTCTGAAAAGTGGAATCACGAAAACCACACTGATTCATTCTGAGTTTGCAAACAAAACTCCATTCGGTCACCTGGCAGAACATGACAATTTTGACCTGCATTAGTAATTCCAATCCTGACACAGGAGCAAGCCTGAAAAGTGTGATGTGCAATTATTACCCCTTGTTCTGCCAGCAGGTTTCAGGTTATGGTACAGTCACTTTTGATTTCACTTTCCAGAATTGCCCAACAGGACTTTAGCAAGACATGTTCATGCAGTAGAAGATCACAGAGCCTACATTAGGTTCCTCAACAATTCCAACATGTGAAACTTCCAGTGGAAATACTTCATGGCATGAGAAACCCAATCCAAAAGCTCTGGATACTATGATACTGTGATACTATGGTTTGGAAAAGAGAGTTCTTCTGATCTTGCCTACAATGAGTTTTTGTAGACCTTGTTCCCCTTTTAACTAGTGATGTGTTTCAGCAGAAAACTGACCTTTGACCAGCTGGAAGACTGCAAAGCTCACTTCCCCAGTCAGTTCTTTGAGGAAGATCTTCCCATATTGACTTTATTTCATGAAGTTTAACTTCATCTCCCTTTCTTCACTTGAAAATAGACTTTGAAGATGAAGGTGTAGACAAGGAAAAGTTGCAGTTGTTGTGATCTCTGGATATTAAGATATCAAAACTCACCTCGTTGAAAATGAGTATGGGGACCTGGTATAGTTTTTGTTTGTGAACAAAACAGAAAACTCAGAGAATTCTCTGTAGCAGTTTGGGCTGGGTGCCCTCTGCTGTATCCATATGAGGGGCGCTTCCTGTGTCCAGGAGTCCAGCCCAGTGGGTGGACAGAGGAAGCCAGGTATTTCATCCCATAATGCCCTGCTCCAGTGTGAGATATCAGCTGGAGTTCTGGCACGTTCTCTTTCTTCCCTTGCTGCCACCCAGTAACTTGGGGGAGATGTCTCCTGGCCCTTTGGACCTGGCTAGGCCCAAGGCCAGCAGGATGGGCAGTCTCAAATCTGGACAGCTGAGATTAGCCTAGCAGTGGAGTGTTGGGGGGGGGGGGGAAGAAGAAGGAGCCCTGGGGGTCTTGGGTGTACCCTCAGGTGGGGATGGGATGTTTCTGGGTGTGCTTTGGGAATTTTTTTGTCACTGTGCCTGTGGATTGTGACCGGTTTAGGCTAGGCCTTTAAGAAAGGGACAGTTACTGAAACACTCTGGCCGAATGTTTTGGTGTGAAAAGGAAAATAAAGATAATTCTAAATGAATTTCATTGGTAGATTGGTAGAATGCAACTTTAAATTTTAGTTTTAGTTCAGTTTGAGTCTCAGTCAGCTCTCTCTGTTTCAGTCTGCCTGAGCAGCTGCTGTCTTTCTTCTGTGCTGGCTGGAGCTGGCCTTGAGCTAACAAGATAAGAAACTAATTCTTTTCTTCTCTTAGCATACACTTTGAACTAACAGAATTTCTCCCTTAATAATTACCTCTCTCTCTCTAACCCTTTTTGGGGAAAAAGGGAGGAAGGGAGAGAAGGGTGTTTTGGTGGGGGACCCTCCTGGCTGGAGGAGGGCAGGTGTCACATTCTTTGCTGTATATTTCTGTATATACTGTAAAAACTGTATATTGTGTATATAGTCATTTCATCCTGCTTGTAAAATACAGCTCTTTTCCATTTTGCTCCTCTGAGTTAGCCATGGTTTCTGGTTGGGGGGAGAACTGAACTTCTCACCACCACAGAAAGCTAGTACCAGAGATAATTACAAAATCCCAACCAAACAGACACAAGGGATTGATCTCATACATGAAGACCTAGTAATTAGCAAGGTAGGAAAAATATACTAGAAAGCCATAAAAAATAAAATCTAATTTCCAGTGTTAAGATGAAGTATTTTCTCTACCCAAAACATATATTCACTTGCATCTAAGGGGAGAAATACAACCAACTTTCTGTCGCTGCACTACCAATACTTGTTCCCTCTAATTCACCCTCCATAAGGCAGTGAAAGGCCTGGCTGCGATCCAGGCTGGCTGCATATTCTCAGGACAGAGGCAGTGCCTGGTGCAGGCCAGGTGCACACTGGACTAACACCAGTGTGTCAGGAACAGTTACCCTGCAAAAGTCTCACTGCTTCCATTTTCTCTTTTCCTGGGAGTGCCTCTGTGTTTTGTAACACACTGCAAGCTGTTGGCCACCCTGTATTCACTCCCTGCTGCCCCAACAAATGGGACTTGAGATAAAACAAAGGGCTTTGGCACTTCTCTAACCTGATTTGGGGTTGGTTCCCCCATCCAGTTCCAATTAAACCTTGCACCTTTTCCAAATGTCATGTTCAGAAGTCTTTTGTAGAACTACCCATGAAGTGGAGATGAGCTCACTGCTGCAAGCTCTGAATCTCACCTGTTTACTTTCTACTGGCAACATTGCTCTTTCTGGCAATGCTTTGATTTGTGCTCTAGCACCCAACCAAAAGCTTCTGTCTGCTTTCAGACCGAAAAGAGTCTCATCATCTTCTGCTAAATCACTGCCTCCTGCTCCTACGAAGAATTGCTCCAAGCTAATGGGGCTCTCAGCATCTCCTCTGTCCAATGTTTTGCCTTGGGGCTTTTTAATAACATTCATTATTATGCTGTCAGAATGGTTTGGTGTTTTTTTTAATCCACTTCCTTTGGAACTATTCTCCAAGTTTATAAAAAATTTTGTTCTTCACCTAATATCTTACAGGCTGGAGAGTTGGACAGGGAGAAATGTAGTGAAATCCAATAAGGCCAAGTGTGGAGTCTTGCATCTGGGAAAGAACAACCCCACGGAACAGAAGAGGTTAGAAACTGGCCTGTTGAAGAGCAGCACAGGAAAAAGGGACGTGGGGGGCCTGGTGGATGGAAGGATGATCAATGTGCCCTTGTGGCAACAGCATCTTGGGGTGGGTTAGAAGGGGTATAGTTAGTAGGTCAAGAAAGGTTCTCCTCTCCCTCTACTCTGCCCTGGTCAGGCCACATCTGGAATATTGTGCTCAGTTGTGGGCCCCTAAGTTCAAGAAGGATCTCAGGGAACTGCTTGAAAGAGTCCAGTACTAAGACACAAAGACACTGAAGGGAGTGGAACATCTCCCTGCTGAGGAAAGGCTGAGGGCACTGGGGCTTTTTAGCTTGGTGAAGAGGTTCCTGAGGGATTACCTCACTTGTGTTTATAAAGATGTGCAGGGCAGCATTGGGAGGATGGTGCCAGGCTCTGCTCAGTGATGTTCAATGATAGGACAAGGGGCAATGGGTGCAAGCTGGAACACAGAAGGTTCCACATAAAGATAAAAACCTTTTTCACTTTGAGGGTGACAGAGTCCTGGGACAGGCTGCCCAGAGAGGTGGCAGAACCTCCTTCTCTGAAGATACTCCAAACCATCTGGATGTGTTCCTGTATGACCTACCCTAGGTGACCCTGCTCTGGCAAGGAAGTTGGTTCCTTCCAACCCCCAACATTCTGTAATTCTCTGGGATTCCTGGGGATTTTTTGATTTGCTGCCACTTTCATGAATTCAAATCACTGCCCACTACTAGCTTCATTGGTGAGCTTCTTGCTGAACTGTCACTGGTCTGGTGAGGATTAGTATTTCATCTCCTACAGTCCCCATGTGAACATCTCAAAGCCTTTCATCAAATACTCAGTTCTCCTTACACTGCAAGACTGAGTTTTCAGTCTTAGATGGGTTGCAAAGACTCCTCAGTTTCACCTTTCTTTACATGCTTATCACATAGAAGCATTTCCCTCATATTTCATGTTTGTTTAGACCTCCCTAAGGTCTGTACTCTACTGATTATTGTCCCCTGAGATAACAGAAAACAGTTTAAACCAAAACTTTAAAAAAATCAAAAGCAGGAACTGAAAACCAAGGCTATTTCCAACCACCTCCCAGCTGGCTGGCACACAGCACATACAGACAGAAGATGAAGCACTGTTTCCAGGGGGATTCAGATCTGGTGGGGCTTTTAACTGCTCTGTTTTTCCAGTTCCCAGAATGTTTTATCATTTTGCTCTGAAATGGAGACAGACTATCAGACACAGCTTGCTTTCATTCAGCAGCTATTTGATCAGCACTGCACAAGAGCTGCCTCACAGCAACCTCCACCAAATCAGGGAAGAGCCCTTTGCAAGTCCATCTCCCCCAGTAACAAGTCACAGAGTCATAAAATGGTTTGGGCTGGAAAGGCCACTAAAGGTCATCCAGTCCAACCCCCCTGCAGTCACCCATTGGCATTTCCCCTACAAATAGACTTTGATACCTTGGCTACCATTAAAATGCTTCTATAAAGGCTGAAGGACAGTTTGCACAGTTTAAACCATTTGGGAATAGAGTCATAGAATTTTTTGGGCTGGAAAAGACCTTTCAAATCATTAAGTCCAACAGTTAACACAGCACTGCTAGGTCAACACTAAACCATGTCCCTCAGCACCACAGCTACATGGCTTTGAAATCCTTCCAGGGATGGGGACTGCCCTGAGATAAAAGGAGTAAGAATTTATAATAAGCTGGAGCTCACAGCAAGGGGCATTTGCCCCATTTTAGGCACGACAGTAGTTAGAAGATTCAAACCAAAACTAAAATATGTGACAGGTTTAAAATGAATTTTCACTCCTGATTCATCTTGGAGGACAATCACTGGTTGAGAGAGAGGAAAGCTGCTTGGCCGTCAGGTCTAGCTCCACCTGCTTCTGTCCAAGGGCAGATTTGCTCCTGTGAGCTGACAAAGTACAATAAAATAAAAATTACTCATGCCTCTCTAAAAAGAAAGATACACACAAAGGCCATGGCCTGGGCAGGCTGGAGAGGTGGGCAGAAAGAAACCCCATGAAGTTCAACATGGGAAAGTGTAGAGTACTGCACCTGGGGAGGAATAGCCTCTGCCACCTGGGGAGGAATAGCCCCCTGCACCAGGACAGGTTAGGAGCTGACTTGCTGGAAAACAGCTCTGTGAAGAAGGACCTGGGAATGCTGGTGAACAACAGTTCCCCACGAGCCAGCAATGTGCCCTCATGGTCAGTAAGACCAGAATGCGACCAGCAACTGAGTATGACCCTAGTGAGGCCACATCTGGAATTCTGGGTTCAGTTATGGACTCCCCAGTTCAAGAGAGAGAACTATTGGAGAGAGTCTAGCACAGGCTACAAGATGCTGAGGGGCCTGGACCATCTCTGTGAGGAGGAATGGCTGAGAGACTTGGGGCTGCTTAGCCTGGAGAAGAACAGGCTGAGAGGATCTGATCAATCAGCAAGAGATAAAGAGTGTGGGGCAAGAGAATGGGGCTAGACTCTTTTCAGTGGTGTCCAGTGACAGGACAAGGGGCAACAAGCACAAAGCAGAACCCAAGAGGTTCCATCTCAACAGAAGAAACTTCTTTGCTATGAGTGTGCTGGAGCCCTGGAGCAGGCTGCCCAGGGAGACTGTGGAGTCTCCTTCTCTGGAGAGATTCCAAACCCAAACCCACCTGGACATTGCGATGCTGGGCAGCCTGCTGTGAATGAGTCTGCTTTAGCAGAGGGTTTGGACTAGATGTCTTCTGGAGACCCCTTCCAACCCCCACAATGTCAGCTGGCATTCTGTGCCAAGAATTAAACGGGTTGCAAACACCACATTCACATTGTGCTGGGGCTGACCCTTCTTGGAGCAGTCCTGATGAAGAGTTCAGGGTCTAGGTGCTAAGGCTGCAATGCCCTCACCCAGCAGCAACTCCTAGTAACACTGCAGCATTCAGTGTCCTGGCAACTGTTCAGTGTTATAATGCAGCTTCATGGGACCAGCTGCTTTGAAGATTAAAGGGATGACACTTCAGCTGCTGGCACTTTCCTTGTATGATCTTTCAGTTTCAGAAAACAGACACTAACAGGGACCATAAATTAAGATGTTGATGTACACACTGCTGAAGTATGGGATAGACACATATTGGGATACATATATATATGTATAGGGATACTGAGCTCTGTGTATTTAGTATTTTGTGACCATCACAGTCCTGAGTAAGACCTGGTGAGCAGGACTAGAGCAAACCTATTTTGCCCTTCTTGTGTTCTGAATTGCTGAATTCCCTGGTGTTCACCGTCATGCTTTAATATTTCTGCAATGTTACCAAGTCACAGTGATGTAGAACAACATTTTATCTGCCTGCAGACAGATCCTGGCCTCAGACAGACAAGGATAAATCCGGAGTAACCCCATTGTTCTAGTGTTTTCTCAGGAGTTACACTGAGTTAGCTCACAATTATCTCCAGAGCATTGAAGCAAATTGGTTCACAAGGCAGTACTTTAATGCTAATATTCTTTAAATTAATACAAATGTGTCTTTCTGTTACACTTTACATAAGATCTGTTTCAAATGCATTAATTCAATTACCTTGTTTTATAGATACTGAACATTCAAGCAGTGCCAGAAAGCCAGTGGCAAGTTCCTGCTGGCAAGATGCACAGCCAGACCGAGCTCTGGATGTGCACACATTTACATTTGTAAGCTGAGATGTCAAGAATGAAACCATAATTACCAAATTGCTACAAACTTAGACAAAATTATATCCTAGATATGAGAATTATTTTTTTTAAAGCACACTTGCTTCAGCCTGAATCCAGCACAGACTCATAGAATTGTTTCAGCTGGAAGAGATCTCTAAGATCATCAAGTCCAATCCACCCAACACCACCATGGACATTAAACCAGGTCCCACAGAGCCATGTCCACACATTTCTTGAACACCTCCATGGATGGTGACTCCACCACCTCCCTGGGCAGCCTGTTCCAATTCCTGACCACTCTTGCAGGAAAGAAATTTTTCCTAGTCTCCAACCTAAGCCTCCCCTGGCACAATTTCA
Organism: Colaptes auratus; assembly: GCA_015227895.2. Taxonomy (NCBI): domain Eukaryota; kingdom Metazoa; phylum Chordata; class Aves; order Piciformes; family Picidae; genus Colaptes; species Colaptes auratus. The sequence goes on along the minus strand of CM026886.1, from coordinate 42,909,903 downwards.
GGCCATTTAATTTCATCCTATCACTTCATAATAGGGAGAAGAGACTGATCCCCACTTCACCCTCCTTTCAAGGAGCTGTAGAGAGCAATGAGGTCTCCCCTCAGCCTCCCCTTCTCCAGACTTAACAATTCCAGTTCCCTCAGCTGCTCCTCCCCAGCCCTGTTCTCCAGACCCTTCACCAGGTTTGTTGCCCTTCTCTGGACATGCTTCATCAACTCAGGGTGTATATACCACACCAAATCAGCAGCGTTGAGTTCCTCTTGGCTCCAATGGGAACAAAATTTAGGCTACCTTCCTTGCTGGTGGAAGAGAGCTGAAAGAAATGCAGCCTCAAGTACTTGTTTGATATAACTCTGTTAGCTGAAAAAACCTGTTTCTTCAAACACACCAAAGTGCATCACTTCTTGCTGAAAACTTAATCTGTTTGAAGTGCAGCAACCAAAAGAGACACTTCTTAAATCTCCAGCCACACAACTGAGAGCAAGGAAAAAATGAAATAAAATAAAAATTAGAAATGCTGCTTCTTACTTTTTACTTCCAACTTTTTATGCAACTTAATCCCACCCTCCTACGCAGCGATAAGCAGGGAGAATAAACACTCATTTGGTTTAAATCCCCCATACAGTGGAGAACAAGTTCTTTGGATCACTAATGTGCTTAAAGTGCATCTGCGCTGAAAGTGTGTGGGCGAGAAGGGCAGGACTGGCGGCGGCATGGAAAATCAACCCCCCTCCAGCATCACGAAGTGTAGGTGCTTGGAGCAGGTTGTGCTTTTATCCCTCAGCATAATCTTCTGCAGAAAGACCCCACCAGTGCCTATGGAGGGGGGAGAGCTCAGTGGCAAAGTGAGATTCCTCTGTCTGCCCTCCTGCCATGTCTCTACAGGGACAGTTCAGAGTCTATCTCAGTCCACAGGAGACACCCCACTAATTCCACAGGACTTAGACCCTGTTCACACTGAAGCCCCTCGCATTTATGATTTAATCCCTCAGTTATCTCCTTTTATACATATTCAGAAACTGCAATAAACAAACTAAGTAACCCTAGAGGTACCAGAGACAAACTGAGAGACTAAAATATCAGAATGTGGTGGAAGATTTCCATGCTCTCGATGGTGAGCACTGAGAGAATCCAGCCTTCAGCTCCATTTTCAACTACAGCATTTGTCCTGTGATTACGAATCCAATCTCTTTACATCTGCTTGTCAAAGCTGAAGCATCACTCAGCCCCAATACCACTGACTATGCATCCATGGCTACATTATCACAGAATCACAGAGTGGTAGGGGTTGGAAGGAACCTCTGAAGATCATTTAGTCCAATCCCCTGCTAGAGCAGGATTGGACGAGGAGCAACAGTTTGAAATTGGAGAAGAATAGATTAAGATTGTGTGCTAGGAACAAGTTCTTTACCATGAGGGTGGGGGAACACTGCCACAGGTTGCCCAAGGAGGTAATTGAAGTCCCATCTCTGGAGTTATTTAAGGTAAGGCTTGACATGGCTCTGGGCAACCTGATCTAGCTGAGGATGTCCCTGCTCACTGCAGAGGGGGTTGGACTAGACAACCTGTGGAGGTCCCTTCCAACCCAAAGCATTCTGTGATTTTTATCTAAGCATAGGTTTAGTAACACTTCAGGAATCATAGATGGGAAGTGATATAATTTGAAAAGGACATTACAGATTCAAATGAAGTGGTGCAAATATTTGTATAAACTTAGTGTCTTGCAAAAGGTTTGCAGAAAAGGGATGACTGTTTCTCAGCTTCCAGCCTAAGTCCCTGCACATATTTACACATGAGTTACCAGAAAACCCATAATCATTGTTTCCAAAGAGGACACTCTTACATTATGCCATGTTAAATACCCCACATCCCCTCTAAACAAACATCTCCTTACTAAGAAGCGAGAAGAAACGGTCGACAAACACAAGATCAAATTGTTCATCTGCCTGTGACTGAAGCTTTGGTGTGGTCACAGAATCCCAGCACGAAGGGGGCTGGAAGGGACCTCTCAAGATCACCTAGACCAACCTCCCCAGGGTCACCCAGAGCAGGCTGCAGAGAAATCCACTTCCAGGCACGCTTTGAAACCCTCCAGAGGGGTTAACCCTCTGAATGGGAAATGCATGCCTGTACCTGCCTGGTCCCGCTGAACCTGGCCAGCCCTGCACAGCTACAGATACCTCGGGACTACAGCACCAACTAAAGCAATTCTCTGCCCACTCACACTGCCCCATCTATGCCCCCAAGCTGTGCACACACAAAATCAGTTCTCTGATGCAAACCCAGCTGAGTGATGCTTTCTACCAGCCAAGGCTCTCCCTTCTGGGTTTTGTGCAGTCACAGAGATGAAGTTCATTCCTCACATATTATTTTGAGGCTTCATATTGCCTTTTAGCTCAGGCAAACCTCATGCTGAGGATTTTTATTTTATGAATGTTTGTATAAGAACACAGAAAGCTCTTTTTCTTATTGACTCTGTAAAGCCAAGAAATGAAGAGTGAACATGAAAACACTACATGAATTCAGATATTTCAAACCCCAAAGACCTCCAGTTTAATGGATGTGGGTTTGGGGGGGGGGGGGTTGTCTCTGTAATGAATGTTTCCAAATATACTCAGAGAAAAGGAAGACTATTTACCTTTTTTCGTATTGAATATTTTGTAGCCATATACATGGAAACAATTTGCCACGGGTGCAGTTCTGGTGAAAGGAAACAGCTCCATTACAAGGCTGAAATGCAGATTTGATTGCAAAAGCCCTGGAAACAGCCGTGTTCTGCATCCTGAATGTCAAATCAAAACCAGCCGACCCCAGAATCTTGAGATGAACTGCACAGAAGCCAGCAAGTAATCAAATGCAAAGTATGATTGCAAAGTCTTGCATAATGCTTCATGCCCAGATCTATTTAGGTGCTGGAATGCTTCAATATTGTATCAGCTGGAACTTCTGCCTCCATCCCAGTGCCTTGCATTCATCATTTTAAAAGATGTTGTTTGAAGGCTGTTCATTTGGAAATGCCAATGACTGTGATTTTCACATCAACCCTTAAAACCCTAGCCCTTGGTCTTCTGATGTAGCCAACACTTATGGCACTTAATGTCATTTCCATTTCCTACAGTCTAGGCTGAGACATCAACCCAACCTGGTAGAGAGCACAGGAGAATTATTGGCGGGACCTACAAGAACCTCCTAGGAGCTCTGTGCTCTCTGCAGGCAGTGGCAGGAGGCTGGGCAGGGCACCGTGCCAGTGACCAAGATGCCTGTGTGGACAATGCAAAGTTCATATTCACATCACAAATCTCTAAAGGAAGGAAATTCATATTTATGTCATATTATAATATTAATGTCATATTATAGTCATATTAACTATTACATCATTACACTCTCAGACAATTTTTGGTGGAGAACTTCAGCCATGTTCTATCTAATATTTGAAGTTATTATGTGACAGTTTGATGTGTACACTGCTTTCTCCCTAGCAAAAAGCACTGTTGAACACACAAAGGCCAGTATCACTGTACAGATAAATACCCTCCTCTGTCTTTGAGGAGAAGCTTGAAGAAGCTGTAGTTCTAACACTGGACACCCAAAGGTCATGACGATGATTCCTATGAAGCCAAGAATGCAGGTTGATCCCCCACATCCTTTCTCCTTTTAGCACCTGCAAAAGAATCTTCTCCCAAACCCCATAAAGAATAATTTCTATCTAATCCTCTAGTTTTAGATTAATTTTTGCTAACTGCTTTCTTACAAACACAGTAAGTAACCCATGGTTTGCCACAGGGAATTAAATCCCAGAACTTTATAGCTCAAGTTAAGACCTTGTAATTTATCATGTGAGTGATAGATGCAAGTCAAATCCTATACACAAAGCAGTAATTACATGCAGCTTTTTATGCCTCCTCTACATGCAAATGAGAAAGTACAAACATCTTACAAATTAAACTTGCAAAAATGGGCATCATTCTGTTGTTGCCTTGTATTTAAGACAGCGCCCTTGTACGAGTCTAATCTAGAGGGAAAGATCTGCCGTCGGCAAGCCACTAAGTTCACAGGTACTATGCTTCTGAAGAGCTGGTTGCAGCTGCTGAAATAGAGCAAGAAAATCCCTGCCCGAGCCAGAAGTGAAAACACCTCCTGACATTTCCTTCCCTACCTAGGCAGGATGTTTTGTCTTATCAGACTTCTCTGACTTTGGTACATGGGAACGATCGGTTGCGCAACATTTACAGCCACGCTTAGGTGACAAATGCGTTCCAAATTCTGCTTATACTTCCTTCTTTTACTTAATTATGTTTCTCTACAGCTTCAGATGGCCCAGACTTCATAAAACTACAGAACCACAGTGCTCCAGGAGCCTCTAGTCCTAGATGAGATTGGATAAGGCTTTGTCTAGTTGAATTCTGGAAACCTGATCTAGTTGGAGCTGTCCCAGCTCACTGCAGGGCGGTTGGACAAGATGATCTTTGAGGGTCCCTTCCAACCCAATTCTGTGATTCTATGAAAGCTCTGAGGATACAGAGTCCACTGCTGGTCCATTCTCCTGGGTGAAAAAGTTCTCTCCAATCTGTAACCCAAACCTCACAAGACACAACCTATGGCCCCTGTCACACTGCCTGGCATTGAAAAGTCTGATTCCATCACTTTTGTATCTGCTCTTCAAATAGCTCCAGGGCACTGTTAAATCATCCTTAGCCTTCTCTTTGGGACACTAAACAAGCCTAATCTCTTAAACCTCTCCTGCTAGGCTTAGTGTTCTGAGCCCCGGCCTCTCCATGCTCTATACTACACATACTTCCCTGTGTATGATGGCAGCAGTACTTTGACACATTGGAAATAGACAGCAATAGTCATAGCACCAGCTACCAATTTATTGATAGTAAAAGGCTGAGCCTCATCACCTCTACCAGCGATAAAAGCTCTGTTGATCTCTGCAACATTTTCCTCATCAAAGAGCTGCAACTGTATCAGGCACAGCCAGAAAGCAGAAGTCATCCAGGGAATATTGATGTTCTGAGTAGAGAAGCAGAGGCCTTTGCTGCCCAAGGCTTCACACTGGAGACAAATTTGAGGCAGGATCATTCTTCAACAGACTAAAAGGGAGGAGCATGTGCTGGGAATACTGCTTGTATCAGAGGGTGGTGTGTCTGCTGGGAAGGATAAATGCTTCCCCTGAGAAGAACATCTTGGCCACATCTTGGTTGCCAACAGAGCACAAAAGGCAGTTGTGACCCCTGCTCAACCTAGCTGGGTTGCCCCCAGCATCCTGCAGGCACTAGCAAGCTCTCTACCAGCCCTGAGATGAGTGCACATGCTCATCTACTCTCCCCTCCTATACATGACCTGAATATTCCCCCTGAAGAAGGGACCTCATGCTTCCCTGGACCCTGGGGCTCTTTGGTCTGTTTTGGCAGCATTTTGGTTTGTGTCATGTTTTGCACACCTAAACACACACTGCCATTTACCTTCCATTTAGCTATTACAGATTTAGGATTACAGATTTCTAACCAGGCCCTGCTCATCTTTTCAGGTTTGTTAATAAATCATTTTGGTTGCATGCAGAGGCCTGCCAAAATAAGGAAGATTCATGAAATGAAGCTACAGACATTTATTAATAGGAGGGATCAAAGTCACCAGCACAAAATATCTCTCCCAAGCAGAGAGCTGGCAAACTGTGGCTGGAGTGCATCTCTGCAGCAATGCAATTGAACCAGAAAAGAGCAGCATGTGTAACACTCCTGCTCTATGAGAGCCCAGCAGAGAATCAACTTCTGCAATCTTTGCCCTTGAGGTTCTGAGCCAGGCTGCCAGGTTGGGGAACATAAATCACACATAATTTCTTTTGTCCCCCTTGAGCAAGTCAGATTTATATTGGACCTTGAACAAGGCACTACCATCATCCACATGGAAAATATTCCATTCAGAAATATTCCCCAGGAGCCTTGCAGGCCATGTAACAGACATTCATCCCCCTGGCACCATCCACCTGGCAAAGGTGGAGGTTCTGGTTTGCAGGTCCTAAGCACATAACTTGAGCCACTTCCTTTGAAGGCCCTCTGATGCCAGTGACCACACCATGATTTGTGCTGGGTGAGAGCAAAAGTGTGTTTCCCCAGTGACACTGGCCATTAACAGCCCATAAACCCACTGTCACCTCGAGAGCAGGACAGCTGCTTGGGTGGATACATTCCTCCTCCACTAGTAGCAACAGAGAGAGCAGAAGGACACATCAAGTCTTCAGCACCTGCGCTAGCAGGCTGAATTTCTCTCTGACCAAAGAGGGAATGTTTCCCAAGACCTACCAAATTCACAGAGCAAAACCCCTCTGGGAGCTGCTGGTCTCCCTGCATTCACTGCTAGCCACAGCCACAGCTTAACCACTCACTGGCAAACAGCTCTGCATGCTGTTCAGTCTGGAGAAGAGAAGGCTCCAAGGTGACCTAATTGTGGCCTTCCAGTATCCGAAGGAGGCCTACAGGAAGGCTGGGGAGGGACTTCTCAGGCTATCAGGTAGTGATAGGACTAGGGGGAATGGAATGAAGCTGGAGGTGGGGAGATTCAGGCTGGATGTGAGGAGGAGGTTCTTCACCATGAGGGTGGTGAAGCCCTGGAATTGGTTATCCAGGGAGGTGGTTGAGGCCCCATCCCTGGAGGTGTTTAAGCCCTGGTTGGATGAGGCTTTGGCCAGCCTGATCTAGTGCAGGGTGTCCCTGCCCATGGCAGGGGGTTGGAACTAGATGATGGGCAGAATCCAATGGCATGAGATTGAACACATCCAAGTGCCACAGCAACCCCATGCAGTGCTACAGGCTGGGGTCAGAATGGCTGGAGAGCGGCCAGGCAGAGAGGGACCTGGGGGTACTGGTTGATTGTAGGCTGAACATGAGCCTGCAGTCTGCCCAGGCAGCCAAGAAGGCCAATAGCATCCTGGCCTGCATCAGGAACAGTGTGGCCAGCAGAAGCAGGGAGGTCATTCTGCCCCTGTACACTGCACTGGTTAGGCCACACCTTGAGTCCTGTGTCCAGTTCTGGGCCCCTCAGTTTAGGAAGGATGTTGATTTGCTGGAATGTGTCCAGAGAAGGGCAACAAAGTTGGTGAGGGGTTTGGAACACAAGCCTATGAGGAGAGGCTGAGGGAGCTGGGGTTGCTTAGCCTGGAGAGGAGGAGACTCAGGGGTGACCTTATTGCTCTCTACAGCTACCTGAAGGGAGGTTGTAGCCAGGCAGAGGTTGGTCTCTTCTCCCAGGCAGCCAGCACCAGAACAAGAGGACACAGTCGCAGGCTGTGCCAGGGGAGGTTTAGGATGGATGTTAGGAAGAAGCTCTATACAGAGAGAGTGATTGCCCACTGGAATGGACTGCCTGGGGAGGTGGTGGAGTCACCGTCATTGGAGGTGTTCAGGAGGAGACTTGATGGGGTGCTTGGTGCCATGGTTTAGTTGTTTAGGGGGGTTGGATTGGTTGATGGGTTGGATGCGATGATCTTGAAGGTCTCTTCCAACCTGGTTTATTGTATTCTATTGTATTCTATCCTTGTGGTCCCTTCCAACCCTGATTGATACTATGATACTATACTATGATACTATGCACAAAAGCCAAGAAACACCCCCAGACACAGAACCCAGACCTGCTCCTACAGGTGAAATATTCCCCAAGCTCTTTTCCACCCCCAGAGTCATCAGTCTGCTTGGAATGTTTCTTTTAAGGAGTAGTGACAAGAAATATATTCTGCTCTGAACTTTTTCTGCTTGCAAATTCAATCTAACTTCAACTCCTATTAGCTTTTGTGTTATTTTATATTTCTATTTGCTTAATGCACTTTGCTTCTCTAGCACACAGAAGCCAGCTGGACAGGGAAATGATTGAACAAAGCAATTCCCTGCTATCCACCTCTTGTTTTCTACCAGCCTTGCTGCCTCCAGAAAATGCCAACCAGTAGAAACAGGTAGTCCTGGGGACTTCAAATAGTCAATACAGCAATGCACCCTTGTGGCCAAGAATGTCAATGGTGCAGCAGGAAAAGTGGGGCCAGCAAGTTGAGGCCGGTTCTGCTCCCCCTCTACTCCATCCTGGTGAGGCCTAATCTGGAGTACTGTAGCCACTTCTGGGCACTCCCCAGTTCAAGAGAGGCAGGGAAGGGCTTAAGAGGGTACAGCCAAGGGCTATAAAGATGATGAGGGGACTGGAACATCTCTCTTATGAAGGCTGAAGGACTTGGAGCTTTTTAGCCTGGAGAAGAGAAGACTAAGAGGGGGTCTCATCAATGCCAGTAAGTACTTAAAGGGTGGGTGTCAGGAGGATGGGACCAGTCCTTTGTCAGTGGTGCCCAGTGACAGGACGAGAGGTAATGGGCACAAACTTGAACATAGGAAGATCCATCTAAACATGGGGGGGAACTTCCTTACATTGAGGGTGGTGGAGCACTGGAACAGACTGCCCAGAGAGGTGGTGGAGTCTCCATCTCTGGAGTCATTCCAATCCCGTCAAGATGCCATCCTGTGCAACCTGCCCTAAATGGCTCTGCTCTGTCAGGGGTGTTGGAATAGATGATCTCCACAAGTCCCATACCATTCTGTCATGCTGTGAATTTCCACTATCACACTTCCCTCTGTGACTCTGGCACTCTTTACAACCTTTCTGCCCTGGATGAAAAACCACTGACGCAGGCACAGGGTAGGACACAACCACCTAAGTGGAGATGTGAAAAAGTCAGCAGCAGCTCAAAGAAGGCATTTTGTTTACTCTGCTTCAGCCCAGCACTGCATCTTGTTTGGCCTGCTTCATTAAAAAGCCATAAAGGTTGCTCAGTCACACTCAGACTCCAGGATTGCATAGTCAGATTGTTTCTAAATATTCAATACCAGTGACAGCTGCATGGTTCTGAGGTGCTTATTTCCACACTAACACTTTACACTTTACTACCACACAGCCAGTTTCTGAGACTGAATGTTAGCAGCTGAACTGCCAAGGGGACAGGGCATGTCTGACCAAGTGTTCATGTCTGCCACATTAATGGAATGGAGGTTAGCACAGGCCAGACCTGCTGAGATGATAGAGAAGGATTTGTACATTTGTTAGCCCAAAAAAATTAATTTTTCATGAGCCATTTTGAATCTGGCCTTTGCTGCTGCCCTCCCTTCATTTAGCCTAAGCACCACTACTTCCTGAAGGGAGGTTGTAGACAGGAGGGGGCTGGTCTCTTCTCCCAGGCAACAAGCACCAGAACAAGAGGACACAGTATCAAGCTGTGCCAGGGGAGATTTAGGCTGGATGTTAGGAAGAAATTCTTCATAGAGAGAGTGATTGCCCATTGGAATGGGCTGCCCAGGGAGGTGGTGGAGTCACCATCGCTGGAGGTGCTCAGGAGGAGACTGGATGGGGTGCTTGGTGCCATGGGTCAGTTGATTAGGTGGTGTTGGATGATAGGTTGGACATGATGATCTTGAAGGTCTCTTCCAACCTGGTCTATTCTATTCTATTCTATTCTATTCTATTCTATTCTATTCTATTCTATTCTATTCTATTCTATTCTATTCTATTTCCCCTCATATTTGGTCTCCTCTAAACAGCAAATCTCTGCCTGTCCCGGTCACTGTGTAACAAAGCTATGAAAGAAGAACAACTGGGTCTGCACCAGGATCAGATTTATAAGCGGTTACTGCTGATTATCATGGACACAGAATCACAGAACCAAGAGAGACAGGAATCTGCTAGAGAGAGTCCAACAGAGAGCCATGAGGATGATTAGAGCACTTGAGCATCTCCCCTATGAAGAGAGACTGAGACACTTGGGGCTGTTTAGTCTTGAGGAAAGAAGACCAAGAGGGCATCTGATCAATGTCTATAAATACCTGAGGGGTGGGTGTCAAGGCTGCCCAGAGAGGTTATGGAGTCTCCTTCTCTAGAGACTTTCAAAACCCACCTGAATGCATTCCTGTGTGGACTACCCTGGGTATTCCTGCTTTTGGCAAGGGGTTTGGACTCAATGATCTCTGGAGGTCCCTTCCAACCTCTAACATTCTGTGATTCTGTGAATCACCAAATTGTTTCAGTTGGAAAAGACCTCTAAAATCATCAAGTCCAACCATCACCGTGGCCGTTAAACCACATCCCAAACCATGGCACAACAGCAGCCACCAAAGCACAACTCAACTTTGTCATGCACAAGTCCTAACCCACTGCAATCAAGAGGAGCTGAGCTGGTTTTCATGATTTCTCCAGCAAGCCTTGGCCAGCTCAGCTCATGTCACCCAAAATGAGCTCTGCATCCTTTTTTTTTCGGTGCAAATACTATCAGGCAGCTGGAGAACACAAACACCTGCACATCACACTGCTGCTGCCAGACAGGGACATGGAATACAGCTCCACCTCACTGCTCCTCCAGGATCTAGACCTAACTGGAACCACTTTCTTCTACCACCATTAAAGTTAATTCTTCTACAGCAAGCCAACACCGCTGGCATTTAATGGGATGAAACAATGCAGCACAGTCTGTCTTACCACCACTTTTTCTCCAAGGATGGCCCCATAAAAAGCAAAAACTGCTGCTTTTTATGTCCCACCACTTTTAAAGCTCTTAATTCCTCACCAACCATTTGGGCACTGTCTATACTGCAGAATCTCCTTGCACAGGCTCCCTGCTCCCCAGGCTTGTAATTGTAATATGTAATTGAGATGCCCAACCCTTCCAATAAGCAGTGATAAATTAGATACTTAATATGGAGGTATTCACCCTTCCACACATAAAGGAGGAGGTTATAGTCTCACCTCTGTATTTACTAATAATTTACCCTTCTGTGTTAACATTTCCAGTGCCATTTGACATTTCATTCTCAGGATTTTGTCTTCCAGTTATTTTTTTATTGGCAGTGATTCTTTTTTTTTTGCCTTTTATTAGAGGTGCAAAAGGCCATCAGCCAGAAAATCAACCCCTTCTGCAGAAACCTTGTTTTGATGTCTCCATCCAGCCAAAAGGTTTGTAATTAAAAACAAACCAGTATAAAAAATATAAACCCACTAAAAAACCTAATATTTTCTTCTCTCTCTCCCCCCGCCCCTTGCCCCACTGTCCTGTCTGCCTTTTTTGTTGGTTGGGGGTTTTGTGAGTTTTCTTTGGGGTTGTTTGGTTGGTTTGGTTTGTTCTTCATTTTCAGTGTTTGTTTTGTTTGAGTTTGGCTTTGGGGTTTTTTATGCTTTGAGGGGGAGAGGGGCTATTGGTTTGGGTAGGTTTTTTTCAGACTGAGTGGTACCTTTGAGTTCAGGCAGGACCAAGCCTGAGCTGTAAGTAACAAATGAGGTTCCACTTACATTAAAATGCCTTGTTTCCACAGGAGTATCACATCAACAAACACCACTCCCTATGCAGATGTGGGAACTCCAGAAGGACCAAGGCATTTCCATCAAGTTTTGAATACTCGGGGTTTATTTTCACAAAACCGTCAGGGTTGGAAGAGACCTCAAGGATCATCCAGTTCCAACCTTGCTGCCATGGGCAGGGACACCCTCCACTAGATCAGGTTGCCCAGAGCCACATCCAGCCTGGCCTTAAATTCTCCAGGGATGAGGCTTCCACCACCTCCCTGGGCAACCTGTTCCAGTGTCTCTCCACCCTTATGGTGAATAACTTCTTCCTGATGTCTAATCTAAATCTCCCCTCCTCTAGCTTGGAGATCTTCCCTATAATGAAACCTCATTTTCAATTTTAATTAACCCCAAACTTCATTTTGGAGAATATTTGTCAAGTATTTTGCTCTTCCACCATTTACTGGGTAAATATTCCCAAGGAGACTTTGTAGAGTTATTTCTTTTACCTTTTTTTTTGTTGTTGTTGTTCTTTTTCTTAGCAACATAATTGCAGAATTCTTGTTCTTTAGCACTCGTTTAAAAGCTGAACTATTTTATTGCTCCTTTCCTTTCAGCATCATTTCCATCTCTGGAGGTCCCTTCCAACCCTAATGTTCTGTGATTGCTGACAGCAAAGCTACTTCACTCCACCAAAGCACCACCTTGTTCTCAGCAGCGGAGCACCAGTTGCAGACATCTCATCAGACTATTGCAGAGTAATTAGCCTGACCACACAAGGCCTGACCTGGCTGTTGAAGACACTGCTCTGCAGACACGAGCAGCTCTGGGAGAGACCTCCAGCTACCACAGGAGCAGCAGCCATGTCGAGATCAAACACGTAGGCATAACCTGGGGCAACTTGGCTTTTCTCTCGTTCTCATCAAACTTCTAAAGTTTCCTCTTAAAATATCACAGCCATTAGCCCTCTGACATCAGAATGAATGGCCCCATTCCAGCCTGCATGTAAGCTATCTTTAAGGCCATCCATTTTTTTATATTCCCCATTAGAGGTCACTTTTTATCTAACACTTCCAGCCTTTAATGGAGCCATGCATTTCCCTTCTGTCGAGCCCTCTGTGTTGGTTAAGGTCATTACTTTTATTCAAACTGAGAACCACCAGAATGTGCCCATTATTTGCTCTCAAAAATACCCTTTTATCCATTGCCACATTTGGCTCATTTGCTCACAGCCCTCTGACTCGGGATTTTAATGGCTGCACAGTTGTTTCCTCTAATTGAGCAGTGACCTGTTAACTCCAAGACTATTTTTATTCTTTCCTACCGTAGGTTAATTTGCAGCCTCTTTTGCAGCTACTGAAGCCACATTTGTTGTATTATACAGAGCAGCAGGCTCTTTTTTTCTTTTCTGGGGCTGTATACCAGCCCCTTTATCTCCATCACCTGGCTCCTATCCCCTCTCTAGCACCATCCATTTGGTGTCAGCACAGTTCTAAATCTCAGTTCTATCACCATTTGTATGATTGCAGCCCGGCGCTGTCACTTCCCCAACGCTCCTCAAAACTTTAACACTTAGTTGCTCAGCCAAAGCAACAGCTCTGCAGCTGCTGGTTTTGCATCAATATTCTTTCACCTTGCCAAGTCTTGGGGTAGCAAGAGAGGTCAGGCACTGGAACAGACTGCCCAAGGAAGTGGTGGAGTCACCATGCCCAGAGGTGTTCAAAAAATGAACTGATGTGGCATTTCAAGATATGGTCTTGTGGTGGTTTGGGCTGGGTGCCCTCTGCTACGTGGTGTACTTCCTGTGTCCAGAAGTCCAGCCCAGTGGGTGGACACAGGAAACCAGGGATCTCCTACCACAATCCCCTGCACCGCTATAAAATCCAGCGCAGGGTCTAGCACTTCCTCTTTCTCCCTCGCCGGCACCCGGTAACTGGGGGAGACATCTCCCGGCCTTGGGCCTGGCTAGGCCCTAGGCCAGGGGGATGGGCGGTCTCAGGCCTGGCCAGCCGAGACTAGCCTAGCAGTGGGGGGGGGGGGGGAAGAACGAGCCCTGGGGGTCTTGGGCCCACTCTCAGGTGGGGATGGGATGTTTCTGGGTCTCCTCTGGGGTTTCTTTTGTCACTGTTTCTGGTTCTCTGTGCACATTCACCTTTTCCTATTTAAACTTTCCATCACTTTTGCAATCTGTTTGTCAGAGTCGTTATTTCCACCCGTGGTGGGGAGGGGGGGTCTCCCTCAACCCACTACAGGTCTACTGATGATGAAAGTGTTGGGTAGAAGGCCTTAGAGGTCTTTTCCAAACTTAGTGATCCTGTGATGCAAAGAGGTGGTGCTAAGTGACATGTTTTAGCACCAGACTTGGTAGCATTAGATAATGGTAGGACTCGATGATCTTGAAGGTCTTTTCCAACAAAAAGAATCCTATACTCTGGAGCATTAAGAGGAGTGGGTTCAGCAGGTCAAGGGAGGATCTTCTCCCATTCTACTCAGCCCTAGTTAGGCCACACCTGGAATACTGTGTATAGTTCTGCACTCCCCAGTTCAAGAGGGGCAGGGAATTACTGGAGAGAGTTCAATGGAGGACTATGAGCATGGTTAAGGGACTGGAGCACCTCTCTTATGTGGGAAGGCTGAGAGACCTGGGGTTGTTTAGTTTGGAGAAGAGAAGGCTGAGAGGGAACCTTATAAATGTCTACAAATATCCAAAGTGTGACTGTGGGGAGGATGGAGCCAGTCTGTTGTCTCTTTTCAGTGATACCCAGTGATAGGACAAGGGGCAATGGATGTAAACTCAATCACAGGAAAATCCACCTCAACATGAGACAAGGCTTTTTCACTGAGGGTGACAGAGCCCTGGAGCAGGCTGCCCACAGAGGTTGTGGAGTCTCCTCTAGAGATCTTCAAAACCCTCCTGGATGCATTCTTGTGTGACCTGGCCTAAGTGGTCCTGCTTTGGCAGGGGGGTTGGATTCAATTATCTGTGGAGGTCCCTTCCAAACCCTATCATTCTATGATTCCATGACTTCCTCTTAGTTTTCTTTCCATAGTATTTCATGTTGGCAAAAGTTGATGTTCCTGCAAAAAGAACGTTTCAAACACCTTACACCAAAGCAGCTTTTTGGACATTGCTCTGGGTATCCATATAGATGTCTAAACTTACTGGTCACACTCTTATCAAGTATTTTGGGGTTAAATTTGGCAGGATTACGATGGATGGACACTGCTAAGGACACTGGAAGCTAAAAAAGGAAGGAGGAGAAGTGTGTTTGGTCCTTTTCTGTTGACAAAAGACCCTGAGCTACTGGTGTGGTGGCTGTGGGTTGTCCAGCCTTGCACAGCCTGTGCAGCTCCCAAACAGAATGTGTTGCTGTTTGCCTGAACTCTTAAACTATATCAAAGTCCAGACCCTCTGATGAAAAACTACTAATCCCTGAAATCATTGCTACCCCGTTTTGTATCACCAGCCCTAACACAGTCCCCCAACTTGAGGCTCTCCAAAGAGCAGGTGCTTTTTGCTTCCCCTAGCCTCTACAGAAGGGCAGGCAGAAAATTTGTTGCCTTAAGCTACTCTTTGCCAACTTGAAACTCAACCAATGCTGGACAACAGCTAAAGACTTGGATTATTTGCAGGGCTGCCAACCTAGAATCTGAATTGTACAGAGCAAACAAGAGGTTCCACTCATCTGCAATTTCCAGGCCAGAGCGATTGTATTTCAAAGAACAATTGGACACTTGACTTCACTCTGATTTGGAACAAAAGCCATATTTCCTACTTACCTCCTACAGAAAAACACTATTACATTGGACACTTGACTTCACTCTAATTTGGAACAAAAGCCATATTTCCTACTTACCTCCTACATAAAAACATTATTACAGCAGCAGCTTGAACCAGAGCCAGAAGCCCCAGGAGCTTGAGCTTCAGCTCTGCATGAGCCACAAACATGGGGAGCAGGGATATTTCATCAAGTATTGAAGCAGGTTGCCCAGGGAGGTGGTGGTCACCATCCCTGAAGAAGTTTAACATCTCAAAGTTTAACATCACCAGTCTTGTTTAATATCTTTGTGGGGGCCATGGACAGTGGCATTGAGTGCACGCTCAGCAAGTTTGCTGACAACACCAAGCTGTGTGGTGCAGCAGACACACTGGAGGGAAGGGATGCCATCCAGAGGGACCTTGACAGGCTGGAGAAGAGGTGGGCCCATGACAACCTCATGAGAGTCAACAGACCAATGCAAGGTCCTACACCTGTGTTGGGCAATCCCAAGCACCAGCATAGGCTTGAGAGCAGCCCTGAAGAAAAAGCATTGGGGGTGCTAGTGGATGAGAAGCTCAACATGAGCCACCAGTGTGATCTTGCAGCCCAGAAAGCCAACCAGAGCCTGGGCTGTATCAAGAGGAGCATAGCCAGCAGGTCGAGGGATGCCAATGGCATCCTGGCCTGTATCAGGAACAATGTGGCCAGCAGAAGCAGGGAGGTCATTCTGCCCTGTGCTCAGCAGTGGTTAGGCCACACCTTGAGTCCTGTGTCCAGTTCTGGGCCCCTCAGGTTAGGAAAGATGTTGAGATGCTGGAACGTGTCCAGAGAAGGGCAACAAAGATGGGGAGGGGTCTGGAGCACAGCCCTGTGAGGAGAGGCTGAGGGAGCTGGGGTTGCTTAGCCTGCAGAAGAGGAGGCTCAGGGGAGACCTTCTTGCTCTCTACAAATGCCTGAAGGGAGGTTGTAGACAGGTGGGGGCTGGTCTCTTCTCCCAGGCAGCCAGCACCAGAACAAGAGGACACAGTCTCAAGCTGTGCCAGGGGAGGGTTAGGCTGGAGGTTAGGAAGAAGTTCTTCACAGAAAGAGTGATTGCCCATTGGAATGTGCTGCCCAGGGAGGTGGTAGAGTCACCATCACTGGACGTGTTTAGGAAGAGACTTGATGGGGTGCTTGGTGCCATGGTTTAGTTGATTAGATACTGTTGGATAATAGGTTGGACTCAATGATCTCAAAGGGCTTTTCCAACTTGGTTAATTCTATTCTATTCTATTCTCTCTTCTGATCTGGTGAGACCCCACCTGGAGTACTGCATCCAGTTCTGGAGCCCCTATTTCAGGAAGGATCTGGATGTGCTGGAAGGTGTCCAGAGAAGGACCACAAAGATGATTAGAGGGCTGGAGCTCCTCACCTATGAGGACAGACTGAGGGAGTTGGGGCTGTTCAGTTTGGAGGAGAGAAGGCCCAAGGAGACCTTATTGTGACTTCCAGTATCTGAAGGGGGCCTACAACAAATCTGAGGAGGGACTCTTGAGGGTGTCAGGCAATGATAGGTCTAGGAGGAATGGAAAAAAAAATATAAATGGGTAGATTCAGATTGGATGTTAGGAAGAAGTTCTTCCCCATGAGGGTGGTGAGACACAGGCACAGGTTGCCCAGGGAGGTGGTGGAAGCCTCATCCCTGGAGGTTTTGAAGGCCAGGCTGGATGTGGCTGTGAGCAACCTGCTGTAGTGTGAGGTGTCCCTGGCCAAGGCAGGGGGGTTGGAACTGGCTGATCTTTGAGGTCCCTTCCAACCCTGACAATTCTGTAATTTTAAGTTCAAAAAACATGTAGATGTGGAATTCAGGGCATGGTTTAATAGCCATGGTGGTAGTGCGTTACCAGTTGGACCTGATGATCTTAGAGGTCTTTTCCAACCAAAATGAATCTACAATTATATTATGATTGTGAGGGTTAGAGGCTGCCAGAGATCCAGGTGAGCCTGAGGGAAAAACTCAGTTTTCAGTTGGATGCTGGAGGAGCACCGGCACACTGAGCATTTCATTCTCCATCAGCCTGCACATTTTCCATTCATTCACTGCACCTCCTTCCCCCCCACCTGGGAAAACTGTTCCAAGAGCAGGAGAGATTTGAGGTTCAGAAAGGTTACCTGCTCACTCACAATGCTTTCATGGCATTATGGCTAAAGCCAAATGTCATTTTCTTACTCCATTCCCCTCCACTTCTACCCTTAAACAGCCTGCACTCTTTCTCAGTTGTGTCCTGCAGACTATCTTCCTGAATGAACATGTTGTCTGTAAAGTCTATTAGTGCAATTAACATTTCTTGATTCCATGCTCATCGGATTGCTGCAAAATGTGACAGCAGAAAGTGAGCTGTACATTTAAAGTGAGTGAAGGGAGGTTGTAGCCAGGTGGGGGTTGGTCTCTTCTCCCACGCAACCAGCAACAGAACAAGAGGACACAGTCTCAAGCTGTGCCACGGGAGGTTTAGGCTGGAGGTTATGAGAAGTTCTTCCAGAAAGAGAGATTGGCCATTGGAATGTGCTGCCCAGGGAGGTGGTGGAGTCACCATCATGGAGGTGTTTAGGATGAGATGGATAGGGTGCTTGGGCCATGGTTTAGTTGATTAGATGGTGTGGGTGATAGGTTGACTCGATGATCTCAAAGGTTCTTTCCAACTGGTCAATTCAATTCAATTCAACGCAACGCAATGCAACGCTCTTCTATTATATTCATTCTATTCTATTCTATTCTAATGCTTTAGAGGCAGGTCAGTTCCTCTCAGGTTCCTATGTGGTGCTGCTAAGGGATTGAACATTATTGAAAGTGTTGTAATTTTTTTTTTCCCTCAAACTTTTAAATGTAGGAAGTGGGAATCTTCTCCAGGAAATAATAAACATAAAAGTTGCCTTTCCCCCCCCCCAGTTTTCAATACTTTCAAGTGTTAGTCATTGAATGTTTTCATAAAAAGGTGATAAATGTCCAACTCCCACAAATAAAGAGGTGGCTATTAAACCCACTATGGAATCTGGTGAAGCAAAAATGGCACTGTCATGAAAAGAATAACAAGGAAATTTACAGTACAGCAGGGTATCTTTAGATGGAACAGTAGGAAGAAGTTCTTTACTATGAGGGGGTGAGAGCTGGACACTGGCCAGCCAAGTGCGACCCTCATTCATGGAAGAAGCCTTTGAAGAGAGGCTGAGGGAGCTGGGGTTGCTTAGCCTGGAGAAGAGGAGACTCAGGGGTGACCATATTGCTCTCTACAACTACCGGAAGGGAGGTTGTAGACAGGTGGGGGCTGGTCTCTTCTCCCAGGCAGCCAGCACCAGAACAAGAGGACACAGTCTCAAGCTGCGCCAGGGGAGGTTTAGACTGGATGTTAGGAAGAAGTTCTATACAGAGAGAGTGATTGCCCATTGGAATGGACTGCCCGTGGAGGTGGTGGAGTCACCATCATTGGAGGTGTTCAGGAGGAGACTTGATAGTTTCATAGTTTCAGTCAGGGTTGGAAGGGACCACAAGGATCATCTAGTTCCAACTCCCCTGCCATGGGCAGGGACACCCCACACTAGATCAGGCACCTCCAGATCCCTCTTGTAATAGGGGCTCCAGAACTGGAGGCACCTGCTCCAGGTGGGGTCTCACCAGAGCTGAGTAGAGGGGGAGAATCACCTCCCTTGACCTGCTGGCCACACTTCTCCTGATGCAGCCCAGGATCTGATTGGCTTTCCGGGCTGCAAGTGCACACTGAGAGCTCCTGTTGAGCTTCTCGTCCACCAGCACCCCCAAGTCCCTCTCCTCAGGGCTGCTCCCCAGCCAGTCACTGCCCAGCCTATATTTGTGCCCGGGATTGCCTCGACCCAGATGTAGGACCCTGCCCTTGGTCTTGTTGAAGCTCATGAGGTTGGCTTGTGCCCACCTCTCCAGCCTGTCAAGGTCCCTCTGGATGGCATCCCTTCTCTCCAGCGTGTCTGCTGCACCACACAGCTTGGTGTCATCAGCAACCTTGCTGAGGGTGCACTCGATGCCACTGTCCATGTCACCACAAAGATGTTGAACAAGACTGGTCCCAGGACTGATCCCTGAGGGACTCCGCTTGTCCCTGGCCTCCACTGGGACATGGACCCATTGACAGCCACTCTTTGGGTGCGGCCATCAAGCCAGTTTTTATCCATCTAGTGGTCCATCCATCAAACCCATGTGTCACCAGCTTGGAGACCAGGATGTGGTGTGGGACAGTGTCAAAGGCTTTGCTCAGGGCCAGGTAAACGACATCAGTTGCTCGCCCTCAGCTATTAATGCTGTCACCTGTCATAGAAGGCCACCAAGTTTGTCAGGCAGGATTTGCCCTTGGCAAAGCCCTGCTGACTGCTCCCAATCACCTCTTCACTACTCTTCTGAGTCAGTAGTGCCTCCAGGAGGATCTGCTCCATGATCTTTCGGGCACAGAGGTGAGACTGACCGGCCTGTAGTTCCCTGGTTCCTCCTTCTTACCCTTTTTGCAGATGGGAGCAATGTTTGCCCTTTTCCAGTCTGTGGGGACTGCCCCAGGCTGCCATGACTTTTGGATATAATAGAGAGGGCTTAGCAACCTCATCTGCCAGCTCTCTCAGCACCCGTGGGTGTATCCCGTCGGGTCCCATGGACTTGAACACTTTCAGGTTCTTCAGGTGATCACCAACCTGAGCTTCACTTATGAAGGGCAGTTCTTCCTCCCCATCCCTGGCATCGTCTGCCATGACTCCAGGAGTGTGGCTGGAGGCCCTTGCAGTGAAGACTGAGGTAAAGAAGTGATTGAGTACCTCAGCCTTTTCCACATCACTTGTGACCAATTCACCACTTTCCTTTCTGAGGGGGCCCACACCTTCCCTACTCTTCTTCATGCCATTAATATACCTGTAGAAGTTCTTAGTGCTCCCTTTGAACTCCCTGGCTAGATTCAATTCGAACTCTGCTTTGGCTTTCCTAACCAGGCCTCTTGCTGCTCGGGCAGCTTCCTTATCTCCCCCTGTTCTATCTGTCCTTCCCTCCACTTCCTGTAGAGTTTCTTTTAAGTAATAGTGTGTCCAGGAGCTCCTTGTTCATCCAGGCAGGCCTCCTAGCCTTCTTCCCTGCTTTTCTCTTAATTGGTATACATAGCTCCTGGACACAGAGGAGGTGGTCCTTGAATACTGACCAGCTGTCCTGGGTCCCTCTTCCCTCCAGGGCTTCATCCCATGACACTTTGGCTAGCAGATTCCTGAAGCGATCGAAGTCTGCACGCCTAAGTCTAGGGTCATAAGCTTAGAATAGGTCCTCCTGATAGCCCTGAGGATATTAAATTCAACTGCTTCATGGTCACTGCAGCCAAGGCAGTCTCTGAGCCTCACATTGGTTACCAGCCCTTCCCTGTTGATGAGAACAAGGTCCAGCATAGCACCTTTCTTGTTGGTTCCTCTACCATTTGGAGGAGGAAGTTGTCTTCTATGCAGTCCAGGAACATCCTGGATTGCTGGTGCCTTGCTGTGTTGTCCCTCCAGCAGATGTCAGGGTGGTTGAAATCACCATGAGGACCAGGGCTTGTGACCTGGAAGCGCTTCTATTTGCCTGTGGAGGGCCTCATCTGCTTGGTTCTGCTGGTCAGGTGGCCTGTAGGAGACCCCCACAGTAATATCTCCTTCCCCTGTCTTGCCTTTAATTCTAACCATATACTCTCAACCAGCTCATCATCCCTCCCCAGGTGGAGTTCTGCTGATTCCAGCTGGTTCTTGACATTGAGGGCAACACCTCCTCCTCTCCTTCCCTGCCTATCCTTCCTAAAAAGCTTGTACCCATCTATCCCTACATTCCAGTCATGGGAATCATCCCACCAAGTGTCAGCAATGCCCACTATGTCATGGCCTCCCAGCAGCACGGTGGCTATTAATTCATCCTGTTTGTTGCCCAAGCTGCGTGCATTTGCATAGAAGCACTTCAGCTGGGCTGGCCCTGTTGTCCTCTTGTGCCAATTCCCTTTGGTTTCTACAGGGTGTCCTGGTGTGTCATCTGTGTCTTGCCTCGGGGTGGCAAGTTGAGAGCCATTACCAGCTCTCCATCCCACTGCCTCTGGTGAGCTGCCCCTCTGCTTCTCACAGGCCAGCAGGAGACTATTAACCCCTTCCCCCTACAAATCTAGTTTAAAGCCCTGTCAATGAGCCCTGCCAATTCCTGCCCCAGGATCCTTTTCCCCCTCTGGGACAAGTGTGTCCCATTAGTTGTTTGCAGCTCTGGTGCCTTGTAAACCAAGCCATGATTGTAGAACCCAAATCCCTGTCGATGACACCAGCCCCAGAGCCATGAAGTGACCTGTTGGCTCTTCCTCAGTGTTCCCTCATCCATCGCTGACATTAGAGGGATAGCAGAGAACACAACCTGAGCTCCTGATCCCTTTAGCAGGTGCCCCAAGCCTCTGAAATCTCTTTTAATTGATTGTGAGCCTCTCATTGTTGCATCATCACTACCCACCTGAAAGACCAGCAGTGGGGAGTAGTCTGAAGGACTCACGACTGCCTATAATGTCCTTTACTTGGGCACCAGGTAGGCAGCAGATCTCCCTATGAAAAGGGTCTGGTCTGCATATTGGGCCCTCTGCTCCCTTCAGTAGGGAGTCTCCTATAACAATGACCCTGCGAGGTTTTTTTTCCGGTCTAGTTTTGATGGCTGGCCTGAGGCAACCTGTCATTGGTGCAGCTTCTGTCTTCCTTGAGTCCTTGTCCTCACCTATGACCTGTTCCTCCTGCACAGCCTCATACCTATTCTGTAATTGCACTGTAGGCAGTGTGCTGCTCAAAGTAGCAGGCTTGCTCCCCCTGCGTTTCTTCCTCGGGCAGAGACCTGCTCCCATTGGCCCTGCCCTTGTGGGTTACTGCAGGGAGGCTGAGAGGCTTGCTGATGAGAAGGTACCAAACTCCCTGTTCCACTAAGGGTCACCCCCCGTTCTGGTTTAGTAGAGGTTAGATTTTGGAAATAGTCAATGTTCCTTTTTGCTGTCTCTTACAGCTCTTAGCCTTTCTACCTCTTCTTTTAGTTCAGCCACCATGCTCATCAGATCACTGATCTGCTCACATCTGACACAGGAGTTGTTCCTTCCATCCTCCATATCGAGTGCCAGGTCCCAGCACTCACTGCAGCCACCCACCTGAACACCTGCATGCTTGTGAGTGGCCTCTGTTTGGGTGCCCACTGTTCTTCTACTAGCCTTACTTCTAGTAGTAACCATGTTGCAGTAATGTTGCTGAAACACCCTCTTAATCACCCTCTACACCCGGTTTTGTTTTTTTTTTTTTTTGTTTTTTTCTTTTTTTTTTTCCCTTCCGTCAGTCAGCAAGGCTGAGCCGCTCTCTCGAGCCGCTGCCTCCCGCTGCTCTCTCAGCCAGCGCTGCTGGGGCTCGGTTTGGTTTGCGCGCGGTTTCCACGGCAACCCCTCCCTGCTACGTCACTGCCCTCAGGCATGTAGGCAACCCGAGCCCGCTGCCCCTCCTCCCCTCTCAGGAGGTCCCGAGCCGCCAGCCCTTACCTCCCGCAAAGCAAGGAAAGCAAAGCCAAAAGCAAGCTCTCAGAGCCGAGTTCCTCACCACTGCCTGCTCTCTCAGCCATGCGCTGGGGTTTGATGGGGTGCTTGGTTGCATGGTTTCGTTGACTAGGTGGCGTTGGATGATAGTTTGGACACGATGATCTTGAAGGTCTCTTCTATCCTGGTTTACAATACAATAATACAATAAATCCAGGTTGGAAGAGACCTTCAAGATCATCGCGTCCAACCTATCAACCAATCCAACCCACCTAACAACTAGATCATGGCACCAAGCACCCCATCAAGTCTCCTCCTGAACACCTCCAATGACGGTGACTCCACCACCTCCACGGGCAGCCCATTCCAATGGGCAATCACTCTCTCTGTATAGAACTTCTTCCTAACATCCAGTCTAACCTGCCCTGGCACAGCCTGCGACTGTGTCCTCTTGTTCTGGTGCTGGCTGCCTGGGAGAAGAGACCAACCTCTGCCTGGCTACAACCTCCCTTCAGGTAGTTGTAGAGAGCAATAAGGTCACCCCTCAGTCTCCTCCTCTCCAGGCTAAGCAACCCCAGCTCCCTCAGCCTCTCCTCATAGGGCTTGTGTTCCAAACCCCTCACCAACTTCGTTGCCCTTCTCTGGACACGTTCCAGCAAGTCAACATCCTTCCTAAACTGAGGGGCCCAGAACTGGACACAGGACTCAAGGTGTGGCCTAACCAGTGCTGTGTACAGGGGCAGAATGACCTCCCTGCTCCTGCTGGCCACACTGTTCCTGATGCAGGCCAGGATGCCATTGGCCTTCTTGGCTGCCTGGGCACACTGCAGGCTCATGTTCAGCCTCCCATCAACCAGTGCCCCCAGTCCCTCTCTGCCTGGCCGCTCTCCAGCCACTCTGACCGCAGCCTGTAGCATTGCATGGGGTTGCTGTGGCCAATGTGCAGAACCTGGCACTTGGATGTGTTAAATCTCATGCCATTTATTCTATCATCAAGTCCAACCCGTCACCACAGACCCCATGGCACCAAGTGCCACGTCCAATCACTAGGCCATGCTGCTCAAAGCCTTGTCCAGCCTGACCTTGGATAGCTCCAGAGATGGGGCCTCAACTACCTCCCTGTGCAACCAGTTCCTGTATTCTACCACCCTGGTGGTAAAGAACTTGTTCCTAATATCCAATCTAAATCTGCTCTTCTCTAATTTCAAACCATTGTCCCTCATCCTATCACTCCAGGCCCACAGTCCAACCAAGGCAATAACATTCCACTTTGTTGAGGGATTCACTGGTGATTCCAAGCTACTGCTCCTAACACAGCACCTGCTAGAACATAGGATTATATTATAGAGTTTGAGCCTTGTTTCAAACATTTCCTCATTCCTCTAGAGAATATAAACTAGACAGCAGTAATTCTAACATCAGTTTTTAATTTCCTTGTTCATATGGATAGTTTATCAAAATTCCAGGACTGCACTTTTGTTTACACCTTTTACAAAGCATTTTTCTCTTAAGTGATGCTTAGCACCGCAAGATCCTTGAGTGTTGAAGGATGTGTGTTTAGCAAGTATTCAATCCCAGAACTTTTGTTTTCAAGTAATTTCAGCCCACGTTATCTATAACTTTAAGTCTTTTAACTGCAGTAGGAGGTTTTTCTAAGTTTTGTTTTCCCACTCTTCTTTGTACCATCCAGTGAAATGTGCCACTAGCACAGAAACCTGTAGGTGTATCTCAAGGTTTTTTTCCACTCTGAGTCTTCCTCTTTAAATAACAGCTTCACAGAATCACAGAATGATAGGGGTCAGAGGGGACCTCCAGAGAGCATCAAGTCCAACCTCCCTGACAAAACAGGATCACCTAGGACAGGTCACACAGAAACACATGCAGAGAAGTCTTGAAAGTCTCCAGAGAAGGAGACTCCACAACCTCTCTGGGTAGCATTTTCCAGTGCTCTGTCACCCTCACCATAAAGAAGTGTCCCCTCGTGTTGAGACGGAATCATACAATGGCTCTCAGGCTTTCCTGTAGGATCCCTTCAGGTATTGGAAGGCAGCTCTAAGTTCCACCTAAGCTTTTTCTTCTCTAGGCTGAACCACCTGAGCTCCCTCAGCCTATCCTCATAACAGAGGTGCTCCAACCCTTGGATCATCATTGTGGCCCTCCTCTGGATTCACTCCAACAGCTCTGTGTCCTTCTTAAGATGGGGACACCAGAACTGGACACAGTACTCAAGGTGGGGTCTGACAAGAGAAGAGTAAAGGGGCAGAATCACTTCTTGACCTGCAGGCCACACTCCTCCTGGTGCAGCCTAGGATATGATTTGCTTTCTGGGCTGCATTCATGCACAATGACTCACTTTGAATACCTTCCAAAATCTGATGATTTTGTAGTTTTGAACTATATGAATCTGGAGTTTCATTCTTTCAGTTGAAGATTTTTAGCCTTCCCGCTCCAGCATGTATTCTTGAAAATAAAAACCACCACGTTTAATCCAGTCTGGAGCTTTCTTTTCATAAGCTGAGTTCCCTTCAACCTTTCAGATTCAAAAATGTTTTCATGACACCTCATCACCATCCATATCATTCCTACAACAAATACAGTACAACAGACTGCAGCTGATTTCAGTGGCTCCTGAATTTCCTCTGACTTTTCACAATCTCTCTCTTTGCTGACATTCAGGTGGTCCAAGTACTCTTGAGACTTGGACAGGCTGGAGAGCAGGCAGGGAGAAATTTGATGAAGTTCAACAAGGGTAGGTGTAGAGTCTTGCACCTGGGAAGGAACAATTCCATGCACCAGTATAGGTTGGGGACGGACCTGCTGGATAGCAGTGAAGGGGAAAAGGACCTGCGGATCCTGGTGGATGGAAGGATGACCATGAGCCACCAATGTACTCTTGTGGCCAGGAAGGCAAATGCCACTCTGGGGTGAATTAGAAGGGGTTGTGACCAGTAGGTCGAGAGAGGTTCTCCTCCCCCTCACTGGTGAGGCTGCATCTGGAATACTGTGTCCAATTCTGAGCCCTTCAGTTCAAGAAAGACAGTGAGCTGCTTGAAAGAGTCCTGCACAGAGCCACAAGGGTGATTAGGGGAATGGAACATCTTCCATACAGGGAGAGACTGAGGGAGCTGGGGCTCTTTAGCTGAGAGGAGACTGAGAAGTGACCTCATCAATGTTTATAAATACATAAAGGGTGAGTCCAGGCTCTTCTCGGTGGTGCCCAATGACAGGTCAAGGGACAATGGGTGGAAGTTGAGGCACAGGAAGTTTCACGTAAATATGAGGGAAAAAATTTTCCCTGTGAGGGTGACAGAGCCCTGGAACAGGCTGCCCAGAGAGGTTGTGGAGTCTCCCACTCTGGATATACTCACAGCTCACCTGCATATGTTCCTGTGTAATCTGGTGTAGGTGATCCTGCTCTGGCAGGGGCACTGGACTGGATGATCTTTCGAGGTCCCTTCCAGCCCCTGAAATTCTATGATTCTGTGAAAATATGTGTTTCTGCTCTAAATGGGAACACAGTTTCTCCATTCCTCTTTAAAACTCACTGTGCTGTAAACAAACTTCATAAGTATTCAAGATTCCTTTCCCTAGAGCACTATGCTACTAATAGTCGTTACACCGCAAGGGCATGCAAAGTGTCCAGGGAGCTCTCAAAACATATAGCACAAAACCTCTTCCTTATTGTGAGTAAGCTGGAAGTCAGAAAGCTAGAAGACAGAAGGAGTAAAGGCAATATTTGATTGCTGAGCACTCAGCATTTAAAATCTAGGCAGGAGAAAAGATCCCTACCTTAAACTGTTAAAAAAACCAAGGGACATAAAAGCAGATGAGCAATGCTGTTATTTTAAAGAGCCCAGGCTAGTCTCAGAGTGACTACATGTAGAGGCTCCTAAGCATAGTGCCAGCACAGAGTGATACATCTGATGCATATAAAGCCCGAGCTGCAGCAGGGGAGGTCACTGAGTCACAAAATCAGGGAATGGTTTGGAGTGGAAGACACCTTTAAAAGCCATCTAGTCTGACCTCCTGCAGTCAGCAGGGACATCTGCAACTAGAGCAGGTTGCTTACAGCCCCAAATAACCTAACCTGGAATGGTTCCAGGAATGAAGTTTCTACCACCTCTCCGGGCAGCCTGGGCCAGTGTCTCACCACCCTCAGTGTAAAACCTTTGCTCCTTCACTCCAGTCTGAATCTCCTTCTTTTAGTTTCAAACCATCACTCCTTGTCCTGCCACAATGGGCCATGCTCTATATTCTGCACCTGCCTTTCTTGTAGGCCCCTTTAAGCACTGAAAGGCCACCAGAAGGTCTCCCTGGAGCCTTCTCTTCTCAAGCTGAACAACCCCAACTGTCTCAGCTTGACCTCACAGCAGAAGGCTTCCAGCCCTCCCATCATTGCTGCGGCCTCCTCCGGCCCTGTTCCAACAGGTCCATGTCTCTCCTGTGCTAGGGACTCCAGAGCTGGTCCCAGCACTGCAGGTTGGGTCTCATCAGAGCAGAGGGGCAGAATCTCCTCCCTTCCCCTGCTGACCACACTGCTGGGGATCAGCCCAGGACATGGCTGGCTCTGGGTTGTGAATGGACAGTGCCAGTTCATGTCCAGCTTTTCACCCACCAGCACCCCAAAGTCCTTCTCCACCAAGCTGCTTTCCAGCCCTTCATCCTCTAGAATCCTTTTTTGATCCCTAGAGGAACCATCAAGCCCATACAATGAACTTAGTTAATTAGCATAACTATTACATTTGCATTCCCTCACCACTGAGGTATCTCATTATGGATCCCATCATGCTGTCCTCATGCAAAAAATCCCAGCAAACAGAAAACTTCCTTCCTCAAAAGCTCGCAAGCCAAGTGGAAAAGCAGCTCCAATCACACAAAGCCAGGTGGGAAGCAATGAGCCAGTCTAAAGAGTCTGTCAAGTCCTCCATAGCAATGTCAGAAACATAGGATTATGAATTTCTTCCCTAAATAAAATAAGGTGGCTTCTTCCCATAATGGTGAAGGGTGACACACTCAGCTAAACAGACCTGGCAAAATGAAGCAATACAATACAATACACTACAATACAATACAATACACCAGGTTGGAAGAGACCTTCAAGATCATCGCGTCCAACCCATCAACCAATCCAACCCACCTAAATACAATACAATACAATACAATACAATACAATATAATACAACTAAACAACTAAACCGTGGCACCAAGCATAAGAGAATAAACTTGCCATGAAATGGAAATCTCCATCTTGGCCAGAAGATTTCTATCCAAGCCTTGCTGGGATGTGAGGATGTGCCACAGCACAAAAGCACTGGGCACAAGGGAAAGAGAAAAGTGGGAAAGAAAAAACATTGCTAGAAAGAGACCTGGGGGTACTGGTTGATTGTAGGCTGAACATGAGCCTGCAGTGTGCCCAGGTGGCCAAGAAGGCCAATGGCATCCTGGCCTGGATCAGGAACAGTGTGGCCAGCAGGAGCAGGGAGGTCATTCTGCCCCTGTACACTGCACTGGTTAGGCCATACCTTGAGTCCTGTGTCCAGTTCTGGGCCCCTCAGTTTAGGAAGGATGTTGACTTGCTGGAACCTGTCCAGAGAAGGGCAACAAAGCTGGGGAGGGGTTTGGAGCACAGCCCTGTGAGGAGAGGCTGAGGGAGCTGGGCTTGCTTAGCCTGGAGAAGAGAAGGCTCAGGGGAGACCTTACTGATCTCTACAACTACCTGAAGGAAGGTTGTAGACAGGTGGGGGCTGGTCTCTTCTCCCAGGCAACCAGCACCAGAACAAGAGGACACAGTCTCAATCTGTGCCAGGGGAGGTTTAGGCTGGAGGTTAGGAAGAAATTCTTCACAGAAAGAGTGATTGCCCATTGGAATGTGCTGCCCGGGGAGGTGGTGGAGTCACCTTCATTGGAGGTGTTCAGGAGGAGACTTGATGGGGTGCTTGGTGCCATGGTTTAGTTGATTAGATGGTGTTGGGTGATAGGTTGGACACAATGATCTCGACGGTCTCTTCCAACCTGGTTTATTCTATTCTAAAAAATGTGGTTTTCCTGAGATTAGATCAGGGAGGAGTTAAAAACTTCTTGGCAATGTTTGGCTCAGCACCGAAGAAGATCCAAGGGACACCAGTGCTGTGTGGGAGCAGGTGATAGGCTCAGAGAAGGGACTTGGGCAGTGGAAACTTCAGTAGCAGGGCAAGATAAAGGGCAAACCAAGCAAACAGCTCTGTCCTTGAGTGAGGCAGGTGAAGATGGGTTGTGGGTCAGCCAGAGGGGTGACAGCAGAGACAGATGAAATAAAGAGACAAGATGGGTCATCAGCATGGTGAGATGAAATCACTTTTAGTGCAGCAGTCTATGAATAAGGGACAAAGCCAAAATCCAGCACTGTCAGAGCATGGACTTCAGAAGCTTCTGAATTCATTTTAGGACTGGCCAATTTGAAAGGTAGCAGCATTACAGTTTATTTTCATTACAGTTTCCCCATTGCTCTCTTTCAAGCCAAATTAACCATAGTTCAAGCTGACACTTTCCTCCTAGAGGAGCTTTTAGACTTTTAGCAGGGAAAGTAGAAGGTCACAATGGCACAGGTTAGAGATCTCTGGAGAGCTCGGGGGCAGGTAAAAGGTGTGGATACTGGTTATAGCTTTGGCAAAGTAAATACCATGAAGCTGTAATGAGGTTATGTCAGATGGAAAAAGTCATTCAAAAGAATCTTTTCTGCCACTTTAAATGCTGTAGAGAAAATTAAAATAATAAATCATTCTTAGACAGGAAGCAATTTTAAAAGGCAGATTTGCACTCTGATGACCACTAGGAGGTTTTTGCCCACCTTTCACAGCACAATTTAGTAGAATGACACTTAATATAAACACCAGAAAAATAAAGGGGCTTGAGGTGCACCAGTTTCAATCCAGGAGAAGAGATCAAAGTGGTTACTAGGATTTTGAAATCAATTAGCTTGTCTGCTTCTGCTGAATTAACCACAAAATCAGAAACACCTTCCATCACAAATGTCTCTCTGTGGACTAGTTGGGGAATGAACCCTATGGATAGTTTGACATGTACCCAATTAAACACAGATAGCTGATTAGTAACCAGGAAACCAAAGCACTACTCAGTATGCAGCTACTATAACTAAGCCCACTGCTGGTGCTCTTATTTACCTATCAGTAAACTTGGCCCAGGGCTTCCACGCTGCACTGTGGGACATCAAACAAGGACATACCAAGCATTGGCATGGCTGTATGTTCCCTGGCAAATTCATTGTGTTTGTTTCTTTCTTTAAACAAAATCCCAGCATGATAGGGGTTGGAAGGGACCTCTGGAGATCATCTAGTGTACAGCAGCTTGCCCAGGACCACAATGCCCAGGTGGGGCTGGAATCTCTCTAGAAAAGGAGATTGCACAACCTGTTCTAGGGCTACAGCAGCCTCATAGTGAAGAAGTTTTCTCATGTTCAGAAAGAATGAACCTCCTGCCCTTTACGTTGCTTATCCTCAGCTACAACAGTTTCAGGACATTGCCCTTTATAAGCAGTTTTAATATGCTCCACTGAAAGTCTCTAACTCATTAGGTTTATTCTGCCACAAGTAAAGAAACATTTACATAAACATTATAAAAGTGCCAGCAACAACAGCTCTCCTTTTACCTCAAACACTGAGGAAGTTTATGGGTTGTAGTTTTCTGCATATTAGAAGCAGAGTTAAAGATTTAAACTGTTACAGTCTTGTGATATTGCCTAACAACCCTTAGCCAGTTTGATACAGTAACTAACAGACACGAAACCGGAGTTACATCGCAGGGGGGAAAAAGGTCTGTGCTCAACACAAGTTTTAAAGTAACACAGAAGTAAAGAAAGAGGAAGCAAGAGAGAAAGCCTGCAAATCACTTTTGTTAGGGATAACAGGGACAAAAGAAGTGATGTCCTTCTTTCACACACTCTTTCCATACAGTGCTTTACAGCATCACCTGAAAATGCCTGTCCCTTTCCACTGGCTTCAAAACCAGTTGCAGTTGCTGCAGTAATATGGTGAAATACGGTAGAAAACACCCACAAAATACACACTGTGGCACAAACATATCCAGGTATTCAGCCCATGCTGTTGTACAGAATCATAGAATGGCTTAGGTTGGAAGGGACCTCAGAGATCATCTACTCTCCCCGTCATGGGCAGGGATGCCTCTCAGCTAGACTTGGTTGATCATCCAACCTGGCCTTGAACACCTCCAGGGAGGAGGCATCCACAGCATCCCTGGGCAACCTTCTCCAGAGTCTCACCATCTTCATACTGAAGAACTTCTTCCTAAGATCCAGTCTAAACCTACTCTCCTTTCACTTAAAACCATTCCCCCTTATCCTGTTGCTAGACACTCTTACGAAAAGTCCTTCTGCAGCTTTCCTGTAGGCTCCCTTCAGGCATGGGACATGCACCTGCACTCACCCTCGCTTGTAGCCTCAGACACGTGTGAATTGTGCATCAGCTGGTTTGGGGATGTACAGAATCCCAGGGACTCAATATGGGGTTGGAAGCGACCTCTGGAGATCATTTAGTCTAACCCCACTGACACAACAGGGGCACCCACAGAAGACTGCCCAGGACCACAATGTCAGACAGGTTTGGAATCTCTCCAGAGAAGGAGACTCCACAACCTCTCTGGGCAGCCTGCTTCAGGGCTCCAGCACCCTCTATACCGTTATTCCATGCCCTTCATTTCTTTGATGCTTATAAGCCACAGTCAGATATAAGGTCTGGCTGCTTTGCTGCACACCAGTGGCACAAAGCAAATGTAAACTTTGCTCAGCTGCCCAGCTAAATTGGATTTACTGCACCTTTGAATCCCCAGAGCATAGGAAAGCATCTGGAGCCTACCAGTAAGCCTGGCCCTGCTATTCCAATTAAAGCAGTATGTGCACCAGAGATGATCTCCTTATAGTGTATGTTGTGCTGCAGCCATCACTTTCATCTCTCAGGCTGAGTTTCCTAAAATTCCTTTACATTCCCTAGGCAGATTTTTACTCCAATATGTGAAATCTTTTCCCCCATCAAGAAATCTTTCTGTTTATGATAAACAGTGTTTGTGAACTGATCAACAAACCCATGGCTATGGGTACTCAGTGAAGCACCCTGGTGTTCTAAATAACAGCCCTTTAAACTACATTTACAATTACACTATTACTGAGGGCAGAACTACCTTGGGGGAACTTGCTTTTCCAGTGAGAATCAAATAGCAACTGCTAAAGCCAAGTTGTGCCTGTGAACTTCAGGTAATACATATTACCTGAAACTCACTGTTTGCAACAGTTTAGCCCAGCTGAAACCAGAAGGAGAAAAAAAAATCTTCAATCCCAAACCATTTTCCCTTGCTCTCCTCCACAAGCCAATTGTACATGCCCCAAGGTGCAAAGGATTCAAGTTCTTGCTGAGCACTGCATCAATACAGTAGGAGAGTAGCATGTCCACATCCTGAAGCATTAGTACAAGTCCTCGAAGGCACAAAGCCAACAGCAACACATCTGAGACCTTCCCTTATGCCCCTGCAGGTCATATTGATACAGAAGTTGACAAGCTGAAGCATGGCCAGGATCATATGATCCACTTTGAAGCACACGCCAACAGTACTCAAAATGTTTGTGCAGCAGCATGAATACATTTTGCTGCCATACTATTTCAAATCCACTTTTGACAGAGTTGTCTCTTGAGGGCCTTGTGAAAGTTTTCCTTCACTAAACCTTTCTCCTGCTCCCTGCGAAGATCAAGGTGCATTGAGAGCACTACATAAAGTACAACATGCCAGGAAGAGACAGTAGCCAAGGCTTTGAATGAAGGCTGCCTACTCTAGACACTAACATTTCACGTTTGAGGTGTGAAGCATTTTCAGTCACACCACTTTGGTGGTTTTTTTTTACAGAATTAAACTGCTACTGCTTTCAGTACTGAGCTGCAGCTGCCCAACCCTGATTAGCAATTAGCTCTTATAAAATATTTACAGTCAGGAGTGCCCCCCACTAATAACACCATTTAAAATGGCATCAGTCTCTACTGCTTCATCCTCAATGCTAAAACAAAGGTGAAAACTGGCACTGGGATGTTGTTTATTCTCAGAGTACCGGAGAGACTCAAGAGAGACTAAGTCCTTGTAGAATCATAGAATGGCAGAGAATGGCAGGGGTTGGAAGAGACCTCAGAGTATCAAGTCCAACGCCCCTGCTAGAGCAGGATCACATATGGCAGGTCACACAGGAACACATCCAGACAGGCCTTGAAAGATTCCAGAGAAGGAAACTCCACAGCCTCTCTGGGCAGCCTGTTCTAGGGCTCCATCACCCTCAATGTAAAGAAGTTTCTCCTCATGTTGAGGTGGAATTTCCTGGGTTCCAGTTTGTATCCACCGCCCCTTGTCCTATCACAGAACACTACTGAAAAGACCCTGGCCCCTTCTTCTTGACACCCATCCTTCAGATATTTACAAACATTTATAAGATCTCTCAGTCTTCTCCAGACTAAACAGCCCCAGGTCTCTCAGCCTTTCCTCACCAGACAGATGTTCCAGTCCCTTCACCATCCTCATAGTCCTCCATTGGACACTTTTTGGTATATCCCTGTTCCTCTTGAACTGGCAAGCCCAGAATTGCACACAGTACTCCAGATGTGGTTTCACTAGGGTGAAGTAGAAGGGGAGGAGAACCTGCCTTAATCTGCTGGCCACACTCTTTTTATGCTTTAATAGAGACCTCCACTGCCAGACCAGAAGAGGATGGTCAATGACAGCATCAACAGAGAGAGCTGTGGCAAAAAATAAGGTGACCCAAATTGCAGAGTGATCTCATGAGCTAAAGAAAAGGTCCACTTCTGAGAGCTTAAGTAGCACAGCATTCAACTAATCCTTATCCTAATAGCCATCCACACATCTTCAAGCATAGTGCACTACGAGAAGAAAGAAGAGTGTCAAGGCTTAAGAGAATTATACAGGCTAGGTCTGTGTGACAAACAGAGAGTAGCTGGAGAAAACTTAGTCTGCATTAAAAGTCATTACAGAAATATTTGGGAGCATTACATCCTGCCTCCCAAAGCAGTCAACACCTGTGTGGAAATGATAACCCCAGGAGTGGCTTGCCACGTAAGGAAATGAGCTGTGCAGGCAGCCTTGCAATGATATTAGCACCATGACTAAGAATGTTCCCGCCAGCTAAGAGGCTCACTCTTTCTCTGCCTGTCTCCTCAACTCATCAGCTAGAGAAGTAGGTTACTATTAATAACAGCACTGCAGAAACATTCCAGCCATTTGGTTTGTGCCTTCATGATGCAATGTCTTAGCACTGAGTAGCAACATGCAGTACTTCATTTAATACTCTTGGGCCCTAGGTATTTGCACTGGCTTTTAACAGACTGACATACTGTGTTTCAAAACAGTTGTTGGGTTTCTTCAGCATCTTTCTCCTTCTAGCCTCCAAAAAAGCTCTGAATAGATCATCTTACCAGCTCTGCTGCCCACAGGAGCCAGAAAGCACAGTTTCCTCCAGGTCAGGTCACAAGGCTATAATTCAGCATCTTGAAATAATGAGCTCTCCAATTAAGAAAGTGCCCTTGAGTGATTAATAGATGGGATAAAAGAAGTCTGCAACTGTACAGAAGAAAAATGAGATTAATGCAATTAAACCACTTTTTGTTACTTCTTTAAAAAATAAATTAATTAATTAAAACTAGACAAAGTAGAAAGATGAGAGTCGTGAGTCTTCCACATCTCCTTCAAGTGTGCAAGGGCAAAACCACATACCACCCTTGGTTCAGGCTTGCTTTCAGTCATGCAACCACAGAATGTTTGGGGTTGGAAGGGACCTCTAGAGATCTTGAGTCCAACCCCCCTGCAAAAGCAGGATCACCTAGGGCAGGTCACACAGGAATGCATCCAGGCTGGTTTTGAAAGTCTCCAGAGAAGACTCCACAACCTCCCTGGGCAGACTGTTGCAGTGCTCTGTCACTCCTCATGTTGATATGGAACCTCCTGTGTTCTGACTTGTACCCCTTGTTCCTTGTCCTACCACTGGGCACCACTGAAGAGAGCCTGGCACCTTCATCTTGACAACCACCCCTCAGATATTTATAGACATTGATAAGATCCCCTCTCAGACTTCTCAAGAGTAAAGAGCTCCATCCTCAGTAACTCCCATGCCAGGTGGAATAAATACTTACACATAACATACCCTGGCACATAAAGCTTCTAGATATCTATCACCTGTAATATTAAAATAAAGTGTTGCCTTTAAGTTACTACCTCATGCAAACTACAGTATTTTCTGGAGGAAGTAAAAGGCTCTGGCTCTGCTTTGTACTCTGAAGGAAACTTCAGCAGGAATGTAATATTTAATAGGGAATGCATTTAAATACCCAGGGACAGGCATAATTTTTTGAGACATTATGTAGCTAGCTTCATTGCTGATTGTGCTGATCCAGCTATAGAACTCAAGACAAACCTCTCATCTATCCTCTGCAGACTGAGGACTAACTTCAGGAGATGGGAAGGACTTGTAATAGCAGTCAGGCACAAGCAATGTGTCTAGAATCAAATGCTACCACACACCTCTCTAATGGGCTTTATACCCTCCTATTGCTACATACACTGAAGCATAAAGCAATCAAGCTAATTACTGTTCGTGCCTTACACTGATCTGTACCTCATATTGCTTTTCACAAGGATTGTTCAGAGACTTGAATCAGTGCTCTGTGTACAATCACACCTTCCCAAATGCTCCTGCAGGCTGCTCAACTAACTCAGGCTTTCCATCTGTGCTGCCCAACAGCCTCAACCAAATCATCAGCAGATTTCCTAGCGTCCCTGATGTAGTTCAAGCGTATCAGTCCCACCACCTCGCAGCCTTCTCGCAGGACTAAATAACTCCACTCCTCTCGATGCATTACTGTCTGTGCACCTATACCACATGCCCCAAATCAGTAGATTCCAATCAACAAGTAAAACTTAGAATCAACATTTGGATAGACTGTCTTTCCCTAAGTCCTGGGTGCAATGCAGCTGCAATTACTTTGCCACTGCAAACCTACACATTTACCACCCTTTGCCCCCTCTCTATTTGTGACTGGTGGGTACTTAGACAATTAATATCTACAGCTCATGTTTCCAAAAGCTTCAGTAAATCCAGAAATAATTCAGTCCAAACTATCTGTTTTCTACTCTCTACAGCTCCCTGAAAGGAGGTTGGAGCAAGGTAGGGGTTGGTCTCTTCCACCAAGTAAGAAGCCATGGGAAGAGATGAAATGGCCTCTAGTTGCACCAGGGCTGGTCCTGGGCTAGGCTGCTCAGCGAAGTGGTGGAGTCCCCATCCCTGGAGGGGTTTCCAAGCTGTGTAGCTGTGGTGCTGAGGGCTAGGATTTCGTGGTGACCTGGCAGTGCTGGGTTAATGATGATCTTGAAGGTCTCTTCCAACAAAAACTATTCTGTGATTCTGTAATATAAACCTAACATCTGCGCTTTTTATCACTATGAATCTGACAAACATGAATTTTCACAAATGCAAACCTTTGGAAATGAAAATTCCCACTCAAGATAATACCAGCTTGAAATGAATACCAAATACCAGCACATATACATTTGCAAATCTCACCCTACCTGATTAGTCTAAGTAAGATCTTATAGTT
Organism: Colaptes auratus; assembly: GCA_015227895.2. NCBI lineage: Eukaryota > Metazoa > Chordata > Aves > Piciformes > Picidae > Colaptes > Colaptes auratus. The sequence goes on along the minus strand of CM026886.1, from coordinate 42,873,657 downwards.
AGGACATCACATTGGATGAACAAAATCCTGTTGGTACCACGAGTCGCCGTCACTGGAGGTGTTCAGGAGGAGACTTGATAGGGTGCTTGGTTGCATGGCTTAGTTGATTAGGTGGTGTTGGATGATAGGTTGGACATGATGATCTTGAAGGTCTCTTCCAACCTGGTCTATTCTATTCTATTCTATTCTATTCTATTCTATTCTATTCTATTCTATTCTATTCTATTCTATTCTATTAAAATACAAAAGCTGTTGTATGTCCACAGGCAGCTGTAGTTTACATTAGTGCCTCAGTCAAAATTCACAGATGCATAGAATGGAAGGGACCTTACAGATCATCTTGTTCCAACCCCCCTGTCATGGGCAGGGACACCTTCCACCAGACCCGCTTGCTCATGATCTCATCCAACCTGGTATGGAACACCCCCAGTGCAGGGGCACCCACAGCTTTCCTGGGCAACCTGTTCCAGTGTCTCACCACCCTCACTATAAACAATTTCTTCCTAATATCCAGTCTAAATCTCTCCTCTTAAATCTTAAAGCCACTTCCCTTTGTCTTATCACTACAAGCCCTTGTAAAAAGTCACTACCCAGCTTTTTTGTAGCCCTCTTCAGGTATTGGAAAGTTGATGTAAAGTCTCACTGGACCATTTTTCTCCTCCAGGCTGAACAGCTTGGGAGAAGATCTTGAATGGTCATAGTATCAGTATAGTATCATAGTTTCAGTCAGGGTTGGAAGGGTCCACAAGGATCATCTAATTCCAACCCCCCTGCCATGGGCAGGGACACCCCACACTGGATCAACCTGGCCAGAGCCTCATCCAGCCTGGGCTTAAACACTTCCAGGGATGGGGCCTCAACCACCTCCCTGGACAACCCATTCTAGGGCTTCACCACTCTCATGGTGAAGAACTTCCTCCTCACATCCAACCTGAATCTCACTACCTCCAGCTTCATTCCATTCCCCCTAGTCCTATCACTCCCTGAGATCCTGAGAAGTCCCTCCCCAGCCTTCTTGTAGGCCCTCTTCAGATACTGAAAGGCCACAATTAGATCACCTCGGAGCCTTCTCTTCTCCAGACTGAACAGCCCCAAGTCTTTCATAGGAGAGGTGCTCCAGCCCTCTGATCATCCTCGTGGTCCATATATGGTCTTGAAGAAGACCATATATGAAGTGCTGCTGAGTTTGACTTTTGTATGAAATAATAGTATTTGAATTGTTATCACCTGTGTCATCTCACTGCTTCAAGTGTGTTGATCTACTTACACAAGAGTCACACACACCAGTTCCCCAAAATCTACAGCATTTGGTATATTCTTTGCAGGAGGGAGTTAATTCAGCTCTGCTACACCCACCCCTCTGAGTCTTCTGAAGAGTCAAGTGGCAATAAAAACTAAAAATGGGCAGCAAATCTTGCCAGTCTTGAGAAAACTAACATGCATTTGACAGCTTCCAAACAACAACTAAACAGAACAAGGGAGTTCCACCTCATAGATTCATAGAGTGGGTTAGGTTGGAAAGGACCTTAAAGACCATCCAGTTGCAACTCCCCTGCCCTCGATATGCCACACCTATTCTAAGAACTATTTTACCTAACCACGCTTTCTCTAAGAACTGTTTTGAATATTCATAGCCCACTGGCATCAAAGTTTGGCTGTAACTGTTTGGAGTATGAGAGTTGGTAGAGCACAGACTCTCCCCGCATCCAGCGCCTGAACGACTCTTGGGAAGGTGCAAAGATAACATTGCTCACTGGGCCACAGCTGGCCTGACAACAATGGACCGAGGCCACCTTCGGGAATATGCATAAGACAAGATAATCACCCTTCAAATACCCCAGAAAGGGAGGATGGTGAGCCAATGGATTCACCAGCTGGCCCCTGATTTCCTGGGGGACAATACTTGGACACATACCTAAGGACTAAAAACTATATAAAAGACTTGAGCAACTACTGGCTCAGGAGAACCAAAAACACAAAAGAAGAAAACACAGAAGGAAAACACAGTTGAAGAAAAGCACAGGAGAAGGACAATGCTGCTGAGAAGGAAAACACGAGAGAAGGAAAACCCCAGGGCAATGCTGCTCTGAAGAAAAACCAGGAGAGGAAAAATGACACAGACATCACCATGGAGCCTGGAAGAAGCAGAAGCCTCTCTCTGTGTCCTAAGTTCCGCCTGCTGCAACTCACAGAGCTGAAGAGGCTGCCCAGAGGACATCTCTTCTTCTACAGCCAAAGCCCTAGCACCCTTTCTCTACAGACCAAACATCTCCTGCAGCACCTTTCCTCCACAGACTCAAACTGTCTGGGGGGGGTGAGGGGTGTGGTAAAATAATTCCTTTCCTCTTCTCTCTCTCACTCTCTATTTTCTCTCTCTCCCCTTCTGATCCATCCACTTTATTGGTGTAATCAATAGCCCAGCTGTTGATATTTTGGCCTTGTTTGTGCCTCTCATTGCACGACATGGGAATATTCAAAAGAACTGAGTCTCCCTCTCCGAACCGAGACACTCCCTCTAGGCGGGACGCATGCTTCTTATGGTACAGGTGACATAACACTTGTGGTTTTAACTGATTTTAAGCAAACATGTGGTTGTTCATCACACCAGCTACTCTCTCCACAGGATGTTTAACACGAGTCATATCCTCCTTTCTCACAGGCAGGGACACCTTCCAGTAGACCAGCTTGCTCAAGGTCTCATCCAACCTGGCCTTGAACACCTCCAGGCAGGGGACATGCACCTCCAGGGACAGGGTATGAGCATTGGTTGTGAGCAAACACCAAAGATGACCCCCTGAAGACTGCTCCCCTGCTGTGCAGGATGCATAGTTGAGTAAAACTTAGTGTGCCCTGCCCAAAGATAGACCACTCATAGGTCACTGTCAGGTAGAGAATATCAGATGGCTCCAAGTGGATCAGCCCATCCTGCAAAGTAAATGAGAAAAGCCCTCAGGCAGCAGCACTGGGGATCAGGAATTCACAATCTGCCGGAAACTGTTCACGGTGATCCACGATGCCCAGCTTGCTCTACCCTGTGATACCCTTTTCTGTCTGATGACAGAAAAGCATTTGGGTTCCACATCCAAGGCAATCCACTCCCCCTCTGTAGCCAAAATAGTCAAAAGGAACATTTAACTGCTCCACCACCACTTCCTGGTGATACAGCCACTCACTCATCCTCCAAGCAATTACCCCCAGAAGCAGAGCAGGCCAGTCAGGTACTCACAGCCCATAAGGAGAGGCACAATAAGGAGATAAAGAGAGGAAGTCAATCCCAGCCAGATATACAGTGCACCAGGAGCCCTCTGCCATCATTGACCATTGCTGTGCTAGAATTTACAATACAATACAATACACCAGGTTGAAAGAGACCTTCAAGATCATCGCATCCAACCCATCAACCAATCCAACTCACCGAAACAACTAAACCATGGCACCAAGCACCCCATCAAGTCTCCTCCTGAACACCTCCAATGAAGGTGACTCCTCCCTGGGCAGCCCATTCCAATGGGCAATCACTCTCTCTGTATAGAACTTCTTCCTAACATCCAGCCTAAACCTGCCCTGGCGCAGCCTGAGACTGAAGTCTCTGTTGAACTCTGCGCTGCCAGAGATGCTGCAGCAGCAGCCTCACCTCAGATCACTTGGTTTTGTTGGCTTAGGTATCATCCACAGATGTCATAGGCTATACTGTGCACAAGTTCTCTTTCCAAAATGTTATGCTAACCTCACTGTTTGTTGAAATCTGATGAGAATCCTCCCATTGCTGTACCAGTTAGAGGCACAAAACAGAAAGTAAAAACCCACAAGGTGACGTTGTGTAATTCTGTCAAAGCAAACTGGAAAGATTTATACCAGCTGTCATGGCAGATAACCAGAATTAAGGTGAAATTAATTTTCCTCCTAGTTTGGCAGTCATATGGTGGCCCAGGTCATTCCCTCCCAGAAGCATCACTGGCTACAAGTTTCATAATCTGTATCTATGCATTCACAGGGAAATAAGTAGATGGGAAAGGAAAGCTTTCCAGCCTCTTAGATCACCATTTCCATCCAAATTTCACAATACAAACCCTTTCTGTTCAGTTTCATTCTCTGTGTCATGATAGGGACAGATCCCCCAGGGAATGAAACTTCAGTTGCCAATGTCGAGGACAAATACATCTGCTTTAATTCAATTAACATGAAATGTCACTGATTACAGTGATGAAGCATCTGATATCCTTCCCATTTCTTCATTACTAAAAGGTCACATAAGCTTTTTGTTAGCATACATTACCTCTCAACTCCAAGCTAAACCTCAGATTTTGAGAAACACAAACCTTTCTTTTCTGTTATTCTTTTTACTTCCATTTTATCCCTGTATTCAGGAGGTGATTTAGGGCAGCAAATCACTGTAATTGCATCTGCTACTCTTGCATTTTTCTGCTTCTTCAGAGCTGATTCCAGCATCTTTTGATGGCACAGGGTGTAACGTTTTATTGACCAACAAAGAAACATCCTGAAATACACTTCCATCTCCCTCATATTGATTTAAGTCAAGCTTGGCAATCATTTAAAATCAAACATTTTACCATCTGCTAGAGCAACCTGAAACATAACACAAGAAAAGATTGGTTTGCACACAAGTGGATGAGTGAAGGGCTCAAAACGCCCCAAAACAACAAGCAGGGTCCTTTTACTCCAAACTCAATAAACAGTCTCACCTTCAAAGCATCAAATCACAGCAACCTCTCAAAGCACACAGGCAAGTAAAAGGCTAGAAAACATGCCTTAAGAGTAAAAGATTTGAGGAGATCAATCCATTTAGTTTACCAAATGGAAGGTTAAGCCTGATTACAGGCTCTTGCTGTCACCAAAACAACCATCCAGCACTCAAAAGTGTACATGATTCGGGGCAGCTCGACAAACCAAATCCAGAATAAACTGTCAGCTTCTCAGTAGTGAGGCAACTGCCACCTAGAACAAGGTGCCATGGGGTGAGGTAGATTCACCAAATCACAGAAACATTCTGGTTGGAAAAGACTCTCAGGATCACCAAGTCTAACCAATAACCCTATTCTGCAAAGACCCTCAGGATCACCAAGTCTAACCAATAACCCTACTCTACAAAGGTCACCCCTCAAACGGATCCTCAAGCACCACATCCAAACAACCTTTAAACACACACAGAGTTGGTGGTTCCACCACCTCCCTGGGCAGCACATTCCAATTCCCCACATCTGAGATGGTCTCCAACAAACAAGTGCTCTTGGTCAGTGGCTTTGGAACCTTCCCTGTTTGTGGAGTCCTGAAATTTTTCAGAGGAAGATGTAAGCCTCATTCCCTGTAGATTGTTGCCCATAAGCAGCAGCCTTTTGAAACTAATTTGCTGTGGCTTTTATCCCCTTTGTTTGGTAACTAGCTGTAATATCAGGACCCAGGAATGGTGCACTGTTACAGTATTACTTAATATTATTATTCGAGTTCTTATTCAGTAGTATTTCATTCAGAAAAGCTTAAGAGACAGAAGACCCCCATGCCATCAGATCACGAATGATCTCTCATCATCTCGGTGCTCAGTGACAGGACAAGGGGCAATGGGTACAAACTGGAACCCAGAAGGTTCTATCTGAACAGGAAGAAAAAAATTCTTTGCTGTGAGGGTGCTGGAGACCTGGAGTTGGGTGCCCAGAGAGGTTGTGTACTCTCCTTCTCTGGAGCGATTCCAAACCCACCTGGACACTGTGATTCTGGGCAACCTGCTGCAGGTGACCCTGCTTTGGCAGGGGGTTGGACTGGGTGATCCTCAGAGGTCCCTTCCAACTCCCACCGTGCTGGGATTGTATGATCTCACAGTTCTAGCAGCTCCCATGGACGCAGAACTGCAAGAGGACACAAAACCTTGTCTCCAGAGACAAATCAGCCTCCAGACATAATAAATACTTCAAAGTTCAAAGAGGCCAGCAACTGGAGAGTTACAGGGACAACAATAGAGCAGAAAACAACCTGAGAGAGCAAAGAGCACTGACTCCCAAGAGAAGGTCCACAAATTTGCAACAAAGTGGTGACACCCACTACGATTAGGCACTTGCATATTTTCTCACTTATGCAAATACTTTTCCCTGCTTCATTTGTACCATAGATGATCTCCCTCTCCCACTCCTGCCTTTACTGAATGGTAAAGAATACACTAGAGAGAGATCAGGCATTGGAATTTCTGTCAGTCTTGTCAGTGAAGCCACAAAGCAAACTGTCTTGCATGTGAATCATTTCTGAGGCCTTGTAATTGTTTCCCAATGAGAGCTGCTGATGGTGTGATAGCTCTCTGAAGACATATTCAGCAAAATGACTTCCCAGTTGTCTTATGGATAAACAAGAAGCCTGATCAACAGCCCCATACTGTAGCACCTATTTTCCACACTACAAGCAAAAGTTTCTAACATACAAGAGTGACATTTCTTGCATGCAATGTTCTAAGCATCACAGAAGCACACACAAAGCTACATGTTAAAAGGCAAAGCCTGCTTCCTCCCTCTTCATTTCCTGTCCAGAACTGGTCAGTCCATATTAATGGGGACAGGATTCCCCTCCACAGGCATCATGTGCAGCCAGACTGCAAAGGGCCACTATTGACTACATGAAGATATTTGGTATTTTTCATAGAATGGCTCAGGTTGGAAGGGACCTCAGAGATCATCTACTCCAACCTACCCTGCCAGAGGCAGGGAGGCCTCTCTGAGCCTAAGATCTGGTCTTCCTAAAATCCAGTCTTATCCTACTCTCCCTAAGCTTCAGAGCGTTCTCCCTTGTCACTAGATACCCTTATGAAAGGTCCCTCTCCAGCTTTCCTGTAGGATCCCTTCAAGTATTGGAAGGCAGCTATGAGGTGGCATCCTGGCCTGCATCAAGAATAGTGTGGCTAGCAGGAGCAGGGAAGTCATTGTGCTCTGCACTGGTTAGGCCACACCTTGAGTTCTGTGTCCAGTTCTGGGCCCCTCAGTTTAAGAAGGACATTGAGACACTTGAACGTGTCCAGAGAAGGGCAACGAGGCTGGGGAGAGGCCTTGAGCACAGCCCTGTGAGGAGAGGCTGAGGGAGCTGGGGTTGTTTAGCCTGGAGAAGAGGAGTCTCAGGGGAGACCTCATTGCTCTCTACAACTACCTTACGGGTGGTTGTAGCCAGGAGGAAGTTGGTCTCTTCTCTCCAGCAACCAGCACCAGAACAAGAGGACACAGTCTCAAGCTGCACCAGGGGAAGTTTAGGCTCGAGGTGAGGAGAAAGTTCTTCACAGAGAGAGTTGTTCACCATTGGAATGTGCTGCCCAGGGAGGTGGTGGAGTCACCGTCCCTGGAGGTGTTCAAGAGGGACTGGACGTGGCACTTGGTGCCATGGTTTAGTCATGGGATCTGTGGTGACAGGTTGGACTCCATGATCTTTGAGGTGATTCTGTGATTCTGAGGTCCCCACAAAGTCCTCTCCAGGCTGATCACCCCCAGCTCCCTCAGCCTATCCTCATAGCAGAGGTGTTCCAGCCCTTGGATCATCTTTGTGGCCTTCCTCTGGACTCACTCTTCTTATGATGGGGACACCAAAACTGGACATAGTATTAAGGTGGGGGCCTCACAAGGGGGCAGAATCTCCTCTCATGCCCTGCTGGCCACACTCCTCTTGATGCAGTCCGGAACACATTTTGCCTTCTGGGCTGTATGAGCACACTGCCAGCTCACACTGAGCTTATCTTATCAACACCCACATCACCCAGATCAGGACCTTGCACTTGTAGAACCTTGTGCAGTTTGCACTGGCCCACTTCTCAAGCCTGTCAAGATCCCTCTGGATTGCATCCCTTCCCTCAAGTGAGTTCACCACTCCACACAGCATGGTGCCATCAGCAAACTTGCCAAGGGTACACTCAATACCACTGTCCATGCCAGATGTCCATTTTTATGAAGCCATTTTACAGTAACAATTGTGTTCACCTTTTCCACCCTTAGGAGTTCCATCAAAACCATATTTATTTCTCTAACAGACATGAAAGTCTTTTATTCTCATACACAAAGTGGAAGTAAGGAACTGAAAGTTCAGGTTAGTCCTGGAAAGGGTGCACAGAGCATGAGCAATGAATCTCATAATGCACTAATGTTACTTTAATTGCTGAATTCTGTAGCTTTAATTGCTTATCACATTAGCTGTCCTAAGATCATATTTGTGAAGCCAAGATACACCACCAAAGAACTGGAGAAGTTAATTTTTAAGCTGTGTTGCAAGTCTGTTGTTAAAATGAATGCACCTGTACCCCTTCTGCAATGTTAAGCAGCAGAATAAGGCCTATTGAGTACAAGGCACCCTGCCAAGGAAGAGGGTTCAAAGCATACTCATGGACTATGGATAGCTTTTACCTCTGAAGCGTGCAGGTTTTGTTCATGTAGAGGAGCAGCTCCTCTGTGAGATTTCTGTTGTTTTGCCTTGCTTCTATCAAGCCATGTGAATTCTCAGTGTGATAGCAAACTCTCAGGAATCATTTCTTAGATATGTGTCTAACCTCAGCAGTTAAGACTGTCAAACTCTGACACTTCTGCCACAAAAGCAGAAAATATTCCCTGTGAAGGCATCATGGGGCTACTTAAAAGCACAGACCTGATTCAAGAACAGGTTTTGGTCTTATCCTGCAGCCTGTGCTTGATTACCCTTCCACAAATATCTGATCTGAGATGTCCAGTAATCAAAGGGAACCTGAAAAGGGCTGGTGGGTAGCAGACTATGTGAAGAAGGTGGCACTGCAGGCTGGTAGCACTGTTCTGTGTCACTTGGGTACAGCTCTCAAAAGAGATGTTCCTCCTGACTAGCAGCTGCATCTGAGCATAGCACAAGCAGACTGCTTAACAAAATGAACTAACAGGCAGAAGTGGTACTCACAGGAAAGTAAAGGGGAGAAAGCCTGTGCTTATGCACTACTTCATTGTTCCTACAAAGTCTCCGTTTCAGTTCTCTCTCTTTGGTTTGGTTTACTTAGAGGACAGTCTCAAGCTGTGCCAGGGGAGGTTTAGGCTGGATGTTAGGAAGAAGTTCTTCATTGAAAGAGAGATTGGCCATTGGAATGGACTGCCCAGGGAGGTGGTGGGGTCACCATTACTGGAGATGTTTAGGAAGAGACTGGATGGGGTGCTCAGTGCCATGGTTTAGTTGATTAGATGGTGTTGAATGATAGGTTGGACTTGATCTCAAAGGTCTCTTCTAACCTGGTTAATTCCATTCCATTCCATTCCATTCCATTCCATTCCATTCCATTCCATTCCATTCCAATTTTGGGGGATGAACATCAGGTTGTAGTAACAGCTACAACACAAAGCTCTAGCAGAGGCATCATGTGCAGGAGCAGCTGACACAGACAGCTTCCTTATCTTTGCCTCGACTGTCAGGACACTGCTTCCCAAACCCCCCAGAGCTGAGTGACTGCAAATACACATGCACCAGCAAATTGTTATTAATGGCTGAAGCGTGCCGGGGTGTTGATTCCATGCTGCCAGATGGTGCTCTGAAAATGGTGCTGACTCACAGAAGAAAGAGGAATAACGAGATACTAAGCTACTAATAATTTAGCTTGACTCTAAATCCCAGAGTGCCATTGTCTTCCAGTAAATATCCCATAACAACCATCAAGTAAAAACCAGCTGGCACATAGCTGAGAAGCAGCAAAATGCATCACGACTACGTAACGTCTTGTGCTGTTGTAACAAAGGGATATTTCCCATAACAGATGTGGGGGTAAAAGAAAGCAACTTTTCTAGGGAGGCAGAAGGAACATTCACACTCCTTTTGTGACAGCCCAAAGGCAAACAGAGCTGGGCTGACGAGCACACAGCAATTTCCTGGTATTTTGTGGTGTGTGTGGTCTCCCTCTCCACTGCACCCACGGAGGCATCCACATAGACAGTCAAATTGTGTTTGATTTTAGCAGCCTCTAAACAAATCACCACGTGCTGGTGTATCCAAAAGGATTCTCTCTTTTAAACCATATCTCAATGCCATGGGCAGTTTCATGGATTTAACTTTGAAGTGCAGCTTGGGATTTGCTACTGTTTCATAGACTCCCAAAGAACTAAAATAAGTTTTCCAAGTCAGGCCCCTACTGAAGGGTCCATCTGAGTCCAACACACTGCAAGATTTACTCAGACCTTTTTGGGTGGGTGACCTAGGACATGACCTAATTGTATTTTTACTTTGGTGGGCTTTCTTACAGATCTCTACTTTAAGGTTTAAACACTTTTAACGACACACCCTGCACAACTCAGGGTTAGCATTTCTCTAGTCTCTGCAAGTCATCTGGCTGACTGCAGTACCAACAATAACTTTCTTCACAGAATGACAGAATGTTAGGGACTGGAAGGGACCTCAAAAGATCATCCAGTCCAACCCCCCCTGCCAGAGCAGGATCACCTAGAGTAGATCACACAGGAGCACATCCAGGCAGATTTTGAGTACCTCCAGAGAAGGAGACTCCACAACACACCCTGGGCAGCCTGTTCCAGTGTTCTGTCACCCTCACAGTGAAGAATTTTTCCCTCATGTTTCCATGGAACTTCTTATGCCTCATCTTCCAGCCATTGCCCCTTGTCCTGTCAGTGGACATCACTGAGAAGAGCCTGGCTCCATCCTCTTGGAACTCACACTTCACATATTAATGTTGTTTTACTACAGTTCCAGAGAGCCCATTACACCGTTCCTACAACTAGATGTGGAATTAAGTTCCCTTTTGGCAACACAAGCAGCTTTCTTCCTTCCAGCAGCTTTCAAAACCCCAGGAATGACAGTGGTTTGGATCTCAAACTATGTCCAATTTAAATGAGTGATTTATTGCAATTAATGCAAATAGCTCAAAGCAGACTTAAATGACTATTAGGTGTCTATGCTACGTCAAATAGCTAATTATTTAAAGACAATCTAATTATTGTGCCATCCAAAGAGTAGTTTGTGAACACACAGACTTGGGAAATTCAAAATCATCTTCCAGTTACAAGCACTTAATGATATTCCAGAACAGCCTTTTCAGTTTGAGAAAAATTAAACTATTTAAAACTAAACAGATTTCTATTTAAATCTCAAATTCACTTTCTCATGAACTATACTATCAAAGAAATGGTTCACATTAGCAATAAAGGAAGCATTTAGAGCAGGGAAGCACTCACAGAACAATTAGTAAATGTAATGGTAGATGCAGTCTTGTAGAAAGCAAAGAGGGAATTTTGCCTAAGGCTGCCTGAGTTAGGCAAGAGATGTTTGATACAGCTGCCTCCTCTGCTGGTGTGAATCCAGAGAAGCCCCAAAGTCAGCTGACTGCCTCCTTCTCTATTGCACTTGCTCAAAAGGGAAGCAGAGGGCAGCGAGAGGAGCTGAACTAGACCAAAGTCTAGTGTTCTCATACCTCCACCACAATTAGTTGCAGGGAAAGGAGTGGAAGAAGCAGCCTCAAAACAGTGGGCTTCTCCAGAAATAGTCATAGAATCAATCATAGACCTGTTGAGTTCTCAACTAGAAACTGTTGAGAACTGTTGGAAGAGACCTTTGAGATCAAATCCAACTGCTGACCTAGAGCTCACAATCCCACCACTACTGCTAAGCCACTGCCAAAAGCAGGCTCAGGGGACACCATATAGCTCTCTACAAGTACCTGAAAGGAGGTTGTAGCCAAGTGGGGGTTGAACTCTTCTCCCAGGCAACCAGCAACAGAACCATGGGAAGTTTAGGCTGGATGTTAGGAAGAAATTCTTCACAGAAAGACTGATTGGCCAGTGGAATGGGCTGCCTGGGGAGCTGGTGGAGTCACTGTCCCTGGAAGTGTTTTTAAAAAAGACTGAATGAAGCACTTAGTGCCATGGTTTAGTTGATTAGATGGTGTTGGGTGCTAGGTTGGACTGAAAGGTCTTTTCCAAACTGGTTAATTCTGTGATTGTATGACCAAAGCACATCCCGCAGCACCACATCCACGTCTTTTAAATACCCCCAAGGACTCCACCACCTCCCTGGGCATCCTGTCCCAACGGAGAACCCTTCCTGCGAGGGAATTTTTCCTACTGTCCAACCTCAGTGCTCAGTGAGGAGGTGGTTTTCTCAACACAACAGCATCAAGAACTCATGAATGGCTGGGATCACTCCAGACCTGTGTGAGGACAGATTTAACTTGGTTCCATTAAGAATGCAGTTAAGTGCCTTGAAAAGTAATGAGCTCCCATTTGTAAAGTCCTCCAAAACCAACCTAAGTCTACAAAACCACTACTGTGTTATGCAAGAGCAGTTTCTTCTGCAAGGGGAAGCATGCATCACTTGGGAAGAAATCTGAGAGTTGTCCTCACTAGTGCTGCCCTACTTCTTCAGTCAGTTGGCACCATCAATAACATCTTGACAAGAAGGTGGGCAAATTGCCTTTACCCAGAAGTCCTCCTGGCAAGGAAAAATCCTCGTGTTTAGGTTTGAGAGCAAGCACATAGTGCCATCAAGTGGTGAAATAAAGCTTCTTTCCCTCTTCCCTGGCAGGTATCCCGGGTTTAGGAGAGCAGCCTGCACCATCTCTCCTCATCTCTCTGAAGGTAATGGCCATTCATCAAATACTTCACCCAGTCACCCTCTGCTGAAGGCTTCCAGTTTGCTCTGATCAGAGGGGGAAAAAAAGGATTAAAGGGTGCTTTCATGGATTTGCCAGCAAAGGTGTGCTGATCTGTGTGGCAGCTGTCTGTCCATATGACCACAACCTGAGTAATTGATGAGCTGGATGTCACTCACCCAGATGACAGTGATTAGCTCTGATCATTAATAATGCAGACATTAATAAGACAGCAGAGTGGCTAGTCAACCTGACTCAAACTGCAGAGAGCAGAGATTTAGGAGCAGATCAGAGTGAAAGCTTCCAGGAAATAACAGCTTTCCCAACACCAGAGGTCCTGGATGGGGGCCATTCATGAGGCTCTTAATGACTTGACACAGCTATAAAAACAACTACCCAGAGCACCTGTTCAATATGCCCAGCCCCCCTAAATATGTAAAATGGAGCCAGCAACCAAACTAAAACACTCCTTAACTGTGAAAGTAAATCAAAACCCAAATTTGTACTCAAAAAACCCAAACTGCATCTCTTTGGCATGCACCACTCTTCCAGCCTGTACATATTCGTGCATACAAATACAGACAGCCTTTTGCAAGCAGATCTGCAGTGTCTGGGCTACAAGTCAGGATGGAAAAATAGCCTTCAATCCCAGCACCATTAATACCTTAAACCTTCCTTATCAGGACCTGCATCTTACATCAGCATCTGTATCATGTTCCCCTCTGCTTTCCAGACCTGGATTCATGTGTTGCTATTTGGGATCCCAAGTATGGGAGCACCGGAGTGAGTGCACAGGAGCGTTACCATGATGGTCAAGGACTGCCACAGCACATATAAGAAGGGGCTGAAAGCTGGGAGAGGCAGCTATGGGGGGAATCTTAATGCTGTCAACCACCATATCAAGAAAAAGTTCACAGTAAGGGTTGCAAAACTGTGAAATAACCCATCCTTGGAGACATTCAAAACTCAAATGAGCAACCTGATCTCCAGATATGAACATTAATATGGAAGCTGATCATTAATATCGAAGTTGGAGCAAGCTTTGAAGTCCGTTTAGGAGGCAGCTATACTGTCACTACCACTTGTGCTAACTGCCTAGCTTTAACCGCCTTCCATTCCCAAAAGTCAATTGGAATGACCTACATTTAGTGGAAAAGCAGGGAGAGGATCCCATCTAAAGCCACTATATAGTCATTTAGGGATGAAACTCCCAGATGCACCATGAGTTAAATACAGAAGTCTCCACACACAAATAAAAAGAAATATTTCTTTAGTCTGCTGGAAGATTCTAAATTCTTAGCTGAAAAATGTAGCTTAGACAGGAGGAGAAGTGGGGTGGGGTGGGGTGGGGTGGGGAGGGGAGGGGAGAGGGCAATGGATGCCAGTTCTTTAAAGAAGGTATTCTGAAAACCACCTTTAGAATTCACAGATTCACAGATTGTATTGGGTTTTGATGGGACCCCCAACAGACATGGACCTGCTGGAGCAGGTCCAGAGGAAGTCAGCAAGGTGATCACAGGGCTGGAGAACTTCTCCTGTGAAGAATAAATGGGGTGTTCAGCCTGGAGAAGAAATAGATCCAGAGAGGCCTTAGAGTTACTGTTCAATAGCTGAATTTTAGAGCTTGTTGCACTTCTCCCCCTTCTCCAAATCCAAATGGACTCCTTCAGTGAAGTAACTACATCTAAATGTATCAGAAAATCAAGGGGACCTGAGCTGCTGAATCATATTTCTGACAAAATAATCAGGGAGCTGAAACTCCTCTGCCACAAGGACAGACTGATGAGGCCAGGGTTGTTCAGATTGAAGAAGAGAAGGCTTTGGGAGACCTAATAGCAGCCTTCCAGTACCTGAATGGGGCCTACAAAAAGGATGGAGACTGTTTACAAAGGCTGCAGCGATAGGACAAAGGGCAATGGTTTGAAATTAGAGGAGATTGGATGTTAGAAACAAGTTCTTCATCATGAGGGTGGTGAAACACTGGGATAGGTTGCCCAGGGAGATAGTTGAGGCCCTATCCCTGGAGCTTGGACAAGGCTCTGAGGAGCCTGATCTAGTGGAGGACGTGCCTGCTCATTGCAGGGAGTTTGGACTAGATAGAACCTTTGGAGGTTCCTCTGAGCCCAAACCATTCTATGATTCTACAGCTATTACACGCTAAAAAGCAGTTTAAAAATGGTGCACACAACCAGAAAAGGTTGTTATATAAAGGAATGTGCTGGAAACCAACTGCACCAAATTTCTTTGGTACATCAGGGAGGTTTAGGGGAGGTTAAGGCTGGATGTTAGGAAGAAGTTCTTCATAGAGAGAGTGATTGGCCATTGGAATGGGCTGCCCAGGGAGGTGGTGGAGTCACCATCACTGGAGGTGTTTAGGAAGAGACTGGATGGGGTGCTTGGTGCCCTGGTTTAGTTGATTAGATGGTGTTGGATGACAGATTGGACTCGATGATCTCAAAGGTCTCTTCCGGTCTGGTCTGGTCTATTCTATTCTATTCTATTCTATTCTATTCTATTCTATTCTATTCTATTCTATTCTATTCTATTCTACTCTATCAGAATAGTCTCCAAAATTGGTAACAAACTCTGCAGCTGATCCACGGGGTTATTTGTGTGCTATGGGGCAACTTGAGCCCAACTACCACAACTGTTTGTCCTTCAGAAAGGCAGGTTTTAACAGAAATGGTGACAATCAGCTGCAGCAGAGGGTTAATTATTGAGGATTTAAAGTTTCATTGGGACAGGAGTTACACAGAATCACACAGAATCACCAAGGTTGGAAGAGACCTCAAAGATCATCAAGTCCAACCTGTCACCACAGACCTCATGACTAAACCATGGCACCAAGTGCCACATCCAATCCCCTCTTGAGCACAAGCCCTACGAGGAGAGGCTGAGGGAGCTGGGATTGTTTAGCCTGGAGAAGAGGAGGCTCAGGGGAGACCTTGTTGCTCTCTATAACTACCTGAAGGGTGGTTGTAGCCAGGAGGGAGTTGGTCTCTTCTCTCAAGGAACCAGCACCAGAACAAGAAGACACAGTCTCAAGCTGTGCCAGGGGAAGTTCAGGCTTGAGGTGAGGAGAAAGTTCTTCACAGAGAGAGTTGTTAGCCATTGGAATGTGCTGCCCAGGGAGGTGGTGAAATTTTAATGAACAAACTTGACTTTTTTTCCACTACAACCAAAAGCAACATGTTAGCAATCATGAGTTACCAGAAGTTCTTATTTTATTGGCAGTGATCTTGTACAAAGTCTTCATTTGGATCTACAATAATTGGGCCCAAAGTCCCTTTGAGCTAATACCACAAATGGTGTTTTCAGGGTTTCCTACAGAAGCTGACACTTATTTTGTACCTGAAGCTTCAGTGGCACTCTGCAGGAGAGTGGAATAAAGAAGATTCTAATTTAAAACCAATTAAAGATCAGTCACTCCATGTGAACAGTAACTGTCCTCTGTTGAGGTAGCATTTGTTTTCCAGCCTCATACAATATCATGAATATGGAAAAGCTCCAAATTGCACTGTGGTGTAACAGTAGGTTCTCTGCTACTGGTAGGCAAAAGAAGCAATAGGATATACAAATCATGAGTGTCAAATGGTATTTTAATGCCTCCGAGCAGCCCCAAGTTAAGTAGGTCTCCAAAAGCTAGAGGACCTTGACAATTAGCAGGATCACAAGCTGCTTTGCCTTCTCTCTCTCCATTACAAGATGTCAAGCCTGGATCACTTGGAAAAAAACTTTGAAAAAGCTAATTACCTTTCCCCTCACCCAAAGTACCAGGATTTTTCAGAGGAAGTGGGAAAAATAGAAATAATAATCACTGATAGTTCCAAGCTAATTAAACATTTAAAACTGCCTTGCATGGCCTTGATGCTTAGGAAAGGCACTTAACTCACAGGATAATTATATTCTTCCTCACAGACATTACCTTCTCTTTCCTCCCTCCCAACACACTGCAGAACGACACAAGTCTCATGAAGCCTATGGGACTAAGCTGAAATTCAGCCAATGAAAGAGCTGTTAGACTCCAAGGGAATGAGGTTGCCAAGAGGGCCAATGGTGAGTGTTAAGCCTTGGTTTGGGATTCAAACCTCTTGTCTTGAACAGATTGCTTTTCCTCCCCTGGAAATGCTACCTCATACCTCTGGACATACAGGTTTGCCAAAAGGATGCAGCAGACCTTTTCTTCCTAGCAGACATTAGGAAGAGAAATGCATTCCTAACCTTGATGGAGGTTGATGTTTGGCACTCAGGTATGAGCATGAAGCTTGGCCTATGGTGCTGTATACTTAAAAAATGAGAGACATTGACAAAATTATTGAGTGTAAAGAAGTAAGTATTGAGGTCATACATACTGAGGGAGTTGGGGCTGTTCAGTTTGGAGAAGAGAAGGCTCCGAGGTGACCTCATTGTGACCTTCCAGTATCTGAAGGGGGCCTACAGGAAGGCTGGGGAGGGACTTCTCAGGCTCTCAGGGAGTGATAGGACTAGGGGGAATGGAATGAAGCTGGAGGTGGGGAGATTCAGGCTGGATGGGAGGAGGAAGTTCTTCACCATGAGGGTGGTGAAGCCCTGGAATGGGTTGTCCAGGGAGGTGGTTGAGGCCCCATCCCTGGAGGTGTTTAAGTCCAGGCTGGATGAGGCTCTGGCCAGCCTGATCTAGTGTAGAGTGTCCCTGGCCATGGCAGGGGGGTTGGAACTAGATGATCCTTGTGGTCCCTTCCAACCCTGACTGAAACTATGAAACTATGAAACTATAGGATAAATCCAAACAGAAAAAAAGGCAGGTCTCCAATACTAAAAGCCAATGTATCAGTTGCATCTTGGAATGCAAGAGAACAAAAATTATTCCAGATCAGGTTAACCTCAAAACACAACTTAGATATCTCAACAAACTGTAGGGGTAACAAGCACCACAGAAATCATCCCAACCTACTGAAATACTGGAGCTACTCTTCCTGTAAAATCTGATAATGGCAAAGCCTCCATTTTGGAAGGCACAGATAACAAGATCATCTATATCACTAGAGGTTTACACTTTGGAAACAAGGATCTGTGTCACTGCAAAAGGAGCACAACAAGTTTGAGCTGAAGTCATGATTTATGGCACTTGAGGCAGCTCTTTAAGCAGTTGCCTTCCAATATAAAAACAAACTGAAGTGGATTTGAAACTTCTTTCTATTGAATCCAGTGTGCATTTGAGTATTTCAGATCAAAAGTGTCTCAATAAAGCTAATGGAATTAGGGAAAAAAAAATGTAGGGCTGTTGTTACCATGACTGTTCTGGGTGTATGAGGTACTACATCTTCCCATGACTAACAAGGCTCACAACCATTGCTGCTGTGCATTGCTGATTTCCAGCACTCCAAGAGCCACTAGAAAGTATAGCAGAAGGTCACACAGAGGTCCCTTTGGCCTTAAAATCAAATAGTGCTTGGGGCTTTTTTCTCCATCAGTCTTTTGCCAGGTGCACAAAACATTACGGAATGATTTCAAGCAAAGAAAATGAGAACCTGGAACAAACCAGGGTTAATTTCTGTTGCTTGTATAATGTCTACATTAATACACTTTCTCCAACACATTCACCCTGGAACCACTAGTCAAAAAAACCCACCCATACACACAGAAGTTATGCACTGGATGAATCATTAGGCAGTGACTCAGCAGTATCAAGAATTAATCCTAGAATCATATATTTCGTTTGTTTGGAAGATACCTTTAAGATCACCAAGCCCAGCCATTAACCCAGTACTACCAGGTCACCACTGAACCATGCCCCATGCCCCTCAGCACCACATCTACATGGATTTGAAATCCCCCCAGGGATGGGGACTCCACCACCTCTCTGAACAGCCTGTTGCAAGGCTTAACAATCTTTTCAGGACAGACAATATTTGTCATGTTCAACTTAGACCTCCCCCAGCACAACTTGAGGCCATTTCTTCTTGTTCCATCACTGGTTACCTGGGAGAAGAGCCTGACCCCCGTCTCACTAAAACCTCTTTACAGGTAGTCAGAGAGAGCAGAAGGGACCTAACAACAACCTCCCAGTACCTGAAGGGGACCTACAAGAAGGATGGAGACTGTATAAGAAGGCCTGCAGTGGTAGAATGAGGGGCAATGGTTTCAAACTAGAGAAGAGTAGGTTTAGATCAGATGTCAGGAACAAATTCTGCACCACAAGGGTAGTGGACCACTGGAACAGGCTGCTCAGTGGTGTTTGGGACCCCATCCCTGGAGATATTCAAAGTCAGGCTCAGCAAGGTTCTGGGCAACCTGATCTAGTTGAGGATGCCCCTACTTACTACAGAGTGGGCTGGACTAAATGACCTTTGGAGGTCCCTTCCAACCCAGACCATTCTCTAATTCTATGATAAGAATCTTCCTCTGAGCCTCCTTTTCTCCAGAGACTGAGATAGCACAAAATAAAACAAAGAAGTCAAATAGTTTTTCACACCTTTCTTGTGCCCTGATCTCCTCAGAAAGCCATGGGAATATTGTGCACTTCCTAGCTGACCCATATGACAGCTGTCTCAGTTTCTCTGGATAAGAAACTCCACACTGTTACAAGAACTCCTGTGGGAACAGGTTAAGTAAAAGTCAAATAGGGATGAATTTGCTGAGACACTCTGGTTGAGATGCCACCACCTGGGTTTTGCTGTCACCAGCAGTAAGAACTAAATATAAATCTTGCTTCCTGCAGCCTGAAATCTAGCTTGGACTTTCCATCTGAAATTTACAGACCAAACTCTCAAGACAGCTTTGTGTTTGGTAATTTCTTTTTTATGACATCTGGGGGAAAAAATTATATGGCTTTCCTTTTATTACCTTCTTCAGTAGTTCACTTCCCCTCCTGTGAATGCTTTTACTGTCTATTCTTGTTATACTCGAACACGTTGCTGGTTTCCTTCCCTTTCTTTTCTTCATTTGGGTTAAAGCAATTAATAATAAAAGTCACATGAAAGACAGAACTACAGAGGAAAACCCCATGGCCTAAAGACTCTGCTGGAAAAATGTGTTCTTCAGCTGCACAGTGTCTGCTTGCCCCGGGGAGGAGACAGAAGATGAAAATCAGTGAATCTCTCAGTATCTGCAGAGAAAAAGGAATCCTGCTGCTTTCCAGGCGCTGGGAATCAGCACAGCTATCATCCCCACCAGTGATCCCCACCACTGGGCTACCCTTGTGAGCCTTTCATGGTCTTTTGGAGGCATGCTTTCACCAATTTTCCTAAGGCCAGACTCTCCCAGCTCTGCCTTAAAATACAAAACTCAAAAGCACTGTGTGCAGCACTGCTGCAACCCTCTGCAGTCATTAGTTACCTGCTACTTCCAGCAGCTTCCACCAGCAAGGGCCAAGTGAGAACTGCACTGGTTAGGCCACACCTTGAGTCCTGTGTCCAGTTCTGGGTCACTCAGTTTAGGAAGGAGGTTGACTTGCTGGAACGTGTCCAGAGAAGGGCAACAAAGTTGGTGAGGGGTTTGGAAGACAAGCCCTATGAGGAGAGGCTGAAGGAGCTGGGGTTGCTTAGCCTGGAGAAGAGGAGGCTCAGGGGTGACCTTATTGCTCTCTACAACTACCTGAAGAGAGGTTGTGGACAGATGGAGGTTGGTCTCTTCTCCCAGGCAGCACCAGAACAAGAGGACACAGTCGCAGGCTGTGCCAGGGGAGGTTTAGACTGGATGTTAGGAAGAAGTTCTACACAGAGAGAGTGATTGCCCATTGGAATGGGCTGCCTGGGGAGGTGGTGGAGTCACCATCATTGGAGGTGTTCAGGAGGAGACTTGATGGGGTGCTTGGTGCCATGGTCTAGTTGTTTGGGTGGGTTGGATTGGTTGATGGGTTGGACACGATGATCTTGAAGGTCTCTTCCAACCTGGTTTATTGTATTATTGTATTGTATTGTATTGTATTATTTGAGCATCCCCCCATTGGAGGGACAAGCAGATCCAAAGTCCTTCACAACCCCAAAACAAAGACTTTGTACCCACACCATGGATGGGGATCACCTTCAAGCACAGAAATGGTGCTCTGGGTTATTTTTCTTCTGGTTATTCATAATTTAGCAGCAGCTACTCATTACTTTCTGTGCAAGCCCGAGATTGCTCCTGGCTTTGGGTCACTCAGCTCATGTCATAATTCACAGGACTTTGCATTTCAGAAGTCTTAAATAACTAATTAGCACAATTAATAAAATGGACCTTCTGCTTTCCATTTCTGCTAATGAATAGGTACAAGAGTCCTGCATTAGGTAAGAAGCTATGCATGAAGAACATCTGCTGCTGCCCCAGTTTGAATTATAGCTGCAGGGTTAATTGAACACCCTGGTCTAATCTCTCTGCATAGGCGTTGCATGGGGCTACAGGTAGTACTGCATCAGCATTTTGCCTGGCCTTTATTTTCTTAAGCAACTGCTATAAAACACTGACTGCAAAGACCAAAACACTATTAGGGGGGAAATATTTAAAAGCAATGGCCCTGCTGAGATCACCAGGAAAGGTTCTATTTTAACAGCCACAGGAATGGTATTTTTCATATTTCAGCACATTTTTACCAAGCTACTTCTTTATAACTCTGGAACTGTTATTCAAGAACAGAACAACAAAATCACTAAACCATGATGATGCTGAAAACCCACCTGGAGTACTGCATCCAGTTCTGGAGCCCCTGTTACAGGATGGATCTGGAGGTGCTGGAGCATGTCCAGAGAAGGGCCATGAGGATGATCAGAGGGCTGGAGCTCCTCTCTTATGAGGACAAACTCAGGGAGTTGGGGCTGTTCAGTCTGGAGAAGAGAAGGCTCCAAGGAGACCTTATTGTGACCTTCCAGTATCTGAAGGGGGCTACAAGAAAGCTGGGGAGGAATTTTTTTAGGTGTCAGGAAGTGATAGGACTGGGGGGAATGGAAAAAAATATAAATGGGTAGATTCAGGTTGGATGTTAGGAAGAAATTCTTCCCCATGACGGTGGTGAGACACTGGCACAGGCTGCCCAGGGAGGTGGTGGAAGCCTCATCCCTGGAGGTTTTGAAGGCCAGGCTGGATGTGGCTCTGAGCAACCTGATGCAGTGTGAGGTGTCCCTGGCCATGGCAGGGGTGTTTGAGCTAGATGATCCTTGCAGTTTCTTCTGTGATTCTATAGAAAAGTTATCTGCACTTAGGTCACAACAACCCCAGGAAATGTTACAGGCTTGGGGCAGAGGGGCTGAAAAGTTGTCCATCAGAAAAGGACCTGGGGGTGCAGCTTGACAGCCAGCTGAAGATGAGCCAGCAATGCACTCAGAAGGCCAACAGCATCCTGGCCTGGATCAGCAACAGTGTGGGCAGCAGGACCAAGACAGTGGTTGTCCCCCTACACTTGTGAGGCCACACCTCAAATACTGGCTTCAGTTTGGGGCCCCTCACTACAAGAGTCACATTGAAATGATGGAGCATGTCCAGAGAAGGGCAATGAAGCTGGTCAAGGTTCTGGAGAACAGGTCTGGTGAGGAGTGGCTGAGGGAACTGGGATTATTCAGTCTGGAGAAAAGGTTATAGGGAGATGGAGATTGGGCTCTTCTCCCTAGTATCAGGTGACAGAAGAGAAAACAGCCTCCAATTGCACAAGGGGAGGTTTAGGTTGGAGATTAGCAACAATCTCTCTCCTGAAAAAGTTGTCAGGCATTGGAACAGGCTACCCAGGAAGGTGGAGGAGTCGCCCTCCATGGAGGTGTTCATGAAACACGTGGACATGGCACTTTGGGACATGGTTTAA
Organism: Colaptes auratus; assembly: GCA_015227895.2. Classification (NCBI taxonomy): domain Eukaryota; kingdom Metazoa; phylum Chordata; class Aves; order Piciformes; family Picidae; genus Colaptes; species Colaptes auratus. The sequence goes on along the minus strand of CM026886.1, from coordinate 42,851,332 downwards.
TGGCTATGGTGGTCCTGGCTTGATGGTTGAACTAGATCTTGGAGGTCTTTTCCAGCCAAAACAATTCTATGATTCCTTTGGGTTTTTTTTTTAGAAGATGTGCATTTTATCACATCAGTGCAGAAATATTTGTTCATCCTACCCATTCATTCCTAAAATCACAGAATGGGTTTGGGTTGGAACGGACCTTTAAAGGTCATCTCGGTGGTATGCAGAACTAATGAATATTTTTTCTGCTGCGTACATAAATTCTTCTTTCAGAACCAATATTCTCACAAACCCTTGGTTGCTACCAGTGTTACATTTAGTGGTATTTCCACTGATACCTGTTTGTTTCCCCATGCAGTCATCACCAGGACTGGGTTGAGAAAAAGTAATCAGATTTTACAGAAGTGACATAATTTTAATTAAAAGGACCCTGACTGTAATTCAACCAATCCCAATCCAAATCAGCTACACCAACCTTTAAAGTCCATCTGTTCTGACCTATAAACCAGCTCCATGTCACATCTTTAATCCATGTGTTGCTCCCTCTGCAGCTCCTTGGTGCATGGACTGTTATCTCAGTAAGGGCTGGAAATAGCTGCAGACCTCCCTCATGCACAGAGCAGAGCAGCTACACCTTGCACTTAATCAAACCTGACAAGACAACAAGGGTCCTATCGACTGTGTCAGTGTTATGGGTCGTCCTCATCAAGGTTCAAGAACAAAGCAGCCCTTTCACATTATAATGCTGAACGAAAATGGCACTGAACCAGCAGCCCCCACCCACAACACCAGCCCTCAGCATCGGCTGCCAGCAGGAACTATTGACATACTGCAAACAGCCACAACTGCTGTGCTAAGGCTGCAAACGGCTGTTGGGGAATTACCCAGTCTCAGGGAGTCTCTGAGCAAGCAGATTCTCATTTTTTAAGCCATTTGGTTTCAAACACCAGATAAATCCTTAGCAAGCTATTGAATTCTTTTCAATGCAAACTCTCTGAATTGTAAGTTGAAGGAGAGAGAAACTTCAGCCCGAGGTGTGGTTTGAGACATTCTTGTGCTAGACAACAAAACTGAGGTTTCAAAGCAGGGGAGTGATGAGGACAAAGCACTCAAATCCTTCACAGCCCACTCACTGAAAAAGCCACAACTATGACAACAGATTCATTTTCCACTGTCTCAGGAACTAAAAATGTTTGATACAGCCACTCAAACTCTTTTCCTTCGGGCCAGGGCACTCAGGGGGAACCCAGTGGGAGAATGATAATGCTTAAAGGAATGCAGAGAAACTTGAAATCAGGAGTGCTCTACAGTTTGCCTCAGGTACAGCCATAGCTTCTGCTGCTTTAAGAAGTGGTTAGACACAGCTCGGCACTGTTGGAGGGTTAAAAATTTGCCATTAGCAAGTGGAATGGAAGAGCAAAACTTAGCAACTTTCTTTCCTAATGCCCACAGATGACAGTCAGGGGCAATACTAAAGACTCACTGATCATTGGTCATTTATAATCTGCTCTCTGCTCCTGCTGTGTTCCCTTTAGTGAGCACAACCACATGTCCAGATGAACTCATCCAATAAGTAAGCACAGGCTGTAGAAGCTACCTGCCCCTAAAGAGGTATTGAAAAGGTGAGATCATTTCTTAGCATTCACTGACACAATTAATGCACTGCATGGGCCCTTCCTGACCCAAGAGTATAAACTCTAATATGGATGAGACAAGTGGAAACAGCTTCTCACATCAAGAAGATACTCTGCGTGCTACCTAATAATTAATCTATTTAAAATACAACAGGAGAATAATTAAACACGTCCTCCTAAAATTCAAAGAGATGAAGCCAACAGCAAGGTCAGAGTTAGCAAGGAGAAATAAAAAGAAACAAAGTCAGCCACTATGGCTCCAGCATATTTTTATAGGCATCCTCTCTGGATTGAGACCTTCTAAAATGAACAGAAGTGGGTTTCCAACAGAGCCACTTCTGTCCCCTGGGTACTTGATGGGATCCCCCATCAGCAGGTAGGATGCAAATAGAAGTTGACTTAAAGTGGCTTCCATGTACTAAAAACATTACATTTTTAATATTGAAGATTTGAGTTCTTCATATAACAACACACAAAAAGCAAAACCAAAATATGAGGGTAATGAACTGACAGCAACTGTCTCACTTCACAAGTGCCCAAAGAAACATCAGTGAACAACAAGAGTAAGAGAAAGTTCAGTGAATTTCCTACAGGGCTTTTTAAAAGCCCCTTTTGTCCTAATCACCCCATCACTCTAGTGCCTCCCCTCCCCGAGGAAAGAGCTGTTCAAATTAAAATACACCCACGGCATCAGCAGCACCATTTAGAACAGAACAGAACAGATCAGAACAGAACAGGTTGGAAGAGACCTTCGAGATCATCATCCAACACCATTTAATCAACTAAACCATGGCACCAAGCACCCCATCAAGTCTCTTCCTAAACACCTCCAGTGATGGTGACTCCACCACCTCCCCGGGCAGCACATTCCAATGGCCAATCACTCTCTCTATGAAGAATTTCTTCCTAACCTCCAGCCTAAACCTCCCCTGGCACAGCTTGAGATTGTCCTCTTGTTCTGGTGCTGGGTGCCTGGGAGAAGAGGCCAGCCCCCACCTGTCCACAACCTCCCTTCAAGTAGTTGTGGAGAGCAACAAGGTCTCCCCTGAGCCTTCTCCTCTCCAGACTAAGCAACCCCAGCTCCCTCAGCCTCTCCTCATAGGGCTTGTGCTCAAGCATGGATGACTTAACATCACAGGTATGGAGGGCAGCATTAAGCTTAGCTTCCAGCAGCCTTCAGCTCCAGTTCATGACTTAAATGCAAGCTGCAAAACAAGCTCTCAATATATTACCTCACTTTAAATACAAGCATTGATTTCAAGACAAAATACACAAACTACAAATTGAATTTCAGTTGTAGGACAACTATCAGCAGATAAGACATTGCAGAAATTTGTGTAATGTCATTGAGCCATTCAGCATTTGAATCAGAGTGGTGGCTTGCATGCTTATACTGCAGCAAGAAGCAGGCAGAGGTTGTTCCTAAGCCCCTTCAGATCACCAGCAAAACAGCACCAGCACATTAACAGAAACATCTGTTTGCAGCATGCTTTTCACTGTTGCTCTTGCTGGATGTTGACAACCCAAGTTCTTGCACTGGACATGTTTTTGGATACAGCTGGAGACTGACAGAGTCCCAGTCCTGCATCTGACACATAGACTTGTTGGCTATATTGAATTTTGAAGGTTTTCAGGAGTTGCAAAATTACTACACCTGCCAACAGCATCCTGTATTTATCACCTGCCTCTCTGCATGAAAATGAACTTGCCACTCTCTTAACAAGTCTTCTGCTCTGGAAGGGGTGATTAGACCTTAACCATTGGAGTAGGAATGTCATTCTTTCTTCCAGGTCATTGCTTTCCAGTCCATAAAGTTTAGTCATGGACTACAGAGTATAAAATACTGGGAAATTAATTTTAGGGGTAACAACTGTTTATTAAATAGGTACAGTTATGGATGTCAATTCTGATTGCATGCTTGGAATGGAAATTTACTTTTGCATGGAAGCCTGTGTTTTGATTAATCTTCATCTCACTCAAGCCTTAGGAGGGGTACATGGCTGGTGAATAGCAAATTAACTGAGCCTCTCTGCATTTGTATGAGGTATAAGAAGCTTGCAATGTACAGAGAAGTCCACAGAGATGCCAAAGTAACTGAAAGGATGCAAACATTGGCAAGAGACATCCAGTGGAGAATCCAAGATCTCAAGCTGGGAGAGAAAAGTAGGCATCAAAGTTCAGTTATCTCTTTTTATACCTGCTCACTCTGCATAAAAGAGTTGTGTCCACTGTTAAAGGTCAGGGTGAACCTTTCCTCAAGAACAGCCAAGAGCAGCAAATAAAAGTACATTTGAAACCATTTAACATTTACAGCTGACCCATCATGACTGTTGCTTATTCAACCTGGCAAAGGAAGCTTTCTTTCCCCCCTAGATGTCATATGAATGGAAGAAATCATCTGGGGAAACTCAGAATTTCTCTCCTCTGAAGAAAATAGAGGGCAGGCCTGGGAAGATCAATAGAGCCCAGGAAAGAGTGAACAGCTCTACAAATACTTGGGGAGCTCCTTTGTTGCCAGCTCTATCTGTGCTTCACATCCCAGTCAGCCCATCACCATCGGCTCACACATTTCAAAGGCTGCTACAAGAATGTTAAGCATTAGAGCTACAGAAAGAGCCCTCCCTCCCACCAAGCTATGTCAGAAGAAATAGGTTCTGTTCCCTACAAGGCCAGAACTCAGCTGAAAGATGCCCAATCCCTTGTGGGACGGCATGAAAAGATTTTCTTATTTTAATGACAGTAGGTGCTATGACTACAACATTGTAAGAAGTCCACCAGAAACACTCCAGAAGCAGAGAGTGGGTAGGAGGGAGCACAGTGGAGGTGGCATCCCTATATCCCACACTTTTCCAGTGCAGAATTTCTACTGATAAGGAAAGCTGGACAGGCCACCTCCTACTCCGACTTTGCCAGAGAAGGCTATCCACAGCGAAGCAGCAGCTGCCAGCTCATGATAGTCATTTGTCTTCACTATAGCTCAGGTCTGAGGCTATGGATTAAAGATATACCTAAGAACCAAATCTCCAGAGGTAGCCTTTTCCCTCACACAGTGCAGGACAAGGAGCAAGTGGAGGAGACCAGAAACAAGGAGGCTGGGACATGGAAAGGACACTGGGGTAAATCTTGCCTTGCACACTGCCAACACAGAAGGGATGCACTCCCTGAGAGTGACATAGTACCCAAAGATGCAGCTGTGCAGGGCTGGCCCAGTTAAAGGTATCTTTAATTCAGGTACCACAGAAAAAAGAAAAAAACCAAAAACCTAAGTCCTGAAGTAATGGAAACTACAGAAATGGTAAGCCTGGCTGGAAGAGCACATTTCTACAGGAAATGCACCTTCAGCACAACAGCACTGTGCTTCAGCTATCTACCAGCTCAAGCTCCAGATGCCATACAAGGGCTCAGGGAGAAGGGTGCAACAGGCAACCTCTTGGATGTCCATTTAGGAGACCACCTTGAAGGCCTCATGCTCCCATTGTAACACAGGGATTGTCTCTACTTTTTCATATGTTTTGGCTGACATCCAAGCAGGGACTTGCAATCTTTGTGTTTGTTGGAATGGACCTCCAGCAGTGACCTTGTCCAACCCCCCTGCACTCAGCAGGGACATCCTCAACTAGATCAGGTTGCTCAGAGTCTCGTCAAGCCTGGCCTTGAATAGCTCCAGGGATGGGACCTCAACTACCTCCCTGGGCAACCTGTTCCACTGTGGCACCACCCTCACGGTAAAGAGCTTGTTCCTAACATCCAATCTAAATCTGCTCTGCTCTAATTTCAAACCATTGCCACTCATCCTATCACTTCAAGCCTTTGTAAACAGTCTCTTTCCATCCTTCTTGTAGGCCCCCTTCAGGTACTGGAAGGCTGACATTAGGTCTCCCAAGAGCCTTTTCTTCTCCAGGCTGAACACGCCCAGCTCCCTCAGTCTGTCCTCACATGAGAGGTGCTCCAGCCTCCTGACCATTTTCATGGTCCTCCTCTGGACCTACTTCATGAGGTCCACGTCCCTCCTGTGTTGAGGACTCCAGAGCTGGGCACAATACTGCAGATGAGGTCTAACCAGACCAAAGTGGCAGAATCACCTCTCTGAGTTCTTCCCTATTTAGCTTATACATTCTCAGAAATGCTCAGAAAGAAGTCATCAATGTTTTGGTTTTGCCTGGGGTACAGAATTTTCCTTTTGAACTCACACCTCCAAGGGCTCTTAGAGACAATATGTCACTCTCTAGTACAGCAGAGACTCTAGCAGCTACCAAGCACAGTGCACACCATGGCCTCCTGTACAAAACCAGCAGTTTATCCTCCTTATTCTATGGAAAGTCCTAAGAAATAAAACCTTCTCTGCACATCTGGGGAGTACAGATCCCAGTTACAATGGTACCCATGCCAAATAACCAAGGAGTGAAATAGAAGAAGGCTGGAGTTATTAATCTGTCACCCACTGTATGACAGCCCTTGAAGATACTGTAGCATAACTCATTTCCCATCACAACAGCTAATCTTTCGTAAGGCTAATACCTAACCACTAATGGTTTTGTTAGATACAGAGGAGAAAAAAAAACCAAAAAAAAACAAAAACCCTGAGCCCAGTATGTATTACATAATCTCCACCTTGGGATGAAAGCACTGTGATTGTTTTCATTAACCTTTCATTCTTATAAAAGGGCAAAAATCAATAACAAATTTATTCAGGCAAGTGAAAGGCAATTTCAAGCAATTTCACCAGGGATTTCATTTCCATCGCTTCTTTCCCTGCCACAAGTTCTAATAAAAAAATAATATGATCTGTCCAAATGTAAGACAAATACAAAGAGCAAGCTACTGTCAGCTCCTCAAAGACACTGAATTAAACCACCTTTTTACAGCTGGATAATTGTCTTGCTAAAAATATTGCTTTCTTCTGAATCCCAAGCAAGCCTGCAAGGCAACATCTTATTGACAGCCTGTGAAACACTTTGCTGCACAGTACTGAGCTGATCTCTTTTAAATAATGCACCTACAAGACTTTTTTTTCCTCCCTACAACAAATTAAGCCATTTCTTCTTGGTGCACTTTGCCCTTTTGTGCTATGAACAGAGGTTTAAATTACATGGATTTTGATGCACTTTCCAACTTTGCTATTCCTATCATACATTCCGCCGTATTTTTGCCTTTTAAAGAAGAGCTGCCTTTGAATCCATGGTCTGAAACATCTGACAGAAGCAATGATAAAATCCACAAAGTAATTTGTTGGCAGCTCCATTTCCCACAGAGGACAAAAAGAAACAAACACTGAAAAAGCACAATAGATTACTAATAACTCTTTAATTTCATCTGTGACTTCATCGCTTTCTACGAGTCCTCTAATCACATCCTTTCAGCATTTTCTGTCATTGCTGCAAGGGGCAAAGAGGGAGCACAGGGCAGCCCCAGTGCATCAGGCCCAACTGGCTCCCTGGACAGCCCACAATGCTCTCAGTGTGGTGTCTTCTTTTGGTTAGAGTAACCTTTCCAAGCCAAATTATTCATTATTCCTATATGCACCCTTACTCTGTAGGTGCATCTTTACTCTAGCTATTCATTTGCTACTGATTGTTGGTTCCTCCCCCCACTGCGATGCCACTGGAGAGTCTGAGAACAGTCAAAATCTACTTTAAGAAGTTAAACTTGTGGGGGACCTTGTGAATGATTTAAATTATTCAAAAAGCATCTAAAATACTACCTGAAGTCTAGCAGAATTTGAATGCCAAACCACCACCCATCAGCACAGATGTTTAAAATGAGAGCAGCTCCTTCTGCTGTTGCTCATCCTGACCCAGCTACTATATAGAGGAACATCATCCTACTTTCAATGCACAAAATCAGGGGTGCTGAGTCTACCAGGGTGGCTTTCTAAAACCTTCTGCTCTCCTCTGAGCACAGATATCCCCATGGCAATCATCACACAGGAGCACACAACTCCTCTTGCAGCTTCTCTGTGCTGGTACAAAATACCTCAATAATTTTTTTCCACAGTGTTTGCTTTGAGGATGATGGAAATGTTCAGTTTGTTATTTCTTCCTTCATGTTCTCCAGGAGGGAATGGAGCTTGTGATGGTGGGAAACATGCAGTTCCCTTGTGTATTATTAATGGATAGAGAAGCATGCCCAAATCTACAGCGTTGTATTGCAAGTCTAAATCAGCAATGCATGTTTCAGAAGCAGACCAAAAAGGAACCACAGAAAGATAGATACACATGTTTCTACAAGAGGAAGGAAGCCAGAGAAAGGCAAATCAAACCCATTAAGTGAGAAAGTATGGAAGAATCAAAATCTTCCAGAAACATTTCTAGGCCTTTGTGGTGTTACAAGGCTACAGGGCAGATACTCTATAGCCAAGTGTGATCCTGAAAGCAGGGGGAGGAGGGCTTGTGAGAGCTTTGCCCTCCCTGGAGGGGGTTTTCCCCCTGGGAAACTGAGCTAGTTTGTTCCACTCCCCCTCCCTGTCCAGCAAGCCTATAAAAAGGAAGACACTGCAGCCATTAGCTCTCTTTTGGCTCCTGCCCTGCCTGGACGAGAGGACTGCTGATGGCTTCCTGCTTCTCTGCCACGTGGTCAGGCCTGGTCCTCCTCCTCCCTGCTACATCCATGCTTCTTCAAAGGACTGGTTTTGTATACATATTTCCCCCATCCATCCTTGTTCCTTACCCTTCTGAACCCTTCCTGTTATCATATTTTTTTATTTTTTTTTTAAAGACAATTTTTACCTCTCTACTTCCAAACCGACTCCAAATTACTTCTTGGTAGATTTGCTCCTTCCCGTTCTTTTTCTCTCGATCAGGAGAGAAGGGGGGGAGCAGAGGGGAAGGATTCTCAACCTTGCCCCTCATCTGAGCTCTTAAATCCCAGTTAAGGCTTAAACCACCACACCAAGGAGTTCTAGAAGGGATTACAGAAGGCAGGTTTCTGCCACAGAAGAGCATCAGGGGCACATATCCTCCCATCTCATGCTATGTTTGACAGCAACAACTGCTATCCGAGCTTATCCCCAAAAGAGAGCTCTGAGCTTCAGCAGACTTGTACTGCACAGGAGCAGCCACAGTCCAACATCCAAACCACTCATTTGTTCAAACTGAATTTTTGCTCTCAGATTCAACATTTCAATAGCAACTTTGAGATGTCCAGTCTGAGATCTCCAATTTGAGCTTGTTGTTAAACTAGGACAACTAAGGAATCATAAAATGGTTTGGGTTGGAAGGGACCTCCAGTGGTCATCTAAGTCCAAACCCTCTGCAGTCAGCAGGGACATCCTCTGCTAGATCACTTTGCTCAGGGTCTTGTCAAGCCTGACCTTGAATAGCTCCAGGGATAAGGCCTTAACTACATCCCTGAGCAACCTGTTCTACCGTTCCACCACCCTCATGGTAAAGAACTTGTTTGTAACATCCAATCAAAATCTCCTCTTCTCTCATTTCAAACCATTGCCCCACATCCTATCACTTCAAGCCTTTGTAAACATTCTCTCTGGAGCCTTCTTGTAGGCCATCTTCAGGTACCGGAAGGCTGATATTAGGTCTTCCCAGAGCCTTCTCTTCTCCAAGCTGAACATCTTCAGCTCCCTTAGCGTGTCCTCATAGGAGACGTGTTCCAGCCCCCTGATCATTTTCATGGTCCTCCCTCTGGAATCATTCCAACAGGTCTATGTTCCTCCTGTTTTGTGGGCTCCAGAGATTAATCCAGTAGACCAGATGAGGTGTCACCAGAGCAGAGTGGCAGAGTCACCCCACTTGACCTGATGACTGCACTCCTTTTGATGCGGCCTAGGATGCCATTGGCCTGCTGGGCTACAAGTGCAGATCATTGGCTCACATCCAGCTTCTCATCCACCACTACCCCCAAGTCCTTTTCTGTAGGGCTGCTCTCAATCTCAGCCAGTGTAGATATCTAGGATTGCCCTGACCTATGTGCAGGGCCTTCCACTTTGCCTTACTGAACCTCATGGGATTCTCCTCAGCCCACCTCTCCAGCCTGCCCAGGTCCCCATGAATGGCATTTCATCCTTCAGACTAACGTTTAAGCCAGCATCATTACAAACACAGAAGTGGAACACATCACAATATGCCATGACTCCCTAGCAATGCAGGACTGATATACTGGAGAAGAGGAGGCTCAGGGGAGACCTCATTGCTCTCTACAACTACCTGAAAGGTGGTTGTAGCCAGGAAGGAGTTGGTCTCTTCTCTCTAGCAACCAGCACCAGAACAAGAGGACAGTCTCAAGCTGTGCCAGGGGAAGTTTAGGCTCGAGGTGAGGAGAAAGTTCTTCACTGAGAGAGTCATTCGTCATTGGAATGTGCTGCCCAGGGAGGTGGTGGAGTCACCATCATTTGAAGGGTTTAAGAGGAGACTGGATAGGACACTTAGTGCCATGGTTTAGTTGATTGGATGGTGTTGGGTGATAGGTTGAGACTCGATGATCTCAAAGGTCTTTTCCAACCTGATTAATTCTATTCTATTCTCACCAGGTTAAGTTTTTCTTCTTCTGATGCAAGGAGTTTTAAACTCCACTGGGAAATACCATGGCTTTTTAGGGTGCTAATATTCCTCCTGTTCTACCTGGCTTGATACTACTCAAGCTCTCAAACATCTGTGCACTGAGTATTTATCTTGGAACTTTGTCATCATGGTTATTTAAAATGTAAAATAAATAAAATAAATAAAATCTTCTGTCCTGGTACTTTAGGCAAGCCAAAAATCCCAACCAGCTGCAGCCATGTCAAGATTAACTGAGCTCAGCTCCTTTTCTGGGTTTATATCCTGCTGCACTCCCCAGATACATTTATTTCCAGCCTTCCACAGATCCTCCAACTGGCTGAGCCATGCATTTAAGTGGCTGACTTCTATTCCACTTCATGGTATGCTAAATATGTTACAGAAAATAGATTTGAAGTCCTCCAGATATTGCTGTGGCTAATTTGAGATTATCCAAGCTTTTCAAAACCTCTTTTCTCGTGTGCAAAACCTTCCACCAGGGAGCAGTACTGAAGTTGCTGCCATTCCCACCATTTGAGTCTCAGAACTTCAGTCTGGGTTAAGGATATAATAAGTAACATTCCAGCGACTCACATCCCACTGCTCATGACAGCTGAAGTGCAAGAAGGAGTGTAAAAGGCAGGGATATGGACGTGCTGGAAGGTGTCCAGAGAAGGGCCATGAGGATGAGCAGAGGGCTGGAGCACCTCTTCTGTGAGGACAGACTGAAGGAGTTGGGGCTGTTCAGTCTGGAGAAGAGAAGGCTCCGAGGTGACCTCATTGTGGCCTTCCAGTATCTGAGGGGGGCCTACAGGAAGGCTGGGGAGGGACTTTTCAGGCTATCAGGGAGTTATAGGACTAGGGGGAATGGAATGAAGCTGGAGGTGGGGAGATTCAGGCTGGAAGTGAGGAGGAAGTTCTTCCCCATGAAAGTGGTGAAGCCCTGGAATTGCTTGTCCAGGGAGGTGGTTGGGGCCCCATCCCTGGAGGTGTTTAAGCCCAGGATGGATGAGGCTCTGGCCAGCCTGATCTAGTGTGGGGTGTCCCTTCCCATGGCAGGGGGGTTGGAACTGGATGATCCTTGTGGTCCCTTCCAACCCTGACTGATACTATAGTATAATATATGCTCTTCCCAGGCTGTGGTGGTTTAGGCTGGGTGCTGGCCCGGATGCCACTGCACAGACCACACCTGGGAGGTCCCAAGGGGTGGGCCCAGCCCAGGGGGGTGGTCACAGGAAACCAGGTATTCCATTTCCCATAATGCCCTCCTCCCCTATCAAACACCCACGCGGGGTCTGCACTGCCTCTTTCGTCCCCCTGCTGCTGCCTAGGTAAAATGGCTTGAGCTGCCTCCCTTGGGCCTGCCCAGGCCCAAGGCTGGGTTGGGAGGGGGGAGAAAGAGCCCTGGGGGGGTTGGGTGTACCCCCAGGTGGTGATGGGATCTCTCTCTCTTTGTCACGGTGCTTGTGGTTCTCTGTAAAACTTTCATTGTTCCTTTTTGTTTTTCTATTTAAACTTTCCATCACTTTTGCAATCTGTTTGTCTGAGTCGTTATTTCTGCCCGTGGTGGGAGGATTGCTCTCCCAAACCACGACACAGGCAAACTCCCAGTGCTTCTGAAAACCTACCTTACCATGCACTGACACCAAGGGCAGTGTTTTAAACTGCAGTTCTCAACAAGGTTAAACAAAACTTTGTTGACTCTACATGTGATGTGTTTATGCTCTTTCCAGTGCAAAGCAGGATGCTGGGATAGCTGACTTACAGCCCCTCTCACCGTGCCTTGAGTATGAAGCTACTTTGCTCACACTGTAGTCAGTGGAAGACAGTTAATGGGCTCTTTGTTTAAATAGAGAAAGCAATTAAATCATTTGAAGAGCATTAGCTGGGCTTCTCTCCCCATGACAAAATAAATAATAGCTGGCACCCAGAATTAATCAATTATGCCTCCTCTTGCCCCTATTATTCCAATTAGTTTTCTTTTTCCATGCAACAGTTTAGGGGGAACTAAACCCTTGAAACATCCCCCACACCACATCCAGAAGCAAAGGCAATTTAACACAGGCATTCCTTAAGAGGCAGATGCAAAACAAGGGAGAAGAGGAGAGCAGAGAACTACATAAAACTTCTTCAGCTCCATGTCTGTCTCCATTCGTGAGCCAGGAATAAATTGAAGCACTGAAGGATATCTAGCTTTCTGGAAGACCTCTGGATACCCCTTTTTGCCATGCCCAGCCCACTTTTTGGTCTGAACAGAACAAGGAGAAGGTGGGTGAACACAGGAGCAATGCTCTGCTGCAGCACAGCCCCTCTTACAAGGGCTTGTCTTGCACCAAAAGACATTTTCACTTACAGGCCTATGGAGCAATTAAACTCCCTTGTGCACAGTAGGTCCATAAGCAGAGTGCAGGGATTATAAACACCTGCCCTTAGCAATTAATGATCAAACCTTTGAATAACACATAGTACTCAGGCACATTAATTATGGTTAAGAGAATTGCCTTTGGAGCTAGTAGAGGCAGTCAGTAGTTATTCAGGGAGGGGCAGGGGGGGGAAGCTGGTTTTGGCTTGCAGGTACTTCCAGCAGAAAGGTCAACTGAACATCACAGAAACACATTTCATTAAACAGACACAGAAAAGAGAGAGTGAACAGTCTCCAGACTCCCCTGCATCAAAATGCCACCAATTACAGGACCCTAGTGTAAGCAAAAAGATGCCAGTCATGGGTTGTCAGAAGATCTTAACAGTGGCTTTCTTACCCAACCCAGCATCTGGTGCTGTGGGAGCAGGGGGAAGCTTCCCAAGATGCTGATGCATGAAGGCACTACTGGAACTCAATGCTACTGGCACTGATCTGTCTTCTTTAAGTTCACTCTTGTACTAAATAATAGTAATAACTAAACTTTTACTCAGGATCTAATTTTCTGCCCATCTTCATTTCCCATTCCTTGGATTGGAACTTCCTCTGACCCCATTGTGATATAATGAAACAGATCGTGGAGTATCTCGCCGTAAACTGTGGCATAAATGTATTTATAGCACATAAAACATAAGCACACAATAAATCTATTTAGAATGCTGATTCATCCACATCCTCTGTGCACCTTCATTTTGTAAAATCCTTGCAGAAAAAAAGAACACACTAAAATGACTGAAAAGTCATTAAATCACCAAATATTTTGCCACAAGGAACAATAAACCTTCCCAAACACTGGGGGGGGAAGCAGGTTTTCAGGAGAATTAATGTATTTTTCAGAGGAGAATTAATGTATTTTTGAGTTAATACTAAGTGAAGCCTGCTCAAACATGATTTGGAGGATAATTATGCACAAGTAGGTGACCCTGCTTTACCAGGAGAGTTAGACTAGCACCTTGATCTAGTTGCAGATGTCCCTGTTGACTGCAGGGGGTTGCCCTAGATGGCCTTTAAAGGTCCCTTATAAACCAGTGCAATCCGTGATTCTGTGATCTCCAGAGGTCTCTTCCAACCTCCACCATGCTGGGATTCTGTGAACATGCTCCAACAGAAAAAGGAAACATCAGTAAGCCAGTCCACAAAGAGCTCCTTGGCATGGGTGAGGATGTTTTTCTCCTTCATTGAAACAGAAATGATGCCCAAGACACCCATAGTACAGGCCAGGTCAGTCCCATATTCAACTCCCACCCATCTTGGCAGACTCTCTCCTATTTACACACACCTTTGGAAATTGTGTGCAGCTTCCCTGCCTCCCAACATCACATTTAGTGTCACCTGGTCATAACACTTCACAGACAAAAGCCATCCTACCTTCAGCTTCAGCATGATACAATAGCAGGAGGAAACCACGACCAAGGTGCACTCTGAGCAAAGCTCTGGCTGTTCCATTCCATCACACACTCTGCTGCCTCCTTGGCTGTGATCCTGCCACTGAGAGAGGCATAAAACACCAGAGGCTTGCAAAAGAGCTGGGTGCAAAACACATCTGCAGGGCTGGCAGCTTGAGCCATAAGCAGCACTGTGTGTAGCAGACATATGCAAGGTGTGTCCTGCTCCAGTGCAAATGGAACAGGAGAGAACTTTATGCCCACTACCACCTGGAGAGACTAAAACATCTTCACAGATACAGTAGGTCCAAAACACACCAAGGGCAGGGAGCTAAACTGACCAAAGGCATCATACAATAATGCTGGTTTTAGCTTCAGGTGCATTGCCAGAGCTTCCAGATCGTAAGCAGAGGTTAGCTTAAAATCATACAGGACTATGCAAAAAGAGACTAAGAATTGTTCTCCCCTCCTTCTTCCAACACAAAGGAAAACATACCAAGATTCATACAAACAATTCTATAATCTGAGAGGAAAAACAAAAGGAAAGAAAAAAAAAAAAGAAAAGACAGACCTTTGGTGTTCCTAAATATTGGATCACTGAATTCACCAATATTTCCTCAGCTTTTTCACTTCCTTGTATTGCAGTGTCTACTCTCATGGGAAATAATTCATCTTCTAAGGAAATATGCCTAAAGTGGCCTTTCATTTGCCTCCAAATTATTTATTTCATTAGCTACAGCCCTATACCTCTTTGACTCAACCCAGGTACAATCCAAACATGCTGAATTCCACATCTATCACAACTTGCTAGCTTGAGATAAAAAAAAAAAAAGAAGAGTATTCTCCTGAAATGGAGCTATGCTACAAGATACACCACACTGAAAGGACTTGAATCTGATTTGCTTTTCTGACATGGATTAATTGAACTGTCAAGCAGTCCTTTCAAATTTATAATTACTTGACTGCCCAGCCTCCCAATTAGTGGAGCTTAGTTGTCTGTACATGCTAGAGAGGAAGCTTGCTACAGCCTGATAACACACCTGAATTCTCTCTGTATTGAGCCACAGGCATATTCAATATATCTGATATTTGTAAGCTTATTCTAAAACATGCTTTGAAATTGACAGTGCTCTAAGGCTAGAATATTTTTAGCCAACACACTTTGAGATATATACATATCTATGCGATGATCTTGAAGGTCTCTTCCAACCTGGTGTATTGTATTGTATCTTATCTTTCCTGATGGTCAAATGGCTAAAAAGTGCCTCCTAATCCTGATCATTTTTAATAAAGTGTTACTGTAAGATGGCAGGAGGCATAGAAATCTGTAATATTCCTGGGTTTAAAATCAAAAGAGGTTTTGTCCTCCCCCTTGAGGAAGTTTGGCTCTTTTATATCGTGTGGATTTACATACTGAATATTCAGTATCAGCTACATATCTCTCTCCAGTGCCAGAAACAGGTCATTAACTTGCTTTTTCTTCTTTTAATTATGAAGTTAGACAAATTTATTTTCTGCCTGCTTTGAACAGGAAGGAGACAAGTTACCAATTAACTCAGCATTCAGACACCATCACTGTCACCGAGCTCGAGAACTCTTCCAGGCACAATGGGCGAAGCGTGACCATTTTTCCTATTGATTGACCTCACTCTGCTTGCTCAGCTGCAGACACCAAGGTACCTTGGCATGGGCATTTAAACTTTTCTCCCTATCTCCACCCAGCATTGTCACAAAGGAAATATTTCAACTGATCTACACCGAGTCACTGAGCATAAAGTCGCCCCATTGCCAAAGCAGCGCATTTGCTGCGATCATCGGCGGGATCGAGATTCTTCTGCTGCGGTGTCGGGTTGGGCTCTTTTTTTCATATAACACTCCACTAATCACATTTCAGCTTGTTCTGCTCTTCACTCCCCAGTTATGTGGAATCTGAACCTCCCATTACTGTCACTTGGGAAAGAAGGCAATATGCTGCAGCACTAATTCCCTTCCTTTTCATGTTATTTTTGATCTCTGCATCGTAAAAGGCTCTGTGCATATGCTAAATGTGTTTCATTAAAAAAGTGTTAATCTATCTATTTTGGTATGAGATTTAAATACTTACATGCCTTCCTTTTCACCAGCTGGAGTATCATTAGTAATTTCTTCTCCAAAGGTGGGTGAGCAGCACCCCTCTTAGAGGTTTTTCTTCTATATCCCCCCCCCCCAGTGATTAAGTTGTTTAGGTAAAACAAAAAGGTTCATCAGCACTGTAATATTTGAATTTTGATTCTACTGACTAGTAGTGCAGAAGCTCTGAATCAACAACCCCAGCACAGTCTGAGGGCTTTTTTTCTGTGGGACTCATTACAAAGAGCAGCTTGGCCCACTCATCTGCCAGACTGGCTTTTCCTCACTTGGAAATAACTTCATATTCCCAGGAAATTTTCACTAATGTTCCACGAAGTTTTAACACCAAAGATGTCACATCAGTGCTGGGTGAGATGCTGCTCCTCAGGGGCAAGAGAACACAGCCATTTTGAAGATATTGTAGACCACTGGGTTTGAACATTAATACCATCTTACAGTTTAACCAAGGATGCAGGCAAGGACAGGGGTTCTGCCATTTCCCCAGAGAAGTCTTCAAGGGCTGCTTTGTGCCCTTCAAACCCACCAGTGAAACCAAAAGTGGAATCCATCAGACTGTAGCACTAAGGTAAATTTAATAGCAGAGAGGAAAGTGTAAGATCTTGGTAATGCTAGAAGCGGGGAATAAGAGCCACATGGCATGCCCTTGATGTCCCAACTTCTTGGCAGCATGGCTGTACAATAGGGCCTGAAGACATTCAGGCTTTGAGGCTGCAAATAAGCCTTTAACCTCATCCAAAACCTTGAATACCAGCTCCTCTCCCAGCCTGCTCCTGCTGTTTTCCAGCAAAAGTCACCTCTGGTACAGTGGCAACTAGACGTATAGCCTTACAACTCCACCCAGTCCTTCTCCTCCCCATAGCCCTGCCCTAACAGTAACAGACACAGAGTAGTCCAAAACATGTCAACATTTTCATTCATGATGTGTGTCACTGCCAAGATAGAGAAGTATCTCAAGTGTCCTTGGACACAGCTGCCGCAGCCAGTCAGTAACAAGCCAAAGCCAAGATACACAAAGGCTAAATAAAAGGATTTTAAAGTATTTAGAGCAAACAACCTATATAAACCCAAACCAGTCTGTGCTCTCCTCTGCATCTGAAAAAATACCTCTTGGAGTTCCAAATAGCAAACCCTGAGGCAGTGATACCAGATTCTCTTTCTCCACCTGCTTTACACAGCTGACTGCAGAGATCTGCAATGATGCTCCTGTGAGATCTCCCAGTCACACATCTGCCTGCTGCAGAGAATTCAGGCAATGCCCAACAGGTGGACTGAAACATTCAGGCAAGCTTTGCTGTGTACTGAAAGCCATGGAGAGGCTTTGCTAATGATTCCCATTTCCAGACTGACTGAGTGAACAGAAACACAAGCAGCGAAGCCTGCAGCAAGCCCAAAGAAATCAGGCAGCTTTTCTCCCCTGCCTCCGAAACTTCAGGTGCTGACAAGTGAGCTCATACAGCAGCTCCTCTCCTCTAAATACCCACAAGTACTGTGAAGGAACCATACCATTTGAAGTCCTAGCCCTCTGGTCTGCTTCAGCTGCCAGAGATAAAACTAAAGGAGGGCTGGGAAGACATAGTAACAAATGAACTGTGATGGCAAATCTGAGCAAAGAGAAGACAATCAACCTTAGTAATGAACCCTGTTAATCAGGCCCACTTCATGGTTGCAGTTAACAACAAGCAGAACTGACAGAGGCATTATAACAGTCAAGACAACCAGCATTTCCCTGTGCCATTTAGCTGAGTTGTTCTCCAGGTCTGTTTTGATTTCAGTGACTACTTACCAAGTATTGCAAAATCACAGAATGGTCTGGGTTGGAAAGGACTTCCAAAGGTCATCTAGTCAAAGCCCCTCTGCAGCAAGGAGAGACATCCTCAACTAGATCAGGCAGTCCAGAGGCCTGTCAAGCCTCTCCTTGAATATCTCCAGGGATGGTGCCCCAACTACCTTCCCAGGCAACCTGTTCCAGTGTCCCACCTCTTTCAGGTAAAGAACTTGTTCCTAAAATCCAATCTAAATCTACTTTTCTCTAATTTCAAACCATTGTCCCTCATTCTATCACTCCAGACCTTTGTAAACAGTCTCTCTCCATCCTTCTTGTAGGCCCCTTTCAAGTACTAGAGGGTCGCTATCAGGTCTCCCCAGAGCCTTCTCTTTTCTCCAGGCTGAACACCCCCAGCTCCCTCAGTCTGTCCTCATAGCAGAGGTGCTCCAACCACCTGATTATTTTCATGGACCTCTTCTGGACCCACTCCATCGGGTCCAAGTTCTTCCCATATTGAATGTTCCAGACCTGGATGCAGTACTCCAGGTGAGGTCTCACCAGAGTAGAGTGAAGTGGCAGAATCACCTCTCTGGATCTGCTGGCAGTGCATCTTTTGATGCAGCTCAGGATGTGATTTGCCTTCTGGGCTGCAAGCTCACACTGCCTGCTCATGTCCAGCTTCTCATCCATCAGCACCCCCAAGTCCTTTTCCGCAAGGCTGCCTTCTGTCACCTCATCCCCCAGCCTGTATTGATAGATTACCTGAGTTTTACATCCTCCATCTCTGCCAGAAGGAAAAGTGCCTTTCACTGAAGGCGCACTAGGAAATACTGGTTTGGTTTTAGGTCTCTGTGGTCAGTTGGCAGTACACCTTTAAGATCTGGTTGTAAACCAAAGGATTTCTGATACTTCAATACTGGATAATTAAGACACCGGATACACAGCTCTGCAACAAAGGGGCTTGGGTTGACTTAACTTCAGCTAATGGGTGCATAGAAACCTGTCTGCAAGGCAGTCAAAGCCAGAAAGTAAAGCAAAAAAATGGCCAGAAATCAAACCCTCCATCTTCCATCTCCCACATCCTTCTTTTAGGAAATACCCCACTATTGTTTGGATTGTGCTTGTTATTTAATCAATTACTCCATAAAGGAGTGAATTAACCTCAGGTGTCAGACTCTTAAATAACCAGCCATCAATTACTGCTTTAAAAAAGTAGCCCAGACATGCTCATTACTCAGCATCAAGAAATCCACCCTAACTGACAGAATGAAATTGCTGCTGTCTTCCATATGTGATGCCTCCAACTCCATTTAGTCCTTTAAAATACAATGAAGATCTGAACATCCAGCTATTCCTCTGAAGGTCTGAGACAATGCTGCTCCCTACAGACATAAAGGTATCTATTTGTGACATGATTGCCAGAAAGAATGTTTAAAATCAAAAGCATGTGTTTGAAAGGTGGGAAACCACCTAAGCAGCCCTTCAAACTCCCCAAGATATGATGTCATGTTAAGACATTCTAGGAAGCTCAAGAGAAAGTTACAAAACTGGTATCAAAAGTCTCCTTTATTTCCCATCATATGATGTATCCTGCTTCAAAACATGTCTTCAGAAACCCTGAGGTGGGAATGAATCAAGATATGCAATGATGATCACAAACAAGACCTAAAGGAGAATAGGAATCTGTGCCCCATCCTCTTTAGTATCTTCATTGATGATCTGGATGAGGGGATTGAGACAGTCAGCAGCAAATTTGCAGATGACACCAAGCTGGGAGCGGATGTTGATCTGTTAGAGGATAGAAGGGCTCTGCAGAGGCACCCTACAGGCTGGGGTCAGAGTGGCTGGAGAGCTGCCAAACAGAGAGGACTTGGGGGTGCTGATTGACAGCCACCTAAACATGAACCAGCAGTGTGCCCAAGAAAGCCAATGGCATCCTAGCCTGCATTAGGAATAGTGTGGCCAGCAGGAGCAGGGAAGTCATTGTGCCCCTGGACTCGGCATTGGTTAGGCCACGCCTTGAGTCCTGTGTCCAGTTCTGGGCATGTAGGCCAGCTTCTCATCATCTCAACTGTTGGGTTTTCTGGACCACACCTTAAGCAAACACTATAGTTGAATCTTACTTAGTGATAAATCCATCTCTAAATAGATAAAGAGCACTGCTGGTCAATTCTGGGGGGCAACCTTTAAACCTGTGCTCTCTGGGCACACTAGCAAGTCCCCAGCTCCCCATCCTATTGACTCAAGGGACAAAGGACTGTGCCTCCGTAGACACTGGCATCAGAGCAGGCATCCCTGGGGGTAACAGCAGGAAATCTTCCAGCAAGATGTCTTCCCTTCTATTGACCAGGGGTAACCAAGGAAGCTTTCCATGGCAGTGAATAAGATCCCCAACCTGCAGGCATCTCAAGGGTGTATGCAATACCTCTGAACTCAAGTTACTATCCCTTTCAAATTTAGCCTTTTGCAGGGCTTGGACTGACATAGTTTATCATCTTCATCCTGGAGAGGGCAAGTTATTTAATTTTTTTCCCCCAACCATATCTTGTATAAGCCCCCAGAAAAAGAAGCTGGCAGGTGTCATCATCTGCCCATCTGTGATAATCACTGTCTATTGACCTCCTTCTTTTACATCAGCTCATGAAAACGACATCTCCATGAGAATGACTGCCAAAAGCATGTCTGTCCTTAAGTATTTACAATGCCCAAGCCCAAGAGCTTAATCTATAATGACAGAGGTCAAAAGGCTAAGTGTAAGCTGCTAGCCCATTTAATATCACTCCTCCTAAAGAAAGACTTTTTCAGCCCAAACTCATCACTGTTTTTGTCAACATTGTGCAAGTGAAATCCTACACATGGATCCATAGTGCATGAGAGCAGGTGCCTTACCTGTCAGCATTTAGCACCTTCTCAGATCTTTAACTGGGAAAACAACAGATGAATGTATCATAGTACAATAGTACAGGCCTCTGGAAGGAAACTCTAGAGTTCATCGGGTCCAAAGCAGGATCACCCAGGGCAGTCCACACAGGAATGCATCCACACGGGTTTTGAATGTGTCCAGAGAAGGAGACTCCACAACCTCTCTGGGCAGACTGTTCCAGTGCTCCATCACCCTCACTGTAAAGAAGTTTTCCTTATGTTGAGGTGAAATTTTTCCATGTTCAAGCTTATACCTGTTGTTCATTGTCTTATCAACATGCACCACCAAAAAGAGTTTGGTCCCCTCCACCTGACACCCACCCCTCAGATACAATACAATACAATACACCAGGTTGGATGAGATCTTCAAGATCATGGCGTCCAACCCATCAACCAATCCAACCCACCTAAACAACTAAACCATGGCACCAAGCACCCCATCAAGTCTCCTCCTGAACACCTCCAATGAAGGTGACTCCACCACCTCATGGGAAGATACTGCCACGGATCAGATGCCCTCTCAGTCTTCTCTTCCCAAGACTAAAGAGCCCCAAGTCTCTCAACCTCTCTTCATAAGGGAGATGCTCAAGTCCCCTAATCATCCTTCTGGCTCCCCATTGGATTCCCTCCAGCAGGTGCCTGTCTGTGTGGCACAGAAGCCTAAGTATACCTGATGAAATACCATTTCTTCCCATTCAATAAAAAAAGAAATAATTAAATAAAACCTATAACTTAACTGTCAATGCTTTTAGAGATAAATCTATCTTCTCCATCATTCTAAGCCATAAATTCTCCATAAAGTTTATCATTTGACCTCCTTTGGGGGGGATTTGTGGCATTTGAACAATAAATCAATAGTGTGTTATGAAACACTGGCTCAGCTGTGCAGATTCTCCAAAATGACAGAGTCAAGAAAAATTGGATTTGCTAGAAAGATTCTCTGTTGTCCCTTTCTGAGAAAAATAGAATCTGACATTCAGCATTACTTCCAGTTTAACCAGAGCAAAAAGGCCACCTACACTCTCAGTGACAGTCACAGGAAAGCTGGATCTCAAAGAGAAAAAAAGACCAAAAAAAGGAAAACTTGAAGAAATTCACTTGGACTCCAGAAATATGGAGTTTGGTCCTTATTGTTGCTGCCCAAGCTACACACTGCACAAGCCATTTACCATTCCCGTGTCTCTACTCACCTCCACACAAGGCAATGTAATCAGTCATAGAATCATAGTATCATAGTTTCAGTCAGGGTTGGAAGGGACCACAAGGATCATCTAGTTCCAACCCCCCTGCCATGGGCAGGGACACCCCACACTAGATCTGCTGGCCAGAGCCTCATCCAGCCTGGGCTTAAATACCTCCAGGGATGGGGCCCCAACCACCTCCCTGGACAACCCATTGCAGGGTTTCACCACTCTCATGAAGAACCTCCTCCTCACATCTAGCCTGAATCTCCCCACCTCCAGCTTCATTCCATTCCCCCTAGTCCTATCACTCCCTGAGATCCTGAGAAGTCCCTCCCCAGCCTTCTTGTAGGCCCCCTTCAGATCCTGGAAGGCCACAATGAGGTCACCTTGGAGCCTTCTCTTCTTCAGACTGAACAGCCCCAACTCCTTCAGTCTGTCCTCATAGGAGAGGCGCTCCAGCCTTCTGCTCATCCTTCTTCTTCAAGACTGAAAACTGGTGGACGAAAGGGTAAAGCCTCTCTTGGAAGGAAAGTTTCACCAGAAAGAGCACTCAGAATTCTGCCCTCACAGCAGCAGGATTTTTCAAGAGGGAAACATCTATTAATGAGAAGGGAAAGTTTTGACCTCTTTAGACATCGAAACATTTCTTGTGTTGGTAGCAGAATGTGTCACAGGGTGGTTAATGAGAAAGTTCAAAACAGACTTACCAGACGCAATCTGCAGCAAAAACTAAGCTAATTACACTGCTGTCTTGTAAACACCATGTCTGACAGCCAAATAAAAATCACTGATGAAAAGTTTCAGTCAACTTTCCACTTCAAGCTGAAAAAAAATCACTAACCAGTAATGGGTAGGAGTGAGATATCCTACAGAAGAGAAATTACCAGCAGCAGAGCAGGCAAGAGCTCAGACCTCATTAACAGATGTGCTTGTTAATGTGCTTCTCAGAGAAGCTACATATCAATTGGGTAATGCAATTTTAATCATGGAATGGTTTGGGTTGGAAGGGACCTCCAAAGGTCATCTAGTCCAACCCTGCTGAACAAAGCAGGGACATCCTCCACTAGATCAGGTTGCTCACAGCCTGGTCCAGCCTGACCTTGAATAGCTCCAGGGGATAGGGCCTCAACTAGTATTCCACTGCCCTCATGATAAAGAATTTGTCCCTAACATCCAATCTAAATCTCCTCTTCTCTAATTTCAAATCATTGCCTCTGGTCCTATCACTGCCCTTGTAAACAGTCCCTCTGCAGCCTTCTTGCAGCTCCCTTCAGGTACTGGGAAGAAGTTCTTCACAGAAAGAGAGATTGGCCATTGAAATGTACTGCCCAGAGAGGTGGTCGAGTCACCATCACTGGATGTGTTTAAGAAGAGACTAGATGGGGTGCTTGGTGCCATGGTTTAGTTGATTAGATGGTGTTGGGTGATAGGTTGGATGCAATGATCTCCAAGGTCTCTTCCAACATGGCTAATTCCATTCCGTTCCATTCCACATGTATTCAGTTACTTGTCCTGAAAATTTGCACTAGGAGCTCTCCAGACTTGATCTCCCTGTGTACATCTATGCACTCACCACATGGCAGGCTGGGTCTTGCCAATGCTGTTAAACAACTAAATGAAAAGACACATTTTCCAGTGCTTTGTTTGGAGAGAGCAGAGACATCAATACAGCTTGCATGCAATTTGCTGCTCCCAAGGCTCCTCTCACCAAACCTTTAAAATATCACCCCGTTTTTTCCTCAACCTCTCATATCATTTATGCTCCCTAACAAATGATGTGCCCATTATTCATCTTCCTTTCACTCCCATCCTTGTCTGTTTTCTGTTTGTTTGGTGTTTTTTTCACCCAGAGCTGCATCTGTCTGTAATCTTCTCTCTTGCTCCATATGCCTAATTCATAATGCTTCCCTTGCCTTGTCACTCTTGCTGCAGAGACAGCTGCCACATCATCTCCCCAACTGCTCTCAGCTGGAACTGTCAGTCAGGACTGTAAAGTCACCTTTTCAGTCTATAAAATGAAAATCACACACAAGTCTTTTCAGCTGTGGTGACTTAGTCTTGTGTGCTGGGGAAACAAACCTTCAACAAGCATCCTCTGAGAGCTTACGAGCAGTACATTGTGCCATAACGACAGGATGTGCTATGCTGATCCCTGTGTCCCTATAAAACACATCCTGCAGGAATCATGGAGTTGTTTAGGGTGGAAAAGACCTCTAAGATCAAGTCCAACCATGAATCCAGCACTGCCAAGTCGACCACTAAACCACATCCCTCAGTGCCACATCTAAACACCTCCAGGCATGATGTCTCAAGCACTTCCCAGGGTAGCCTATTCCAGGGCTTGACAACTCTTTTGGAGAACATATTGTTCCTGATCACCAACCTAAACCTCCCCTATAGCAGCGTGAGGCCATTTCCTCCCATCCTACCACTTGTTACTTGGGAGAAGAGACCAACCCTGACCAGGATCCCACCACCTTTCAGGAAGTTGCAGAGAGTGAGAAAGTCTCCCCTCAGCCACTCCCCACAGGACTCTTCAACAGCTTTGTTGCCCCTCTCTGGACCAGCTCCAGAACACCGCAATGTCCTTCCTGTAATGAGGGGCCCAGAACTGCTTCACTTGGATGTAAAAGAATGACCTTTAGTAAGATAAACTTAACCCAACAGAGAATTAAAACACTTTTTTTATGGTGGCCCATTAATTTTGTTTTAAAGAACTCATTGCTTCCAACAGGTGTCTTCCTTCCTACAAAAGATATCGGCATCAAAATGTCCCCAGCACATTGCTCCTTCCCACACCTCCCTCCCATGCTGCAGCAGAGCAGTAACAGTCCATTTTAGCAAGCAAGCTTTCACTCGCCATAATGACAACCTGCTACAGCTTGCCAGGGGCTGTGCTAACAGATGGCAAACCTAGAAGTCCACATGCCAGCCCCCCATTATTTATTCAGAGACTCCTCAGAAAAATCGATTTGCTTCTTTCCACATTTGGAGGGGTTTAGTAAGAGGAAATTCATAAGAGGTCCACCAAGATCTTACGCTCTTCTTGCAAGGGAGTTGCCAATGCTGGCCTGAGCTAAATACATGTTGCTGGCATAGCAAGGGAAGGAGCAGAAGCCAAGAAATGCCTGAACCACCAAGAACATCCTGGCACCCATCTATGACAGTTGTGGGAAGTTCATGCATCACTGATGGATTTCCACTTCCCTGTGCCTACCATCAGTACCACAGGCTCTGTTTTTTTCTTCCCCGCTCTCCCAAACTTGACACTGAGCATCAAGTCAGACTAAAAAGCCCAGTCACTTTGTGCCAGCTCCTGCTAACAGGTTGCAAGAGAACATGCAGCCTTAAAGTATGTTACAGGATTGAGACTGTTAAAAGCTCAGTAATATCCTGGGATTATCTCTTGTTAAGGCATAAAGATGTATCAGACTTCTACATAGTGATAGAAACTCACCCCTTTCTGACCGACATTGACTTGATCTTTCCCTTCCGTAAATGAAAACAAAGCCTAACATAGATTCATAGAATGGTTTGGGTTGGAAAGGACCTTAAAGATCATCTAGTTCGAAGCCCCCTGCCATGGGCAGGCACATCTTCCACTAGACCAGCTTGTTCAAGGCCTCATCCAACCTGGCCTTGAACACCTTCAGGGAGGGAACATCCACATCCTCCCTGGGAAACTTGTTCTAGTGTCTCGCCAACCTCACTGTAAAGAACATCTTCCCAATACCCTGTCTGCATCTCCCCTCCACAAGCATCAATCAATGACACACAAAGGTGTTTTTGTCCTCTTCAGATGGCCCTGTCCAGTTCTGGGCCCCTCAGTTTAAGAAGGATATTGAGACACTTGAATGTGTCCAGAGAAGGGCAACAAGGCTGGGGAGAGGCCTTGAGCACAGCCCTAGGAGGAGAGGCTGAGGGAGCTGGGGTTGCTTAGCCTGGAGAAGAGGAGGCTCAGGGGAGACCTCATTGCTCTCTACAACTACCTGAAGGGTGGTTGTAGCCAGGAAGGGGGTGGCCTCTTCTCTCTAGCAACCAGCACCAGAACAAGAGGACACAGCCTCAAGCTGCACCAGGGGAAGTTTAGGCTGGAGGTGAGGAGAAAGTTCTTCACTGAGAGAGTCATTCGCCATTGGGATGTGCTGCCCAGGGAGGCGGTGGAGTCATGTGGTGGGGTGAGAAACTTCCCTCCCCACACACAAAGAAAGAAACCACAGCTAGCTCAGCCAGAGTGTTCAGCAACTGTCTCTTTCTTAAAGGCATAGCCTAAACCGGTCACAAGTCACCATCCCTGGAGGTGTTCAAGAGGGGATTGGACGTGGCACTTGGTGCCATGGTCTAGTCATGGGGTCTGTGGTGACAGATTGGACTCATTGATCTTTGACGTCTCTTCCAACCCTGCTGATACTGTGATACTGATAAGATCAGAAGGTTGACACCTGATAGCAGCACTAGACCTCTCAATAAAAACCCCACTAAAGCCCCTGCACAGAAGCAAGCTGCCTCTCCCTGGGTGTTTCAAATGCAGCATTTACAGCAGCAAGATTCAGCAGCTGTGAAGCCCTGGAATTGATAGCGTCTCTTTTGTCAGGCTCTCCCCATGAAGGGGACAGCACTAATGCCAGCCAGATGGAGCTGGCACAGCCACAGCATCAGCGTTTCCTAGAGAACAGCCACTTTAGGAACTGTCTCCTCCTCACACAAAAACAATACTCCAGGGACCAGCCAAAGGAGTCTAAAATGGACAGGCAATTCCCAAACAGATACCGCAGCTGTTCCAAGACAGAGAATGTGGTGTACATACCAAGCACACCTAGAAAATCAAGGCTCAACACTTCTTGGGGAGAATTTTGCACTCATTTATGCTGTACACACTTGCATATATTTTTTGTTTAACAGAGGTGTGCACGCTTGGGAAATGCACTATGACTTGTGTCTGGCAACAGTCATGTCATCAGTGCACAAAGATCTCATGCCCAGTACAAGCTGCTCAGAAGAGCAAAACCTACCCCAAAGAGGAGGCAGGAGAAGAGTGAAAGGATGTAGGCAGGGCCACTAGATTTGGTATGAAAGTTGTGAGGTTGCATTTAGCACTCTGGAAATTTTGTAGAAGTTTGGCCCTTTGAGCCCAGCAAACCCTGCTGATGCACAGCACCCACCTGCCATTACCAGTGGGCTTGACCAAAATCTCCACTTCCATTTCAGAAGCTCTTTTACCCACCACTAAGTTCTGATTTGCATCTTTAGGCTGGGCAAGTGCCTATATAACAAACATCACACAAATGCACCATGCCTACCTGCATCTCAATAAAAAGTATTAAATGCACCAAGCGCAGTCAAGGCAGATGAAATAACTTCAACCCTGGTGCCTCCACCTGGCAAGCACCTCATGCTTTGGAAGAAAACCCAGGCTGCTGGGCACACAAGCCAAGCACATTCACCTGAAAATAGGTTTTGGACTGGACAGCTGTTTCAAATTAACTATAAAACCTATGTTAATTTGTGTTGATTTCAGCAAATAAGAACTTCCCTAAACCCGAGGGGCAGGAAAAGCAAATATTTTCCTGTTATTTGCTCATGCTGGTTCACTTATCTGCAGGACACAAATATTAAAACCAGCTCCAACAATAAACAGCCAAAGGCCATTTCTCGGCAAAACAAGGTTTGAATTCTCATTTGCTGCCAAGGAAGAAATTCAGGTGCAAGATTAAAGACCAGCAGCATCCCTTATTGATAGAATGATAGAATCAATAAGGTTGGAAAAGACCTCAGAGATCATCAAGTCCAACCTAGCACCCAACACCTCATGACTATGGCTCCAAGTGTCACATCCAATCCTTTTTTGAACACATCCAGGGATGGGGACTCCCCACTGCTTGCAAGATATGAGGAAAGTTTTCTCCTCTATCTATCCCAGAATGGAATTCAGATGATGGGCTTGCACTCCCAAATGTGACTCCGCTGATAGCACAGGCAGCTTCCAGACACACATCCTCCTCCTGGAGTCGAGCTTGTATCACAGAACCACAGATGGGACTCAAAGAGATCCAACGAGCTCATCTACTCCATCACCCTGAACTGATCTAAATGTTAAATCACCAACAGCTAGTCCAGCAGGCATAGCAGCCTTTTATGCTAACACCAACTCCATGGGAAGGCAGCTTGATGTTATTTGTTAGCTTTCCATGTTAACAGACAATCTGCAAACAGATATTTTGCTGCCTCACAATGAACACAACGCTCTCCTCTCTGCTGGTTTAAACCAGAACCTTTGCAGGGATTTTTCCCTTTCAACTCTCTGAGATACAGAAAAGGTAATTTTGCATCAAGTGACCAAGAGTGTATTTTTTTTAAAATGCTCTACACAACTTTCAGCCCTCAGAGCTCACATATCCAATTAAGCATCTGCTTCCAGCCATGCTGCAATGCTACATCAGCCTGGTGCTTTCACATCCTCTTTACATTATCCTAAGACAACACTTGGGTGCAATTACTGGAGTTTGTAATACCACGCTACCAACTTCTTACAGATCATCATTCCCTCCCTCAGACAGTGAAAGCATTACTCAGGAGGCTGGGATTGTTAGGAAATGAGTGCATCTCAAGAGGTACTACTGCAAATACAAGAGATGGAAAAAAAAACAGTAAGGCAGGATCCTGAGTTGCTCCAGTCTTTGAGATGGATATCCCCAAATTATCTCCTTCAGCAAGCTCCCTGCCATGACTTATCTGGAATAAGAAACAAGGAAAATGCAAATCAAAGACAAAAGAGAAACCAGGTGTATGTGCAACCCTTGACTACTGCATCCTTGCAGGTGGGTCTGTGCTCCCATCCTTGAGTTCAATTAGCTAAGTGATTTGCAGAGCAACACAACATCTGCTCAGTCCTTGCAGGCTTCCTGTGCCAGCTCACAGGTCAGGTTGGCTGCTCCCAGCCATAACTGCAGTCTCCCGTTCATCACATCCTGCATCTGTCAAACTTGCTCAAACACACAGGAACACAACGCAGTGATGAATCACTCCCCTGTGAAAAAAAGGCTGAAGGAGTTGGGGTTGTTCAGCCTGGAGAAGAGAAGGCTCCAGGAATATCTTACTGTAGCCTTTCAGTGCTTAGAGGGACCTACAAGAAAAAGAGGACAGGCTTTTTAGCAGGGCCTCTTGTGACAGGACAAGGGGTGATAGTTCTAAACTGCAAGAAAGAGACTGAGACTAGACAGAAGGAAAAAAGTTTTACAGTAAGAGTGGTGAGACCTTGGTCCAGGTGGACCAGAGATGGGGTAGATGCCCCATCCCTGAAACCATTCCAGGTCAGGTTGTCTGGGGCTCTGAGCGACCTGCTCTAGTTGCAGATGTCCCTGCTGACTGCAGGGGGCTGGACTTGATGACCCTCAAAAGCCACATTCCAGTCCAAATAATTCTGTGATAAAGGAACCAACTGGGAAGAAGCCTCAATGCCACAGAATGCTTGAAAGGTCATTATTAACATGAACCAGAGGTTAGAAATAAAGTTCATGCACTCGTCTGCATGGTTGTCCTGTGTGCTATCTGCAGTTCTACGTGAGGGTGCCTTTGTACACTGAAAGATGACTTTTCCAGTTAGTCGTGACTCCTCAGACAAGTAGAAGATCCTCAGAGAAGTAACTGTGACCAAGAGAGTGCTTCACAGCTCAGAACAAAAAGCAGATGCTGCTTTGACAGAAGCATTTGCAGCAATTTCACATATTGTTCATTAACAGCCATGCTTATTACAGCCATGCATGTACCAGAGCAGGAGAAGACACTCCGTGGTATGACCTGTCAGACAGCTGCTGCCCCTGAGTGCTGGGAGAAGAGCAGGACCCAACGGGCAGGTGATGGCAACACTGGGACAGAACAAAACTCCCAGATGTATAGAAGCTGCTCTTCTAGAACGTGTCACACAAGAGGGCCAGGACTGGGATGTCACATGCCAGGCTCTGCCAGGCCTCAAACCCTCAGATAGCTGGCAGGCATGCAGCATGCTTCATGGAGACACCATCTCATGTTTTTTCCCACCAAAACTGCTAAACCAGAACATCTTCACTTGACCCTCTCCCCGGGGAGTGGCATTACAGCAAGGACAGAGTTTCAATTCTCCTTTATAGCCAAATTATGGGATGAATTTTTTGGGGCAGTGTTTACAGGCAGATACATTCTGCTTCCAAGATATTAGCCCTGTACCCAAAATTAAACAAACACAACCACCAGCTTTCAGTGTCT
Organism: Colaptes auratus; assembly: GCA_015227895.2. Lineage (NCBI taxonomy): Eukaryota > Metazoa > Chordata > Aves > Piciformes > Picidae > Colaptes > Colaptes auratus. The sequence goes on along the minus strand of CM026886.1, from coordinate 42,821,175 downwards.
TTACACTCACTCCTCTCCTAAGGCCACCCCCAAAATCTGACCCCCCCTTCTTTCATCTTCTACTGCTGCTTCAGCCTTGCCCATAGCCTGTACAGCTATTTCTGCAAGTGTCAGTACCCTCTGCTGTGCAGACTGGGCTGATACAATATTTACTAACCTTTCATTAGGAAGAGCTGTATATTTAACTCCAAAACTGAATTGCATGTTGTAGATTTTAAAAGAACAACTCAAATTATAGACTTCTTAACTTACGTGACATTTCCTGCATGCTCTGGAAATAGCTAGACTATATATATCAGCTGCATTCCAAGATATTCTGAAATGAGATCCCTGGCAGCAACTATTTGGATTTATTGATTACATCACCCTATCTCTTCAGGAAAAGGGCAGATGAAGAAGATAGTGCTGACAGGACAAGCAGGGGGAGAAGGTTGTGGCAAAGCAGCTTGAGTTAATTCAGTCTGGACTTACCTTCTTTTGAAACCTGTGAAGATACACAGATTTGTAACTGCTCAGTGTCTTAAAATATCAGCAAGGGTAAAACAAAGCCCCAAAAATGAGGCTGCAAGTTTGGCAGACTGTGAATCTTCCATGAGCTCTATAGAGTTTTCTTCTCATAAAACATTGTCTCAAGTGGAAATGTTCGGAGACAATAGCTTGGTAGATGGCTCTTTTTGTGAACATAAAACACTCAAATGATGCATTGAGGTGTGGCAAAATAGAGTCAGACACTTCGCTATGACCCCAGCTCTGCTCCTTTCAAAGTCACCAGTGAGGTGCCACTGGCCTCTCTCAGTCCAGAGCCTCTCTTTATGCCCCTGGTAACCACTACCTTTTCCTCTCAATGACACTAGAGCCAAACAGCTCCAAGAGAAAAAAGCCCCACTGAGCTGTGGCTCCTCCAGCAGCACCAGTGTTCCCCAGCACTTCTCAGTCGCAGGCCAGTCTCTTTCCTCATTTAGATCAGAGGAACCCAACTGAGGATGACAAATTTGCCAAGCTGCAAGTAAAGCTCCTGCTTGCATAATGCTTATTACTATGCTGAGTCATTTCAAAAGGTTCTTTCAAGAGGGTAAATGAAACAGAACAAAATACAGCAGAGGAATTACTGCTCCACACAAAAAAAAAAAAAAGAAGAGAACAAAACCAAGCCAAACCTCTCCCTGGTGTCTTCTTTTTGAGAGGAGCAACATCTCTGAACAAAACTGCTTCACTCTCTCCTTACAAAATGTATTTCCAAGTATGGCTCACATTGGGAGAGGAAAGGTGGTTTAAAATTCAGTGCCTTATGACCTGCACCCCGCTGTTCCCTCAAGGATTAAGTTTGGAATGGATGACAAAAGATATTTGCAATGACAGACTCTGTTCATGTCACAGCAGAAGATGGGCCTGTTGGCTGGCCCCAAAGTGCTCCTTTTTCCATTTCTGCAGTGCAGTTTAGAATTACACCTTCCAAAAGGAGACTACACAGAAGAGACAGCTGTTACTCCTACACCTGGTGCAGAAAGCTTTTGGAAACCATGGTATTGGGTAGAACAGCAAGGCAGAGTATTTGCAACTCTTGTTGCACGGACTCATCTTGCTTCGTGACATGGGCACACTTTCCCAGTGACACCAGCTCTTTCAGGATATACCACCAGAGACACACTTGACATCCAATACAGGGTACAAATAAGCTTTGAAGTGGGTTATACCTTTACTAGTGAAAACCACTGACAAACACAGCCTTTAGAGCAAAACTTTACTCGTGGCATTCTTACACACAAAGCAATACCATGGCACTTCAGACATCACATCAATGACTCCAGAAAAGACAATTGCTTATGCAACTTGAGAAACAGCAACAAGCAGGACCTTCACTAGCATCCCACTTCCTCCAGTTTAAGGTAATGATAGAAATTCTGTCAGCCTTAAACAAACCAGGGCAAGGCAAATGGTGAGGTCACTCAGCAGCCCAGCAGACACTCTGTGGGCTCATACTGCTAGAGCGTGTTCACAGCTCCTCCTTTCTTGGGCGCAGAGAACTGTAGTACCATACACTTTCATCTCTGCTCTCTCCATTTTAGACACTTGCTACCGTTTAAGTACACCAACATGTAAGAGAGCCAGTACTTGTAATCAAACTCTTCTGCCCCAACAGAAGTTGAGAGGCCTAAACTTATGCTTTCATGCGTATCTGTTTGAGTCTAGAGACAGAAGCAGAACAGTAGAGATTGCAGCAGCACAGTTAAGTCGTTACTAAAGAAATGGAAATGTCAACTGTCTGCAGAGCCTAAATCCCAGCTTTAGCCTTAAATCAGCAAAACACTGCATTTGATCCAACAATTCATGTAATTACAAGAAATAATGTCTAGTCTAAATGATGGAAAAGCACATGCTACACTTGGGGGGTTGAAAGCGCTCTGCGGTTTTGTAGGGCAGCACAGAGAGAACAGCAAGGGGAAAGATGGAGCTTTATAACCCGTTTCAGTTTTGTTTGGTTGCAATCAGGAAAACATAAACCAACACATTAAGGCTTGGCCCAGGAAGAATATCAATTCAGACACAATAGCTGTTTGCAGTGTTGAAAAGTTGCAATTCTTTTAAATGAAGTGTAACAGCAGTAATTGTGTTTCTCTGAGTGAGCTAAGAGGCAAATGGTGCATGAATCAATAACAGCGTGGCTTGTACACCATTTATCTCTTTGCATGATCCACAGGAAATCCAATTGCATGATTACATTACTTACAGCCTCTCTAGACCACAGAGCAACTGAATCTTTTCTGTGCATTTACCCCTGTCTCCAAAGGGCAGATAGCCACAAAAAGGAACATGGCAGCCCATCAGCAGTAGCTTCCACTAATAATGGGATCATACTCTGAAATTACCAGCACTGCAAAAGGAGACTTAATTTCTACTATCAGTGATCCAATTGCTGTAAGTATCTTCAGCACTGAGAAATTCTGTGAAAGCCTCAAAGTCTTTAGCTGCCATAAAGCTGTTACAGTGAGCGCTACCAATGCATCTGCTGACTTCAAAAATCAGGTTGCTTGGAATGAAGACACTCAGACACTGGCCCTTTAACACAATTATAAATCCCCTCTTTAAGCACCTGAGGAAGCTGCAGGTATAGAAGTTTGCAAACCTAAGTGCTAAACTAGCATTAACCTGCCCCCAGAAGAGCCTCTAATGGAGAAAACTGAATGCTGTTACTCAGTAAGCAGGTGGTGTCAATGATTTATCTCCCATCATCACTGAAACATGTTCCTAGTGTTTGACTCACTTCTGCTGCATCATTTCTGAACTCCCATTTAGGCTTGTCTAGGAATGGGACAGCAATGCTACACCAGGTGACAAGCCCAGGATGGTATGGGTACATTAAGAGTAGTTTTACATTTCCTGTTTGCCTCCCAAAAAAAGATGGGAGCACAGGAAATGCCCTGGCCACATGAATAGAATAGAATAGAATAGAATAGAACAGAACAGAACAGAACAGAACAGAACAGAACAGAACAGGTTGGAAAAGACCATCAAGGTCATCAAGTCCAACCTATCACCCAACACCATCTAATCAACTAAACCACAGCACCAAGTGCCTCGTCCAGTCTCTTCCTAAACACCTCTAGTGATGGTGACTCCACCACCTCCCTGAGCAGCTCATTCCAATGGCCAATCAATCCTTCTGTGAAGAACTTCCTAACATCCAGCCTAAACCTCCCCTGGTGCAGCTTGAGACTGTGTCCTCTTGTTCTGCTGGTATAGACCCTTCCCTCTGCTAGCTGGGCAGACAGTCTCCCCCTTTCTTATCTGCTGATGTGAAATAGTCATCTCCTCCCTTTGTAATTCATCTTACTCTGCAAAACTCAGAGATGAAACAACAAGGACCAATTCCTTCCTGCTGACCCACTTAATTTAATAAACTCTACGTTTTTTACACATCTTATATTGATTTTGAGAACACTAAACTCTGGCAGACTCATGGCTGAGGCACAAGGCATTTGCAACTGCAGTATATAGAAGATGAGGGTTTATGCTCCAAAGTCTGCATTTCAGCTGGCTGAACTTTCCAAAGAAAAACAAAAGAACACATTGAGAGTAAGATAACATACCTGAACATTAATTATTTAGGAATAACAACTACTCCACACTGCAGTTTTATTGTTTGGTTTTCTTTACAAATTGCCCGCTTCTTTATAAAACAACCCAAAAAGAGCAGTTACTGCCAGATGTATCTGAAACTCCAAGAGAGTTTCCTAGCCGGAAGGGATGCTGAGCTCTCTGCCAGGCTCCCTCAAAGAAGTTTTCCAGCCTTGCAGCCAGATTTGTAAAGGGTATCAGCCGCTCAAGCCTTTTTGCTGCACTGTGCTGACTGCTGTTCCCTCACCATATCAGAACCAAATGAAAAATAAGCCTGAAAATTTTGTAGCTAATTATATTCCTTGTTCATCATAGATTAAGAGTATGCCCAAAGAGGCTTCTCTTGGCACAGATGAGTAAATGTCACCTCGAGGCACTCACAGATCAGTTACAAGTCTCCATATTTATGAAATGGGGAGAAATTTCTTGCCTCACACATCCTGCTCTGCCTTGGGATTATCACTTCAGTGCTTGACCTGCTTAAAAGCCATACTGCAGTTCAGTGTGGCTAGAAGTAGTTACTTTTATCAACAGGATGGATTAGACTTACATGATATGAAACCAGGATAAGAACCAAACCTTATACTGTGACATTAACTTGGTTTTATTACAAGCCCTGAAGGAGAAGTAGAAAAGGGGAAAAAAAAATATTCAAATAAACAGAAAAAAAAGATAATAAAATCAACAGCCAATGTTAATGGACAGATAAAAACCTGAAAACATTTTAAAGCAGAAGACAGCAAATACTTTTTAAATACACCAAATTAATTCTTATGTATTTTTAGTACATTCCTAGTTTTAGCACAATCATCACTTGCAAGAGAGTTGATGTGTTTTGCTACTCAGCATATTGTAAATCAAAGCAAGCCCAAGATTTTGGTATCAGAAGCCTGCATACAAGATGATGGAATGAACCAGGAATTTTGGTTTGAGGCCATTTCAAGAATAGAACAGAATAGAACAGAACAGGTTGGAAGAGACCTTCAAGATCGTCCAACCTACCTAATCAACTAAACCATGGCACCAAGCACCCCATCAAGTCATCAATTGCATCCCAAAGGTTCCTTCCCACACAAAGACTCATTTCAAAATGAACTATTCTTTAAGATAATGCAAGTTCAATGAGCATTTATCCTTTGATAACGATGCCTAAACATTGCCACTCTACAGTCTCTCAGGATACAACCTGAGCTAACCTCTGTCAAAAGGATGCACAGGAAACCAGAAGGCACATAAATGATAAACGTTTCTTTCTTGGATAGCTAACAGCAGTGACATTAAGAGGGGAGGAGAACTACACAAGAGGCAACATTTCCTCATCACAGTCCATTGTTGTAAAATGAAGTAGGAGACAAAGATATGAAACAGATATTTCGCGCTACTCATACTTAAGGTTTTCTTCGATAGCTTTTTTTTGCCACAGATTCTCCTAACAAGTCTTTTATGCACCCTTCTTCTTAAAACAATGCATTCCACCTTCATTACTAATTAAAGATAGCATTCAACCAAAGCGGCCCATATCAAGCTATCCTGAAGGTGATATTGGAGGTCAAAATCTGGCAAATGATTTTTATACAAGGTAGTTTGCAGAAGTACATAGAGCCCAGCATAAGAAAGCCTGCAAAAAGGAATTTTATGAGCTGCAGAAGAGGAGTTATACATAATCTAATACTTGTCTGTGGACACATTCATCCTCACCAGCATAATTTGAAAGGCTCTTTTTCCCTAAGGCATTCAACTGAAATTAAACCACCCAACTCCTCTCATCTGGCCCCAAATCAAACCTGCTGCTTGGAGCATCTGTACAAAATTGCAGCTCCCAAAGAGTCCTCCTCACACACAGGTGAGAAGGTACTCAGGGTTCCTGCATTCCCCATGCAATGGGTAAAAAATTGCCCCAGAGTCAGGTCTTATACAATAAAAGCAACAAAAAAGGCCCTAAGAATGGCTACCAAGACACAATTGTGACTTCAGGGGAAGGAGACCAGAAAGGCAGAACTGCAGTGTCCTGAAGAAGATATGTGAAAGTACATGACTGCATGGGTAAATTCTGGCTGAGATGTGCTTGTAATGTCCTACATTTTATCCTAACAAGCACAAGGATGATAACTCTTGTTACACTTGCAGTGCCTCTCCAGATGCATTAGTACTTAAGAGAGTCTTTTGACAGATGGCCATTACAAAAGCTGTGCTTCACTCACAGACTGCTAAAACCCTCCAAGAGCAAAAGTTTGCTAGATTTGTTCATGCCATCAAAGCTCCACTATTAAATTTTAGCCACAGGCTCAACTTTGGCCCAAGCATGCTCATTTACAATGCCTGTGAAGCTTAGAGAAGCTAAAAATCTAAACAAAATTAATCCATAGGTCTAGAGCACCTACCGTGGATCAGATGCACTGGGCCATACAATATTCAATGGCAATACAACTCTTTGGAGCAAAGCCAACTGAACTCAGAGAAATCAAACTCTCTCCTAATGGGGGTGTGTGAAGTGAATACAAATAGGCTGCTACACTGCTCACTCTAGGGTGCAATATTCAGTGTGAGCAGAATGTGTGAAAGCACTGGGGAAACACTCCTCAAAGAAGTAAACCAGCAGGATCACCAATCTCCTATGTAACAGATAGATGAGAGAGTCTTCCCTACCACCAAAGTAGGGTTTGGGACAGGGAGTTTTCTACCAAGAATGGTGTGGAGTTGGAGGAGGTGGTTCTTTGGGAAGAAGGAGATTCATTCTTTATCCCATGGGGTATAGGAGATTGTTTCATAGTTTTTACTCTTGTTTATTTCACAGAATCACAGAATTTCAGGGACTGGAAGGGACCTTGAAAGATCATCTAGTCCAACCCCCCTGCCAGAGCAGGATCACCTACACCAGACCACAAAGGAACGCATCCAGGCAAGTTTTGAATATCTCCAGAGAGAGAGACTCCACAGTCCCCCAGGCAGCCTGTTCCAGTGCTCCATCACCCTCACAGTGAAAACATTTTTCCCCCTATTTATATGAAACTTCCTATGCCTCATCTTCCACCCACTGTCCCTTGCCCTGTCATTGGGCACCACTGAGAAGAGCCTGGCTCCGTCCTCTCAAGACTCACCCTTTACATATTTATAAACATTGATGAGGTCACCTCTCAGTCTCCTCTAAGAGCTCTCTATCCATCATAAGATATTTCTTTTACAATCTGAAGCCCCAGACATCTAACTGATCCAGAGCAAGGTGTACATGCAAAGAAAGATTCACAGGATTAAAGAAAGTACTCTCATGAAAAAGCTGAAATGGATTCTGCATGCAAGAACCACCCCCTACTCTTCTCATTTTGTATACTTCTCAACTCCTTTTAGAGCCAAAAATAAACTCAGTCCCCTCTGAAGTGAAAGATTCTTCTTGCACCATAAGAAGCAGCATCTGGCCAACAGACACCCAACAGCTCCCATAATCCTGAAAGTCCACAAGCTCCAACATCAAAGGCAGGACATGAGGTTAGTCATTTTGGTCTGAGCCAGCACAGTCATCCTTTAGTTATTTGTGTATTCCAAGCAGAGGACATTGACATATGTAGGACTTGACTGCAAGTACACAAAAGACAGCCTTGCTCCAGGCAAGAAGCTGATGCTGATATAACTCACTCAAGTGTGTCTGCCTGTTGCAAACGTTGCGCTGTGCCAATCCCCTGGCGCTGCCGATTGCTACAGCCCATGGCTACAGAGCGGAGGCTCTGCCATGCCAGCTCCAGCAGCAGTTCGTTTTGCAGCTGACTGAAAGCCCAGCTCGGCTAGCAGGTCATTGATATGGGAGGGCTCAACACTGTGAGGCTCAGTTGCTCAGGGCTAGAGACCTGAGAAAAATAACCTATTAAATTATTGAAATCAATGTGGAGAAAGGCTTCAAAGAGCCTGACGGGAAGAGCTGCCGACAGCACGTGTCCAGCTTGGTTCCAGACATGTTAAGTGAGGCTAACGGGAAATAGTTTCATAGTTTCATAGTTTCAGTTAGGGTTGGAAGGGACCACTAGGATCATTTAGTTCCAACCCCCCCGCCATGGGCAGGGACACCCCACACTAGATCAGGCTGGCCAGAGCCTCACCCAGCCTGGGCTTAAACACCTCAAGGGACGGGGCCTCAACCACCTCCCTGGACAACCTATTCCAGGGCCTCACCACCCTCACAGTGAAGAACTTCCTCCTCACCTCCAGCCTGAATCTCCCCACCTCCAGCTTCATTCCATTCCCCCTAGTCCTATCACTCCCTGATAGCCTGAGAAGTCCCTCCCCAGCCTTCTTGTAGGCCCCCTTCAGATACTGGAAGGCCACAATGAGGTCACCTCGGAGCCTTCTCTTCTCCAAACTGAACAGCCCCAACTCCTTCAATCTGTCCTCATAGGAGAGGTGCTCCAGCCCTCTGATCGTCCTCGTGGCCCTTCTCTGGACACCTTCCAGCACCTCCAGATCCCTCTTGTAATAGGGGCTCCAAAACTGGAGGCAGTACTCCAGGTGGGGTCCCACCAGAGCTGAGTAGAGGGCCAGAATCCCCTCCCTTGCCCTGCTGGCTACACTTCTCCTGATGCAGCCCAGGATCTGATTGGCTTTCCGGGCTGCAAGTGCACATTGAGAGCTCCTGTTGAGCTTCTCCTCCACCAGCACCCCCAAGTCTCTCTCTTCTGGGCTGCTCCCCAGCCAGTCACTGCCCAGCCTGTATTTGTGCCTGGGATTGCCAGGGAATTAACAGAAAGCAGCAGAAATGGGTAGCTCCAGACAGACTTACCAACAAGCACCCTTACTAGCAGAGGTTAGCAAAACCAAAATGTACTTGCCCAGTGTAGATGTAAGCTGAAAGAAACCACAAACAAAAAATGTTCTGATGCAGTACTCCACACTGACTTGATTTTCACACTAGAGTTCCTGGAGACAGATCACCCAAGATCTCTTTTGAAGTCAAGGTGCAAATCTCAGCCAAAGAGATAAAAATGTCATCCTACAGATTGCTCTTCACTTGTTTCCACCACATTCTTCTTCACCTGCTCACTGCAATATGCCTGAATTTTATAATGAATTTCCTTCCAAGCCCCCAGTATGGAATTCCGGTCCCTGAGGGACGAGTAGCTCCCTGAAGTCTGAGTACTCAGCTCATGTTTTCTTCAGCAGAAGCAGCATGCAGCCTATGGATTAGTGTGTTTGAAGGGCCCTTTCCTATTATCAAAGCATATAACTTCTACAGAGATACAGCTGAAACTGTAAAAGTCATTTTAGCTTAAAATCTTCTGTATTTCTCAGTTCAGTTTCCTTGGGTATTAGTCAAGTAGCAATCAGTGCATAAAAAAAGGGGAGTGGAGGGACTTTTCCTTCATTAAATGTATCAAAGTTACCTCAGAAACATCCTCACAGTTTTCACTTCATCAGGGAATTCCAGAGCACAGCTCCTCCCATCACTGGTAACCTCAGCTCACCTACCTTAAGATAAATCATACTTGCAAGACACCTGGGATATTAGCAGCTACCCTTTTAAAACAGCTTATTTAAACCCACATGGAGAGCTGGCACTCCATTGAGATCAGACTCTTGCTTCTGCCTGTGCTGACAGAATGAAGTATTCCTTGTTTGGGTTTTGGCAAAATCCCTCTAGCTGAAGATAAAAATTTAGGAAAAATCCATTCCATTTGAGGTGGTGTTCAGTGAACTTTAGAGACAATAAACTGCTTTCTACTTTCAACACCGCTACTGAAGTATGAAGTTGGTTAATCAGGCAAGTAAAAGCAAAAATACAGAAACATAGGATTGTTTGGATTGGAAAAGACCTTTAAGACTGAGTCCAAACATTCTCTAATTCTTTCAAGCCTGGTGCTAAACCATGTCCCTCAGCACCACATCTCTGCCTCTTTTGAACATCTCCAGGAATGAGGATTCAACCACCTCCCTGAGGAGTTTGTTCCCATGTTTGAGAAGCCTTTCACTGAGTAAGTTTCTTCTGATGTCCAACCTGAACCTCTCCTGGTGCAACCAGAGGCCCCTTCCTCTCATCCCATCACCTGCTGCTAGCGAGGAGAGTCCAACCCCCACCTCCATCCACCCTTCTTTCAGCAAGTTGCAGGGAGCGAGGTGGCGTCCCCTCAGCCCTATTTTCTCTCACAAAGGAGAAAACCAATATGGCCTCTTGCCTTTTTCAAACCCATGCACACATTTGCATCTTTGATGAGTTTAGCCACAGGTTCTTCATGTGAACTCAGTGCTCCTCACCTGAACTGGATTTACCCACACCATGTGGTTAAAGGCAAAGGGCCGACTGCATCACATGCAGCCACTGGGATGAAAACCCAGCAAAGAGAAAAGCTCCTGATTAATCACATAAGTGGAACTGATGGAAAATAAAGTGACAGACCCTGAAGTCAATTACTTAACAGAATGTAGCCAAGCACAAAAACATTTTTCAGTGGGAATAAAATGCCAACATTACACAGTGTAACAGCATTTTGTGCTGAAGATGGGATTGCATTCTCTTTTCATTATGGGAACAGCTGATAGGTATTTAAGGCATTCAGAAAACCCCAAAGAGCGCCTTGAAACATAAGATGGTGTTGTGGTCCTCAGTGTTATAATCAGCTGTTGAAATTCAAGCAACCCACAAAGCATATTCTGTCAGAGGAATCAAACTACTAACCTGCCTCTGTGTGTTGTTGATGGTAGGCTGAACATGAGCCTGCAGTGTGCCCAGGCAGCCAAGAAGGCAATGACATCCTGGCCTGCATCAGGAACAGTGTGGCCAGCAGGAGCAGGGAGGTCATTCTGCCCCTGTACACTGCACTGGTTAGGCCACACCTCGAGTCCTGTGTCCAGTTCTGGGCCCCTCAGTTTAGGAAGGATGTTGACTTGCTGGAACGAGTCCAGAGAAGGGCAACAAAGTTGGTGAGGGGTTTGGAACACAAGCCCTACATGGAGAGGCTGAGGGAGCTGGAATTGCTTAGCCTGGAGAGGAGGAGACTCAGGGGTGACCTTCTTGCTCTCTACAACTACCTGAAGGGAGGTTGTAGCCAGGCAGAGGTTGGTCTCTTCTCCCAGGAAGCCAGCACCAGAACAAGAGGACACAGTCGCAGGCTGTGCCAGGGCAGGTTTAGGCTGGATGTTAGGAAGAAGTTCTATACAGAGAGAGTGATTGCCCATTGGAATGGGCTGCCCGGGGAGGTGGTGGAGTCACCTTCATTGGAGGTGTTCAGGAGGAGACTTGATGGGGTGCTTGGTGCCATGGTTTAGTTGTTTAGGTGGGTTGGATTGGTTGATGGGTTGGATGTGATGATCTTGAAGGTCTCTTTCAACCTGGTGTATTGTATTGTATTGTATTGTATTGTCTTAAAGCAGGCAATCAGTTATCTGCCACCTGCTTAAGCTGTACCCAAGTGAAGGTGTGCTTAGTTCTGTTTTATAAATATCTGGGCAGTTGATGTTACAAAGAAAATCATTTTCACACCGTGGGACAGCTTGCCCAGAATACCACGAGAAGTCAAACACGGAGCAGACATTTATTTATTTGTAAGAGATAAGTGGTGCTTTGTGTGTTTTAGTTCTCTTCATCACTGAACCTTCCTTTTTTCCCTGCTCCCTGTGCAGATCTGCATGCTGAGCACAGCTGTTGCAGCAGCACAGAGGCAGGTATTACTGGAGCCAGGGGGAAAAAAATGTACAAACCTGCATTTATAACAAAAATACCTCTAGTCTTGAAGGAGCTGTTTGTATGCTGGTGGTCAGAAATCCCAAGATACCAAGGCCCTCTCAAACTTGCCTTAGGCATACCCACGTTTGGGTTCAGTATGTGTCCATCTGCCTGACAGACATGAGTTGAGTTCACAGAATGTTAGGAGTTGGAAGGGACCTCAAAAGGTAATCGTGCTCACCCCCACTGCCAGAGCAAAGTCACCTAGAATAAGTCACACAGGAACACATCCAGGCAGGGTTTTGGATGCCTCCAGGGAAGAAGATTCCACAACCTCTCTGGGAAGCCTGCTCCAGGGCTCTGTCACCCTCACAGTGAAAAAAGTGTTTCCTCATGTTCATGTGGATCCTCCTGTGCTCCAGCTTGCACCCATTGCCCCTTGTCCTATCCTTGGACATCACTGAGCAGAGTATGGCTCGGTCCTCCTGACCCTCACCCTTCACATCTTTATAAACACAAATGAAGTCACCCCTCAGGCTCCTCTTCTCCAAACTAAAGAGCCACAGCTCCCTCAGCCTTCAGCATCTTTGTGGCTTTGTGCTGGACTCTTTCAAGCAGTTCCCTGAGGTCTTTCTTGAACTTAGGGGCCCAGAACTGGACACGATATTCCAGTTGTGGCCTCACCAGGGCAGACTAGAGGGGGAAGAGAACCTGTATTGACCTGCTAACCACACTTCTAATCCACCCCATGATGCCACTGGCCACAAGGGCACATTGCCAGCTCTCAGTCATCCTTCCATCCACCACGCCCCCCAGGTCCCTTTCCCTGGAGCTGCTCTCCAACAGGCCCATCCCTAACCTCTACTGGTCCATGGGGTTGTTCTTTCCCAGATGCAGTACTCTACACTTGCCCTTGTTGGATTTCATTCAATTTCTCCCTGCCCAACACTCCAGCCTGCCCAGATTTCACTGAATAGCAGCACAGGCTTCAGGTGTGTCAGGCACTCCTCCCAGTTTGGTGCCAGCAGCAAACTTGTTGACTTTGTGCTCTGTGCCCTCATCCAGGTCATTGATAGTACTGGTCCCAACACAAATACCTGAAGGACTCCACTAGATACAGGCCTCCAATTAGACTCTGTCCTATTGACCACAACTCTGACTTTTCTTTCAAACAGTTCTCAGTCCTCCTCACTACCCAATTATCCAGAGCACAAGAATCCCAACAAGAGCTGATCCACCAACACGAGCTACTGAAACATGTGCTTGCTGCAAATCCCCCTCTGCTGACCCACACTGCAGCAAGGACAGCTGCAAACCTCACAAAGCAGCTCGTAGACTACTGCAGTTTTCAGCCCTGCACATTAAGCTACACTAAAAAATTCCAGTTCACCATAACAGCAAGCTGAACATCACCAGGGGTCCAGAGCTGGTACTGAGGTGGCAGTTTTCATGATGGAGGCAAATGGGCCATTGGCTTGGGTGTGGAAATGGCACCTTCCAGTCATCCAGGAGCTCTCATCCCAAACACTGGCAGCATTTATACCTTGTACAGCTGACTTAGGACTCACTTTGTGTTACAGTATTGGGTTATCACACTGAACTGGAGTTACAGTAGCTTTTCTAAATGCCCATCAATACCTGCTGGCATCTTCAATTATTTCTCTGCAGTGCTATTGGCTATGTGTACTGATGTCACACACGTTCATCTGTATTGATTTTTAATTGTATGTCTCTTAAGCTATGTGATTTTTAATTGCATATCTCCTAAGCTATGTCCTATCTCAGTCAATACATCCAGTAACTATGTTAAAAAACACAACCTGAATGGACTGCAGAAGGAGCTTTACATCATTATTTTCATTCTCCCTTTAGCTTCTTAAGGCCAAATTCTGTTTGAGATTAGAGAACTGAATACATTTTCATTATCACCTTCTAAGAGAAGTTGTGACATAATGCTATTCTACTTTTAGCAAATTATCTTCCAGAAATCCTCTTAACTGTCATGCTTCCTTAGCTTCTGTTACTTAGAAGCATCATTTGCTCTAGGATGTTGTGGATGCTGTTTACAGGGATTTGAGATGAAGCAGCCAAGCTTTGCAGGAAAAAAAAATCCAGAAGGGTTACAAAACACAGACAAAAGCTTCTTCAGGCTTGGTAAAACTTCACTTAAGTCAAAAAAAAAGCAACAAAGCAAAACCAGAAACACCCCCCCACCCAAAAATGGTTAAATGTGCAGTGAAAGTAGGGAATAGGATAGAGTGGGGAGAGCTTTTTTACCAACCTTCTGAGGTGCCCCCTTTTGATCACTGCCAGAAAATAGATCTTAGGGTGGGCTTCATCTGGTCCTAGCTCAGTTGTCCCACGTTGTATTACCTATTAGAGAGGCACCACACTTGTGAGAGTGAGATTAAATCAGTTAGCTGTTATACTAAGGCAATGGTTAATTATGACCTAGCTGCAGCTATTACTTGAATCATAGAATCACCAAGGTTGGGAGAGACCTCAAAGATCATCGAGTCCAACCTGTCACCCAAGACCTCATGACTACTAAACCATGGCACCAAGTGCCACATCCAATCCCCTCTTGAACACCCCCAGGGACAGTGACTCCACCACCTCCCTGGGCAGCACATTCCAATGGCTAACAACTCTCTCTGGGAAGAACTTTCTCCTCACCTCCAGCCTAAACTTCCCCTGGCGCAGCTTGAGACTGTGTCCTCTTGTTCTGGTGCTGGTTGCCTGGGACCAACCCCCTCCTGGCTACAACCTCCCTTCAGGTAGTTGTAGAGAGCAATGAGGTCTCCCCTGAGCCTCCTCTTCTCCAGGCTAAACAACCCCAGCTCCCTCAGCCTCTCCTCACAGGGCTGTGCTCAAGGCCTCTCCCCAGCCTTGTTGCCCTTCTCTGGACACGTTCAAGAGTCTCAATGTCCTTCTTAAACTGAGGGGCCCAGAACTGGACACAGGACTCAAGGTGTGGCCTAACCAGTGCTGAGAACAGGGGCAGCTGTTTGGCAGCTCTCCAGCCACTCTGACCCCAGCCTATAGCTCTGCATGGGGTTGTTGTAGCCAAAGTGCAGCACCCAGCACTTGGACTTGTTGGATGTCATCCTGTTGGACTCTGCCCATCTGTCCAGCCTGCCAAGGTTCCTCTAGAGAGCCCTGCTACCCTCTAACAGATCAACATCTGCTCCAAACTTGGTTGTCATCTTTTACTGATGACTGACTCAATCCCCTCATCCAGATCATCAGTAAAAACACTGAACAGGATGGGGCCCAGAAATGACCCCTGGGGGACACCACTAGTGACTGGCCTCCAGCTGGAGGTGGCACCATTCACCACCACTCTCTGGGCCTGGCCCTCCAGCCAGTTCCTAGCCCAGCACAGAGTGCTGGTGTCCAAGCCACAGGCTGACAGCTTGGCCAGGATGTTGCTGTGGGGGATGGTGTCAAAGGCCTTCCTGAAGTCCAGGTACTCAGGAGGGGGGGAAGGGAGGGGGGAAAAGAGCCACAAGCTATGAAATGAAAGTGCAACCACCTTTCCAGAGAACTAAATAGATTTACCTCAACTGAGGAAGTAATTTGGTTACTCTTGCTACAGAGAGGAATACTTCAAATGTCGGTGTCTGGATCCAATACATGATCAGAAATCCATTCTCTTGAAATTCCCAGCCAACAATATCTCACAGGGGCTGTGTTGATGTACATCCCATAGACAGATACCAACTAGCATGACAAGCACAAGCAGCATGGCCATTCAGGTGTGTACTATTGCACAGCTCTCCCTCACAACCTTTGCAAAGGGATGACTGCTACCAAATCAGAGGTTAAACGTTCAACCAAAGCTACATTAAAAAGCACTCTGTAAACTTGGGTCGTGTTAGACCCATCGGTAGGTGATAGCAGTAATGCCCTGGATGACCTAGGTGGGTTAGATATGCAAGTCTCCCTGCTGGAAAGCAGCTGGGCATCTTCAGGAAGAGGACAAACAAGCCAACAGTTCTGAAGAACAGCATCTCTTAGTTTCACAAACAGATCATCTTACAATTCCATCTTTGCTGGCACTATTTTGCTGTTAGAAACCAACATGATTTTGTTTGTTGGCTTGGATGCTGGCACATCATACACTGCTACTGGACTGAAGGTTTTCCTCACGTATCCTTGGAATGTTTCAGCAGCCAGCTGCTAAATTACAAGCTTGTGAGTGAACCTGCAGAGGAAAGGAAATCCTTGACCTGACCCGTGCCTTCTTTCTGCTCACACGGCAGTATGAGGTTCCCACTGACATCACATTGTCCCAGGTGAGGCTGCTAAGGCCAAAGAATCTTCTTTTTAAGCTGCTGGGTTCAGGAAATTAGGATAGGATAGGATAGAATAGAATAGAATAGAATAGAATAGAATAGAATAGAATAGAATAGAATAGAATAGAATAGACCAGGTTGGAAGAGACCTTTGAGATCATCGCATCCAACCTATCAACCAATCCAAACCACCTAAACAACTAGACCATGGCACCAAGCACCCCATCAAGTCTCCTCCTGAACACCTCCAATGAAGGTGACTCCACCACCTCCCTGGGCAGACCATTCCAATGGGCAATCACTCTCTCTGTATAGAACTTCTTCCTAACATCCAGCCTAAACCTCCCCTGGTGCAGCCTGAGACTGTGTCCTCTTGTTCTGGTACTGGCTGCCTGGGAGAAGAGACCAACCTCTGCCTGTCTACAACCTCCCTTCAGGTAGTTGTAGAGAGCAATAAGGTCACCCCTGAGTCTCCTCCTCTCCAGGCTAAGCAATTCCAGCTCCCTCAGCCTCTCCATGTAGGGCTTGTGTTCCAAACCCCTCAAATACTTTGCTTCCTAGAATGATAGAAGTGCCTTTGATAGTTGGGTGTTTTGCAGCAGTTCTTAAACTGCAATGTAAGCAGAGAAAGCCTTGGGGTTTTTTAGCAAGTTGGAACAATCAGCTGATTTTTCAGCTGATTTGGAGCTGTTTGTGTCATGACTCACCTGATTTCCTGAACCAAGTCAGGGCAGCAGGGAAGTTGTGCTAGATTCAGAAATTGACTTGGAGTAAAGTGAGGTGAACTGACACCAAGCAGCTAATGATTACTACTTGTATGTGAAAGCTCTTAGTCAGTTGCACCTTAAGGATGCTTGGTTGGACAAGAGGAGAAGAAAATAGGAAGAAAAGGGAGAGAAGAGAGAGAGACTAAGAGATAATGTGTCCAGAGAAGGGCAACAAGGCTGGTGAGAGGTCTCAAGCACAAGCCCTATGAGAAGAGGATGAGGGAGCTGGGGGTGTTTAGCCTGGAGAAGAGGAGGCTCAGGGGAGACCTTATTGTTCTCTATAGTTTCCTGAAAGCAGGTTGTAAACAGGTGGAGGGTGGTCTATTCTCCCAGGCAACCAGTGGCAGAACAAGAGGACACAGTCTCAAGCTGCACCAGGGGAGGCTTAGGCTAGAGGTGAGGAGAAAGTTGTTCTTCACAGAAAGAGTAATTGGCCATTGGTATGTGCTGCCCAGGGAGGTGGTGGAGTCACCATCCCTGGAGGTGATCAAAAAAGGATTGGATGTGGCACTTGGAGCCACGGTTTAGTTAGTCAGGAGGTGTTAGGTATTAGGCAATAGGTTGGACTTGACGATCTCTGAAGTCTTTTCCTACCTGGTTGATTCTATGACAAGAGGACCTATTCCATCTACACAGCACTGAGTCAATCAAATGCAAAACACTGCCACTGCAGACCACCCTTATCTGACTGATTCACAGATTGAACATTCATTTTGTCTTGCTCTCCCAACTGCTTGTGAAAGAATACATTCTATATGTTAGCCAACAGACATCAAATTTCTCCTTTGGTTCTCAATATACAAGGAAAGTAAATGTCTCTGAAATCCCTGTGCATCAGCCTTGGCACAGCCCCACTAATGGAACTGAAGACTAACTCACATCTCACACACTCACTCGGGAGGTACTTGCACTGCCTGCTGCAGCTATTCACTGCTGTTGAGTTACAAGGCACCAACAAGGGACCCAAGCATCCCTAATGCCTGGGAAGAGGCAAAGGAGGAAGATCCCCACACTCAAGTTGCAAAAAATCAGCTGAAAGCTACCAAATCCTGTGCTGAGATGGGGCTCTCTCACATCTCAAGAAGCCGACCAAGACATTTAAAAGTTATATTGATTTAAAAAACAAGCAAGCAAATGAATGAATACAATGTTTACATACAATGCAGGGAGGTCCACACCCTCCTTACTTCTAATGTGGGCCATTAGACACAGTCCCAAAGCAAACTGTTAGAGGTCTGACCATCAAAGCCAGCGCTCAGCACCATACCCAGACAGTAGCATGGGTATCTATTCCTGCACAAACCACATCCATAAGCTCGTGAATCAGAGCATGTGTGGGTACAAGAGGAAGACAACAGGAAAGATGCACACATCTCTGGTGTGTAAGCCTCACTCCTAGGGTCCCCCTTGCAGAAATCAGGTTTGACCCAGGTAGATACTTGTCTGCCTCAGAAAACCCTCATGACTCTGCAGAAATCACCTCCTGCCTGAACCTCCTAGCTGCAGATTCAGAGGTTGGTTTGTATTGTCTGTTTTTATTAACAGGGTAAGAGCACTTGCTTAGGAGCTCCTTACATTTAGTTCACTCTATTCCTGTCTTTCAAGAGCATGCATCAACACAAAAGATAAACACAATCTTTAGGCAGTATTTGGGGAAAGGCACTTTAGGAAGGTAAAATATCAGCACTCAGGACCTTCCACAGTACCAAGTATTTGTCACGCTGCCTGAATCAACAAGAAGAAACAGAAAATTGCTGATAATGCTGCACCTAGCTGCAGACCTCTGAAGAGCAATCATCACAAACAAGCAAGCTAGAAAATTCAGACTCTGAAATTAGAGGAATAAACCACAGGCTATTCATTGGGGAAGAAAAGAAGGGAGGAGCATAAGACACAGGATGATCGCAAAATCAGTGCATTTCTGAGCAGGAAGAATGGAGGCTAAGTCAGCTGTCCCAAACTCCCACTCTTACCTAGCACTTCCAAAAGCCTTCTGCATGTAAACTGAGAATTTTTTAAAAAATAAAATAAAAATTATTGCAGAGTTTACTATTTGCTTTAAACTCCTCCGGAAGAGGGCCATAAAGATGATCAGAGGGCTGCAGCACCTCCCCTATGGGGACAGGCTGAGAGAGTTTGGACTGTTCAGCCTGGAGCAAAGGCAGCTCCAGGGAGACCTTAAAGCAGCCTTCCAGTTCCTGAAAGGGACCTACAAGAAAGCTGAGGAGAAACCTTTGACAAGGGCTTGTAGTGATACTGTATGTATAGCCAAGTTCATAGCCTACCTGCAGGGTTATTACACATTCTGTGACCTTCCAGCTCATGTCCCAGTGACTCTAGAAAAAATGAGATTTGATGAATGCAATAAAGTCTTCCACCTTCCCCATATGGGCAAAACTATTTTAAGGGATTGCTGTAGCAGGAGGGCAGCTGAGCCCTAGGCATGACATACACAGGTGCATAAAGCACTTGTAAGTAAACTCAATAGCAAGAATTCCCAACATGTCTAAGGCCTGTTGGAACAGAACACACAAAAGGATTAAAAATAGCAAAACAAAACAAAAAGTAGAATCACAGAATGTTAGGGGTTGGAAGGGACCTCAAAAGATCATGCACTCCAATCTCCCTGCCAGCACAGGATCACCTAGAGTAGGCTACACAGGAATGGATCCAGGAGGGGTCTGAATGCCTCCAAAGAAAGAGATTCCACAACCTCTCTGGGCAGCCTGCTCCAGCACCCTCACGGTGCAAAAGTTTTCCCTTATGTTCATGGGCAACCTCCCGTGCTCCAGCTTGCACCCATTAGCCCTTGTCCTATCATTGGACATCTCTAAGAAGAGCCTGGTTCTGTCCTATGGACACTGACCTGCACATCTTTATAAACATGAATGAGGTGACCCCTCAGGTTCCTCTGGTGCAGGAAAAAGGAGACTCGCCTCCCCCAGCCTCTCCTTACCAGGAAGATGTTCCACTACCTTCAGCATCTTTATGGCTCTGTGCTGGACTCTTTCAAGCAGTTCCCTGAGGCCCTACTTCACCTCAGATCACAAAACTAGACACATTATTCCAGATGTGACCTCACTGGGATAGAGTAGAGGGAGAAGAACCTCTCTCAGACTACTAACCACACCTCTTCCAATCCACCCCAGGATGCCATTTGCCTTCTTGACCACAAGGGCGCATCACTGGTTCATGGGCATCCTTCTGCCCACCGGACTCCCAGGTCCCTTTCCCCAGAGGTGCTCCCCAACAGGCCAGTCCCCACCCTCTACTGGTCCATGGGGTTGCTCTTTCTCAGATGCAGTGCTCTACACTTGGCTTTGTTGGGTTTCAGCCAATTTTCCCTCACCCAACTCTCCAGCGTGTTCAGGTCTCCAAAGAATCCTGTTTAGCAGCAATTTGCTCTGTGGGGCTGCTCATTGAATGTAATTAATATAATTGCCCAGCCTCTGAAAACAGGACAATAATGGCCTGCATTGTTCATTTGCAGTATGCAGAGAATAATTATGTGGTTTTTGAAGAGCTGAAAGGAGACAGCACTTCCCTCAGATCTGGATCTTTACATTTGCTGAGATGTAAATAGCAGTTCAGCTGGATAACCAAAGACTGACAGCTGAGTAAATTGCCAACAGACACCTTCACGAGAATCTAACAAATTCCACCATTCCCAACATGCAAGCTGGTGATTCCAGAAAGGTTTGAGCATGAAGATCAGTAAGAATACTTGTAAGATGGCAGGAAAATAGAAGCATACAATCTCAGAATAAAATCAGGCAGTTGTACTTCATGTCACACTTCAAGGGCTCTTTTTAAAGCATTAAAAGCATGTTTCTAGAATCACAGAATGGTTTGGGTTGGAAGGGACTTCCAAAAGGTATCTAGTCCAACCCTCTGCAGTGAGCAGGGACATCCTCCACTAGATCAGGTTGCTCATAGCCTTGTCCAGCCTGACTTGGAATAGCTGCAGGGATGGGGCCTCAACTACTTTCCTGGGCAACTTGTTCCAGTGCTCCACCTCCCTGATGGTGCAAAACTTATTCCTAACACCCAATCTAAATCTCCTCTAATTTCAAACCATTGCCCCTCATCGTATCACTCCAGGCCTTTGTACACAGTCCCTCTGTAGCTGCCTTGTACACCCCCTTCAGGTACAGGAAGGCTGCTATTAGGTCTCCCTGGAGCCTTCTCTTCTCCAGGCCAACTCCAGCTCCCTCAGCTGGTCCACATAGGAGAGGTACTCCAGCCCCCGGTCATCCTCATGGCCCTCCTCTGGACCTGCTCCACCATGTCCATGTCCTTCCTACACTGAAGGCTGCAGAGCTGGATGCAGCAGTCCAGGTGAAGTCTTACCAGAGCAGAGCAAAGTGGCAGAATGACCTCTCTCGGCCTGCTGGCCACACTTCTTTTGATGCAAGCATGGACTACATACTCCTGACCGAAACTAGGTAGCCACTAGACCTCTACTATTTGCCACAGGACTATTTTTTCAGACTCCAACTTGCCAGTAAGCCATAATGTTGGCATGTATTAGGTGACAGAGTTCTCGAAGCAAACTCATTTCTCCTGGATCCTCTGTTTCTACAAGCTGTTCTCAAGCAGAGGCAAAGATCACAAACTCAAGACATGAGCTGATAGTCATCTTATGACTATAGATACTTTTTCTCCTTTCATTGTATTTCAATGTATAGAACAACAGGATTGAGCTACACAAGGTGTTTCATTCCTAGCTTCTCCAAGGAGAACACTGAGGTTTTTCTTCAGTGTGGAAAGTCAGCAAAAAAAACCTTACAGCACTGTCATGACCTCAGCTGCTGTTTCATGCAGTTTGTGTCAGGTCCTTATCATGCAAAACCAGAAGCAATCGGGCCAAACAAAATAAAATTATAACTTAGAAGGCTTAATATTCTTTGTCAGACAGCTCCTAAGAAGCCCTGGGGTTTGGAGGAGCTCATTTGGCATTGCTGGCATATTAGCTGCAAAAAGGCAGGGATGGCTCTGAGAGGTTTGTCTGCAGGAATAGTTTTAAAAGCCACTTGTTCCAGATTATACTCAAAAGGGATTTTTAATAAGCAACTCGACTGCTTAATAACCACAAAAACAAAGGATGGCATTCAAACCTCCCATTGTTTGCTTTGTGTTCCCTCAATTTCTCAGTGGCATTTGGTCACTGCAAAAAAAAAAAGGAGAAAAGAGAAAGAATTAAGCAAGCTTGAAATCTTAGGCCCTTGCCTGCTTCTGTGCTGGTCAAAACCCACAGCAGCCCTAGTGAGATCAGTGACAGGCATATAAACGAGATTAATAGTGCCTGCTTTCAGATAGATTTAATGCTCTTCTGGGTGGGCAGTGGGTTTCATTTGCATAATAATTTCTTTTTTAGCCTTGGAGCAACAAATGCAACCACAGACGAGGTGGTGATTGGGATGAAAATGCATTGAACCTTTCACCACGTAATTATGGATGCTAAAGGTCTAATTGCAACTGAAGAGGCTTTGTGACAATCGGAATACGTCACAATCTACCTCCAGTACCTGCAGAGAAAAGTCATTAAAATGCACTAGGAGCTGCACCTCTCCTCCCTCCATTTAGGAGACTGAAACACAACAAAATAGAGATGCCATCATGGGGAAAAAAATTTATGCTGTTTTTATTAAGAGGCTTTTGAAATCACATTTGGTCTCAGTACATGCATGCAATTCTGTTATTTATTCACAATTACTTGATGGTTTCTGAACAGCCTAATCAGATTTACATTGCTGGGCTTTAGATTTTTTCCAATTATTATTATTTATTTTTGAAACATTTTCTGTCTTTAACAAGTTTAACAGGTAGGTGTTCCCCTGTTGAACTGAAAATTTATTGCTGATCTTCCAGTCTTTGCCCTCCATACTCAGAGGCTTGTAGCTTTAGTCAAAGTAACACTTCAGAGCAATTACTTTCAGTAGCTAATATCACACTTCAATGCCATTCCCCCCTGCTGAAGTCAGTGAAAGCCGGTCACACTCTTCTTGTTGATTTCATTCAAGTTTCAAGTTGATTCTAACAGCTTTTATGATACAAAGGAACAATATCTAGAAAAAGCCAAGAAAGAGGCTAGTCAGAGCAGCCAGATATCCCCCCAGTAGCCACTCCCTGAAGTACACTTTGTGTTGGCTACGTAACTCCCTACACTGACTGGCAAGTCCTGTGTTGTCAAACTGTCATAGAATCACAGAATCATAGAAACAACCAGGTTGGAAAAGGCCTCAGAGATCATCAAGTCCAACCTATGACCCAATACCTAACACCTCACAATAACTAAACCATGGCGCCAACTGCCACATCCAAACCTTTTCTGAACACCTCCAGGGATGGCGACTCCATCACCTCCCTGGGCAGCACATTCCAATGGCCAATTATTCCTTCTGTGAAGAACAACTTTCTCCTCACCTCTAGCCTAAGCCTCCCCTGGTGCAGCTTGAGACTGTGTCCTCTTGTTCTGCCACTGGTTGCCTGGGAGAAGAGACCACCCTCCACCTGTCTACAACCTGCTTTCAGGAAACTGTAGAGAGCAATAAGGTCTCCCCCTGAGCCTCCTCTTCTCCAGGCTAAACACCCCCAGCTCCCTCATCCTCTTCTCATAGGGCTTGTGCTTGAGACCTCTCACCAGCCTTGTTGCCCTTCTCTGGCCACACTCAAGTGTCTCAATGTCCTTCTTAAACTGAGGGGCCCAGAAGTGGACACAGGACTCAAGGTGTGGCCTAAACAGTGCTGAGTACACCATGGTTACTTTTCAATGCACATTCCTACTACCTTCTAGAGCTAGTAAAATCAGAGGGGTTTCATCCTTATGTCTCCAAGCCCCCAGCTGATGCACTCAGCCATGTAAAACAACTTCACCATACAGAGCTGTCATCCAATACAAAATCCACAGAATCTAGGATGAGATTCTCATGCAACGCACAAGATATCAAACAAGACCAGGCAGGATCAAGGTGGCATTTTGGCCAACTCAATTTCCTAGAGAGGGACTTTTGTAAGAGGATAAGGGGGAATAGTTTTAAGCTAAGGGAGAGTAGGTTTAAACTGGATCTTGGAAGAAGTTCTTCAGCATGAGGCTGGAGAGACTCTGGAATAGGTTGCTCAGAGTCATGGATGCTTCCTCCCTGGAGGTGTTTAAGGCCAGATTGGATGAGTCCTTGGGTAATCAAGTCTAGCTGAGAGACATCCCTGCCCATGGCAGGGGGGGTTGGAGTAGATGATCTCTGAGATCTCTTCCAGCCTAAGCCACTCTATGATTCCTGTTTATTCCACATCCATCTCATGCAAACCATTCAGCTTTAAGCTTCTTTACAGAGCCCCATATCTATTTATTACTATGCAGTGCACATGGCTATTAATCTGCACGTCATGTAAACTCCTACTTATGGTAGGAGGAAGTGATGGCACCTAAGTACTGCAAGTTATTTTAGCTCATAGTTTAATTATTTTTTGCACATTGCAATAATAGTTTAGCAAACTGGTAAATCTGTGTCTGCCACACCCACAGAATATGTTAATTTACTTGGAATCAGCATGAGTTTAAAAATATAAGATGTTATTTTCCTAGAAGCAGAATAAGTAAAAGGATCTCAGGGTTTCAATGGAGGGAAAACACGCACAAGCTACAGCAAAGGTCAGGCCTGCTGGAGAGATGAAGTGTGCTTCCTTCTTCAGCAGGCTCAGTAAAACTTTCTGGAGTTGATGAAGCAAGTGGTTCCTGGATAAAGTATGAACAAACCATTCTTGGTGTTTGATTTGAAGGCATATGTTCAGTGAGAAAGAAAACCTTGAACTGCAGTGTAAAGCTGCTGTGCTGCTACAGCCAAGCTTTACTTTAGGCTCGAGAAGAGATTTAGAATAGACTTTGCAGAAAAACCTGGCTTAATGCTCAAAATTGCTCAGAGGGAGGTAGGAGGGTGACAGTTAAGCAAGCAAAGACAGGATCACAACAGCAGGCTGCATCCCACAATGGAAGAGCTCACACAAGCTACAGCAGCTTGGTAAGACTGACACATGTTGCTTGTAAATATGTCAGAGGAGAGAGAAGCACCAAGAAAAATGCAATAGGGTTTAAAGAAAAGGACCAAACCAGCTGCTTTTGCAGGCACAATCCATCCACCCCTGGAGTATCCCAAAGCTTTGGGGAACACAAAGGGTAACCTGCAACCTGGGCTAGATGGGCTGCCCGAAGTGGTATGAACATACCAGCATAAACACATGGATTTTGCCCCTGTACTCAGCACTGGTTAGGCCACACCTTGAGTAGTGTGTCCAGTTCTGGGCCCCTCAGTTTAAGAAGGACATTGAGATGCTTGAACGTGTCCACAGAAAGGCAACAAGGCTGGGGAGAAGCCTCGAGCGCAAGCCCTATGAGGAGAGGCTGAGGGAGCTGGGGTTGTTTAGCCTGGTGAAGAGGAGGCTAAGGGGAGACCTTATTGCTGTCTACAACTACCTGAAGGGTGGTTGTAGCCAGGAGGGGGTTGGTCTCTTCTCTCAGGCAACCAGCACCAGAACAAGAGGACACAGCCTCAAGCTGTGCCAGGGGAAGTTTAGGCTCTAGGTGAGGAGAAAGTTCTTCACTGAGAGAGTAATTAGCCATTGGAATGTGCTACCCAGGGAGATGGTGGAGTCATCATCTCTGAAGGTGTTTAAGAGGGGATTGGATGTGGCACTTGGTGCCATGGTTTAGTCATGAGGTCTGTGGTGACAGGCTGGACTCAATGATCTTTGAGGTCTCTTCCAACCTTGGTGATTCTGTGATTTTATACAGGAACATGTGAGAATCGTGTCAAGGACTGAATCTTGCCCATACACTGGATTCTCCCTGTGCAAACACCAAGACAATTCAACTTGACAAGTTAGTAACAATGGCACATTCCATTATTTCACTAGATAAACCAACATAACATTAAGTACCTGAAAAATACATCAGAAGAACAAACAAAACCCAAACCAAATGCAGATGTAAACATCTGAAAGGTATTTGAATCAACAAGAAGCAACACAGTGTCATCAAAAACTAATCCTGCCAGATAAGACTTTATTTAATAGAGTTATAAAACTAAAAGCTGGGTAGTCTCAAAAGTAATGCTTGAAAATGAATTCAAGTTGATGAGCATGAGCACAGATATTGTACTCTACAAGCTATGTGGAAAACTACAAATTAAGCATTTTAATACATGAAAAGTGCAGGGAAAAGGAAATGTTAAAGCTAGAGCTTTACAATCCCAATTAATCCCTCAGAAGAGAAGCAAAGTCAAGGAACTGGATGCAGAAATCAGTAGGAGCTGCAAGGTTAGCCAAAGATGGGAGAAAGATCCTAGTGAAACATTGCCTGAAATAAAGTCATCTCTGGAAAGATGCAGAAATGCTATTTCTCTGACATCAGCATGGATTGTGTCAGAATCAAGGTTATGTCAGTACTGAGTAGGCAACAATCCACTGGGAATTTGCAGGGTTGATTAGTTTAGAGATGAAAATTAGCTGTTCACATTCAGGCTGCATCTGCAGCGGTGTTGCAATGAGATAACACACACTCTCACACTGCCCCAGTACAGCCAAACCAAGACCACCCTGGAATTCCCAGGCTATTCCCAGGATCACAACAGGGGCACACAAATTGTTGCAACGTAAGCTAGGCAGCAGAGAGCTTGAACAGGAGCTATTTCCGGAGCTCCCCTCAGTTGGACACCGCTTTGCAAGGCACTGATCACACAGCACACTCCTGAAAGATGGTTTTGCTTCTTGGTGTAGCGATGTAATTTTAAGGGTCATCAAAATGAAGGCAACACAGGAAACATTTGGGACTCCAGGGAAAGCTTGGTGATTGTATCATCTATCAGGCACCAGGAAAGTCTCAAGAGAAAAAGCTGCTCAAGTCCCAACAGTTGCATTTTCTGTCCCAATTGTTTCAAGCGCTGTGAGAACAGACGATATATTCTCATTTTTCTTAGGGGCTTGTTGGCCTAAGCACACTCCAGTGGCCTTCTACATCTTTAATTTGCCCAATTCTTCAAGAAGAGCTGGAGTGAGACAGAGGGAGAAGACAGCTGGGAGACACCACAGGAAGGAAGGGCATGGGGGAGCAAGAACAGGAAAGAACCAACTAAATTCAAAGGAAGAAGAAAATGGAAAGACTTGTTTCAAGTCTGATCTCAATCTACCCTGCATCACTGCACTGCCATTCACAGCACAACTGAGTTATCTGGTGCTTGGTGCTTAATATTTACAGACCTTTTCTACATGAACAAGCATGTTTTTGAAGCATTTCTGAGAGTTGCCTTGAGAATTTATGATGCACCCAGCAGCTAGCCTGAATCTGTGAGACGAAAGCCAGGGGACAGAGAGGGGACTTAACTAAACTCAATGTCACAAGGCAGAGATGCTTTTCTGGGGAAGAAATAGAGTTTTGAATTTATAGTACCGTGCTCAAACTTGGCAGATAAGACCTTACAGAAACAGAAAGGTTGCACTGCCACATCTTCCAAGACCCCAGTGATGCCAAGAGCAATTTCTTTCCTCCCTGTCTTCAACACCTTGGCATAAAGGAGCTTGCACAGAAATTTCAGAGACAGCAAATTTCAGAGACATCTATAAAACCTAACTAATTTTAACAGAAAGATATGGCACCTACCAGTAGAGTCACAGAATGGTTTGGGTTGGAAGGAAGCTTAAAGTTCCATCTCCTTTGCCATGGGCAGGGAGACCTTCTGCTAGACCAGGTTGCTCAAGGCCCTGTCCA
Source organism: Colaptes auratus (assembly GCA_015227895.2). Classification (NCBI taxonomy): domain Eukaryota; kingdom Metazoa; phylum Chordata; class Aves; order Piciformes; family Picidae; genus Colaptes; species Colaptes auratus. The sequence continues at coordinate 42,793,593 of CM026886.1, read as the reverse complement.
GCCTGGCCTTGAAAGAGCATTAAATGTCCTTTGCCATTAATTGTTTCATTGCTAGAGTCTCCTAAGAGTCTGTACAACTGTGAATCCACCCAGCTCATACAGAATCAGAATCACAGAACATTAGAGGTTGGAAGGGACCTCCAGAGATCGAGTCCAACCCCCTTGCCAAAAGCAGGATCACCTAAGTGTAGTCCACACAGGAATGCATCCAGGCAGGTTTTGAATGTGTCCAGAGAAGGAGACTCCACAACCTCTCCGGGCAGCCTGTTCCAGTGCTCTGGCACCCTCACTGTAAAGAAGTTTCTCCTCATGTTGAGCTGAAACATTCTATGTTCATGTTTGTATACAGATAAGTCTGCAGGACATTATCCACCTCCAGCTTTTGCAGTGGTGAACATATTGATGAGCCAAATGAATGAATGCACCACATATGCCTCCTGCAAGGCAAAGTTTTGAGATCCTCTCAAACAAAACATACTTGTTAGCTGAGCCAGCTATCCAGATGAGCTTCCCAGCCTGATAAATTTCTTCCAGTTATGAAGCTGAAAGGAAACAGCACGATCTTCCCTTCTGACAGGCTGCACGTGGAACTCCTGGAGTTAAATCCTGTTTGCATTAGAATCATAGCTTGTAGAAAAATAGGGTAATTACTTTAAAATAGCCAGTGTCAGAAAATCCTCAACAGTGAAGAGCAAGAAGTCCCAAACCTGAATTATTCACCTGGCTGAAAAAAAGCCAGATCTTATCTGCTGAACTGTCAAATATCTGTTGCCTTAGAGACAGTTATAGACCGTGATCAAGACACCCTTCAAATTCTTTAATAAAGAACTAAACCAAGACTGAGCTGCTTGAGCCTTTTAGGACAATCCTTACCAGTTTTCAAGGCAGCTCTGCTTCTGATGGGATCTCTGGTTTCCAGCTTCCCATTGGATCAGCAGGACACAAGGCAGGCTGGGTGACATGCAGGTCAGTAAGGCTTTCCTGTGCCCAGCCTACATGGTGTACATGTAAGCAATGAATCACAGCAGCTCATCTTCTCCTCATTTGGTCTTACTACAACACATACTATACCAAATTTACCAAACAACCCAGAGAGCACTGAATCAAAGAGCTCATCTTATTATTTATCAGTCCAACATCCCCCCAAGGCTGGCAGATTATGGACTGTGGTTATTTGTGCCACCTGAAAATTTCTACTGCTAGTGATCCTGATAGGATCTTTTCTCTCCTAAAATCACTTGATTTAACAACAAAAATGTGCATGGAGGCAAGGCATAAATGGTGTGAAGCACTGCCAGGAAAACCACTTAAAATCTTCAGGCAGATGATCATAGAATCCACCAGGTTGGAAGAGACCTCCAAGATGTTTGTATTTCATCTCAGTCTCTGCAGTCCCACAAGATCCATCATCAGTAAATTTGCAGATGACACCAAGCTGGGGGCAGGAGTTGATCTGCTGGAGGGCAGAGAGGCTTTGCAGAGGGACCTCGACAGGCTGGACAGATGGGCAGAATCCAAGGGCATGAGATTGAACACATCCAAGTGCCGAGTTCTGCACATTGGCCACAGCAACCCCATGCAGAGCTACAGGCTGGGGGCAGAGTGGCTGGAGAGCAGCCAGGCAGAGAGGGACCTGGGGGTACTGGTCGATGGTAGGCTGAACATGAGCCTGCAGTGTGCCCAGGTGGCCAGGAGGGCCAATGGCATCCTGGCCTGCATCAGGAACAGTGTGGCCAGCAGAAGCAGGGAGGTCATTGTGCCCCTGGACTCAGCACTGGTTAGGCCACACCTTGAGTCCTGTGTCCAGTTCTGGGCCCCTCAATTTAGGAAAGATGTTGACTTGCTGGAACATCTCCAGAGAAGGGCAACAAAGCTGGGGAGGGGTTTGGAGCACAAGCACTGTAAAGAGAGGCTGAGGGAACTGGGGTTGCTTAGCCTGGAGAAGAGGAGGCTCAGGGGAGACCTTCTTGCTGTCTACAACTCCCTGAAGGGAGGCTGTAGCCAGGTGGGGGTTGGTCTCTTCTCCCAGGCAACCAGCACCAGAACAAGAGGAACAAATCTCAAGCTGGTTTGCTCTATTCTATTCTATTCTGTTCTAAGTTAGCTGGCTTTTAGTGCATTTGGTACTGGATCCTTAGTTTCTTAATCAAAGCATCACATCAGCCAAGTTCCCATCCTACAGAAAAGCAGGGCGAATTAACATCAGTAGTTTTATCAAGAGAAAATTAGCTCAACTCATCACAGAATTCACAGAATTGTTTTGATTGGAAACAAACCTCCAAGACCATTGAGTCCAACCATCAACCCACCACCACAACCGTTAAACCATGTCACACAGTGCCATGTCCACACATTTCTTGAACACCTCCCTGGGCAGCCTGTTTCAATGCCTGATGACTCTCACAGGAAAGAAATTTTTCCTAATATCCAACCTAAACCTCCCCTGGCACAATTTCAGGCCAATTCCTCTCATTCTATCACTTCATACTAGGGACACCAAAGACCACCACACCACAACCACCTTGTAGAAAGACATTCTCACACCCACTATGAAAGGGTGCTGACCACTCTAATTCCAGCTAATACCTGCTTTCTGATCAGAGCCTCGGAAGTGGCAATGCCTTTCCTGACACCTCATTTCTCTCCCATTCTAACTTTGCAACACAGGCTAGACCCAGGAGATTTAATACTGCAACCATCCAAATTTTGACATCAGGCTTCACAACACAAAAAAGAGCTATTCTAGATCTTCTTGCCCATTTATCCAGCTTTCCAGCACTGACATGGACAAAACCTACAAATTTCCTTCCCTTCAGAACTTTTTGTGTCTCAAGTTTGCTCATCACATCTTAATTTAGCACTAAACAAATACTCATTTGTTCTGCTTCACCCTTTCCTTCTGTGAAGTTTAACACTGTTTTCATTTCCTTACTCAGCTGCAAAAGTCTTCTTTGACATGAGCCAGACGCCAAGCTCAAGATCCTCTTCCCTGGGGTAACCTCTGACCACAGCACATAATTCCCTCTGAAGATTAACATGCCCCTTGTCATGAGGGATTTCCATCTCTTTCTTCCCTAAATTGCAGATACATCTCTGATGTTGAGCCAGCAGTGTGCCCAGGTGGCCAAGAAGGACAGCGGCATCCTGGCCTGCATCAAGAATAGTGTGGCCAGCAGGAGCAGGGAAGTCATTGTGCCTCTGTACTCTGCATTGGTTAGGCCACACATTGATTCCTGTGTCCAGTTCTGGGCCCCTCAGTTTAGGAAGGACATCGAGACAACTTGAACATGTCCAGAGAAGGGCAACAAGGCAACCTTGAGAACAAGCCCTATGAGGAGAGGCTGAGGGAGCTGGGATTGTTTAGCCTGGAGAAGAGGAGACTCAGGGGTGACCTCATTGCTCTCTACAACTACCTGAAAGGTGGTTGTAGCCAGGAAGGTGTTGGACTCTTCTCTCTAGCAACCAGCACCAGAACAAGGGGACACAGTCTCAAGCTGTGCCAGGGGAAGTTTAGGCTCGAGCTGAGGAGAAAGTTCTTCACTGAGAGAGTCATTCATCATTGGAATGTGCTGCCCAGGGAGGTGGTGGAGTCACCATCCCTGGAGGTGTTCAAGAGGGAACTGGATGTGGTACTTGGTGCCATGGTCTAGTCATGAGGTCTGTGGTGACAGGCTGGACTCGATGATCTTTGAGGTCTCTTCCAACCTTGGTGATACTGTGATGCTGTGATACTGTTTACAGATCTTCCACAACATCCAGAGCAGCTCCTCCATAGCTGTGCTAAAGAACAAAATGGAAAATCACTAGCCTCATGAATTTCTCCATCTTTTGAGCTACAGAGAGGACTTTCCACCTATTTATACCCACAAGAGCCCAGACACAAGTTTGGGCGAGAGTTGGGACCGCTCAGCCTGGAGTAAAGAAGGCTCTGGGGAGATCTCAGAGCAGCCTTTCAGTACCTGAAAGGGGCCTACAAGAAAGCTGGGGAGAGATTTTAACATGTGCTTGTAGTGATAGGATAAAAGAGAATGGATTGAAGCTTGAGAAGGGCAGATTTAGGAAGAAATTCTTGATGGTGAGGGTGGTAAGACACTGGAACAGGTTGCCCAGGGAGGTTGTGGATGCCCCCTCCCTGGAGATGTTCAAGGCCAGGCTGGATGAGACTTTGAGCAACCTGGGCTAGTGGAAAGCGTCACTGCCCATGGCAAGGAGGTTAGAACTAGACGATCTTCAAGGACCCTTCCAACCTAAGCCATTCTGTGAATCTATGAAAAGCAACATTCACCTAGGCCATCTTCCTTTAAAGGGATACAGGGATATTACAAAAGGGATCTGGAGGTGCTGGAAGGTGTCCAGAGAAGGGCCACGAGGATGATCAGAGAGCTGGAGCACCTCTCCTATGAGGACAGACTGAGGGAGTTGGGGCTGTTCAGTCTGGAGAAGAGAAGGCTCCCAGGTGACCTCATTGTGGCCTTCCAGTATCTGAAGGGGGCCTACAAGAAGGCTGGGGAGGGACTTCTCAGGCTATCAGATAGTGATAGGACTAGGGGGAATGGAATGAAGATGGAGGTAGGGAGATTCAGGCTGGAGGTGAGGAGGAGGTTCTTCACCATGAGAGTGGTGAAGCCCTGGAATGGGTTATCCAGGGAGGTGGTTGAGGCCCCATCCCTGGAAGTGTTTAAGACCAGGCTGGATGAGGCTCTGGCCAGCCTGATCTAGTGTAGAGTGTCCCTGCCCATGGCAGGGGGGTTGGAACTAGATGATCCTTGTGGTCCCTTCCAACCCTGACTGAAACTATGAAACTATGCATCCTAGACTCCATGAAAGTAACTCCTTCACTGAGTACCCTGATCCATTATCTGTATGAGACTAGATTATTTGATTATTTTCTTTTGAGGTTATGAGTGGTCTTTCATAAAAGTAAGATTTGTGGGAAATGTTAACTCAAATTTCAAACCAGATCTGACCTTTTCCAAATATAGAAAATTTTTGCATTTAGAAAAGTCAAAACTGTTCTGTGCATGATTTGCCACAAAGGAATCCAAAACAGTTGAGGAGCCCTGTGTGAAGCTGCATCCTCATTAGCTTTTACTTTCAGATCTTTACCGTTCATCCACGATGCAGCTGGGGAAAGGTCACTGAAGCGTTTCTGCACAGCACACTTTCAAAGTGTTTTTATGTAGATGAGCCTCATTCTTGACCTATATTGCTTAGAACATCAAAAATTTAACTCTGATAGTGAACGTTGGATTAGAATATAAAACCAGTGAGTGCAACCAGCGTTTTGCCCCTGGATCTGTCCCTAACTGAGACATGGGGCGGTGTAGGGGACGACACCATTCTTCTCACTAACTATACTGACAGCACAGCTATGAACCTCATGAGCATATCTGTGAGCTCCAGATTCACATGTCACACCAGATGGTGGGGAAACTGGACCAGGAAAATGCGGAATCTGATCTAAACAAGCGATGGGCAAATGTCTCAAGGTGGGGTAACTCGGCAGCTTTTGCTAACCCCAGAGGAAGAATAGTACAGGGCTTCCCCAATAGCCACATCTCTTCGCTTATATCAGACAAGGGCTATAAATCCCCCATGCTCCTAGAAGCTTTCCAACTCTCTTCAAAGAGATTTATTATCTAACAGGGCCTTGTGCAAACTGAAGAACTGGAAAAATGCTGACTTCTTCAGGAAATTGTGACTCAATTCACTTCCAGAAGGCCGGTCCAAGGCGTTCACATCTTAAACCCACAAATAAAGGGTAGCCCTAGTATCACAGTGACTGGGAAAAGACTACAGCTAACATGATGGCTAAGCTCTGGATATCAAAGGAAATCAACCTTAGATATCCAAACTGCTCACATTCACATTCTGCTTTTATATAGAAATGAAAAATTTGCTGGTGTATTCAGGTGACCTTGTGCCTCTTCAACACCAATTTGGGGGGAAAAGAACCTAGAAAGAGAAACAAACCACAAGCAGTAACAATGTGGAAACACTACAGCAATCCTGTCTCCAAACTGAACATACACAGACTGAAAATAAGTTAAAGGCTCTGGTAGAAGTGGCAGACTATAGCTGAGAGAAGAAAACAGATGGGAAGAAAGAAAGAAAGAAAGGAAAAAAAAGGATTTACAGCATATAAAAAGAACTCTGCTGCTATTTCTTTCCTGCAATATAGCAGGGGACCGAAGGAAGAAGATGAACTACATATGATGAGACACAGGCACATTTCTGATGTCACTGAGACTACAATAAAAAAATGAATAGTTTCAGCAAAGATGACAGAGTGACAGATAGCAAACCAAAAAAATGTCAAAATTAGTAACAGGCACAGGGGGCTTTTAAAGACAAGAAAAAAAGCTATCTCCAGGCACTGATAGCAGATGCCACTGCATAAAATGTATAAGGGCGTACAGATGAAAAAAATTAACCCAATTGTTGAAGTTTACTTCCTCTCCTTCCACACTCCAACAGACTCTGAGCCACCAGAGACTGGCAGCCTGCCCCATTTCAGGGAATTAAAGGCAGAGTTGATGAAAAGTCTGAACATTGTTAGTAGCTGCCACCGAGACTGACAGATTACTTCTTGGGTTGCTGAACTTAAAACAGGAGCAGTTGGAAATGCTGGGCTTGCTGAGCTACCTCTCACAAGCTGCTGGGTTATGTGCACAGCAAGAGGACAAAGCCAGTCTTGCTCACTGAGGTATCCCACTATGCTAATCAGAAAGCACAATAAAAATTAAACTGCTTGTACATTACACCACTAGGGAAGTCCAGAGAGGAAGAGGGGTTTTGATTTAAGAAAAGGAGGAGAGAGGAGGGAAAATTAAGTTGGTTCTTCTTTACCATATTTATGTTAAAACACCCTAGCAGTATGAATTAATAATGGATATGTAAATCAGGCTTCATGATTTCATATTGCATTAAGCTGCCAGTCTGCTGCTGCTAATAGATTCAGAGCATTCACTTATTTTTGCACCGAACGTCCTTATTGGCATTGTAAGGGAATATCCATTTTTATCAGGAAGAAAGCTAGCATATTTTTCAGCAGAAGAGTCAAATTTATTTTAGTCCCTTTGCATAAGCCATATTGGAACAGTCAGAATTTGTTTCCAGGGTGTATGTCAAAATCCCATATGAATTCGAGATCCTATTTACAGCGCTGCAGACTTAGAGCCCAATCCACACGGACTTTCCCTCTTCTGAATTTCAATTGCAAGGTGAAGAGACTGTAACACTCCAACACTTCTGACAGCACAAAATACTTCGGGGCAGGGGGAAGGCAAAACAGTTTTTCAGGAGAGATTTAGCTGCAGTAGTTCAAATTATTGTTAACTTCCACCACACTTATTATGTAAAACAACATTTTGCAAACCTGAAGTCTAAGTGCCATCTATTTTATTTTAACATGAGTGCTAAAATACTTTTCTGAAGGTTCAGAGTTGGCCCTCTGCTGTTTATGGTGCATGACTCACACTGGAAAACAACTTCAAACACTGCATTAAGCTGGGCATCCCGTCATAATTCTAATTAATTAGGATTCACTGAGTTCACTGCCCCCACACACTTGAGCAGAGCTTTCTAAAGTTTACATTAACCTAGAAACTCATAGAATGGTTTGGGTTGGAAGCAACCTTAAAGATCATCTAGTTCCAGCCCCCTGCCATGGACAAGGACACCTCCCACTAGAGCAGGTCACTCAAGGTGGCAAGATGACAAACTACAAATTTTTTTTCAAGCTTAAACTCGCAGGAAAGTTTTGGTTCCTACAAAAATAAATAAAGACAAATCTGTGAGACATGGAGGAGGGAACAGGGTAGACAAAACTTGTCAAACACTCATAATCCCAGAGAAAGCCAAGGCAGCAAAGGTCAGATATACCAGAACCATCCCCAAACCCCATGAAAGGGCTCTTCAGGACAATTCCCTCCTCATAGTGGCTGAATGACTTACAGCTCACATTACCATTTATATGATTTCTGTACAGACAACACTTCAAACAAGGCCCCAAAGTGTCACAAACCTACAGATGTGCTTAACTCTAGTGCCATGGGTAAAACCTGGAATTAATGAAACAACTATTAGGATGAAGTGCTCCTTTCAACATCAAAGGTCTTAACTGAAGGCAGCCCAAAAATCGGGATGTATGTCCTACCAAGCCCCAGGTGATGACTGCTGATTTCCTTGGGCTTTCTTGATGTAGACGTGGAGGCACTGCTCACATTTCTGAAGCCTGCTTTAGACACACATTCATTTGCTACCACAACACACAGCACTAAACTTTTCTGCAGTTAAGAGTGCCAGTTCATACAGTGGGCTTTTTCCCTTAGAATAAGGGGGGGGGGGGGGGAACACGTTACGCTACATTATTTTTTAAGTCTATTTTGCATTCTCAAACCAGTTATTGTCTCAGCATTCATACTGTATACCAGTTTCTTTCACAGCTGGCAGGAGGCAACGCTCCTTCTCTGCCCACCACCACATTTGTCCAGCTGTGCACTGGAGAGAAGGGCATGATCTGACACTGGCTGAACCCTCTCTCTCAAGACCTTGAGATGTCCCCCTGTATCTCCTTTGCTTGTAGAGCCAGATTTAGAGTAGAGCTCAAGTTGTGAACAACTTTATATCAGTTCCACAGCAATTAAAACTGATAATTGCACTGAACTCCTCCTTTCCCACTTCATGCAACACACTGCTTGGCTGAAGTGACCTACCTCTGCACCCCAATTAATAGCTGAGGAAGTCCAGCCCTACAAACCTCTTCAAAGCATTTACATTGTTCGTTCTTTTTTGCACAACACTAGGGGTTTAGGCTTTGTTGTTGTTGTTTTCAAACCACTGCTCTTCTCTACACCTTGCTTGGAAGCAAATTAATGATTTGGCTAAAGAAGCAGAGGAGTCAGCAGCAGAAGAGAATGTGACAGGCAAGTTCTTGGTGACAATGGACTGATAGACTCCTCCTGCCTCTTTTTGTTGTGCTGACTTGATTGCAGTGTTTAAGTTAGCGGGAGGGAGGGCTTTTCAGAGCCCAAGCATCAGGAAGAGGCAGAAGTTTTCTAGCTGACTGTGTGAGAGCAGCTTTGCCTTTTCTTTTTTCTGTTTTTAAATCACAGCCAGCAGCCAAGTCTCATCACAAGCCCAGCCGCAGCTAAAAGTCTCAGGAGCTAACCAACAGATACAGTGAGGTGGGGAGACGGCATGGAGCCTTTAAGTGGTGGGTCTGAGGATTTACTCTTAGAGCTGGAACAAAACAAGAGAGGGGCTTTGAAGACAAAATGGAGGCTGCTTAAAGGATCATTGTTCAGGCTGGAACTAGGGCATTGCTCAGGATCTTTAAAATCATGCAGTCCATCCATCAATTCCCATCACTACCAAGACTGCAGCTCAACCATACCCCTCAGCACCCTAACACAGCTTTTAAACGCTTCCAGGGATGATGATTCAACCACTGTTCTGGGCAGCCAGTTTCAGGGCTTGACCACCCCTTCTGGGGAAAAAAAATTCCTCCTAATTTTAAACCTATACCTCTCCTCAGTGCAACCCAAAGCTAGCTCATCCTGTCACTTGCTATCCAACACCCACCTCACTACAACGTCATTTCAGGGAGCTGTAGAGAGCAAGGTCTCCCCTTAGGCTCTTCTCCAGATTCAATAACCCCACACACAGCACAACAAACATTTTTTCCTGAATAAAGCAAAAGAGCTTTGTTCATATTGCATGCCTTTTGTCAGTATTAAGCCAGAGTTCAGGTCACAGAAAAATAAATCAGGTTTTTCACAACTGTGGGGAGGTGGGGGGGAAGGAAAAAGCAAAGAAACAAAAATACCAAACCACCAAAGTCCTACACTTTGCAAGTCTTTCATGCTTCCACCAGCAATTTGGATACACACAGGTTTGTTTGCCCATTGCTTTTCTCATCTCAAGGCATGCATTTACTCACATTTTTTAGATTAGCAAAGAGCTCTATTCTCCAGGTCCACTTGCAGCAAAGCACACACATTGTTAGCTACAACAAAGCGTCTGCATAGCAAGATCAATGACTAGTAGCACCACTGCAACATCGCTTCAAATGCCAGCTCAAACCTGCATGTTCACAGAATCACCAAGGTTGGAAGAGACCTCAAAGATCATCAAGTCCAACCTGTCACCACAGACCTCATGACTAAACCATGGCACCAAGTGCCACATCCAATCCCCTCTTGAACACCTCCACGGATGGTGACTCCACCACCTCCCTGGGCAGCACATTCCAAGGGCTAACAACTCTCTCAGTGAAGAACTTTCTCCTCACCTCCAGCCTAAACTTTCCCTGGCACAGCTTGAGACTGTGTCCTCTTGTTACCATTTGACACCAGATACAATGCACAGGGCAACTTATTACTGCCATGCAACAGTTTAGCTACCATAAGGCAAAGCAGAAAGGTGAAAAAAGGCAAGCACTACTTTTTTTTTTCCTGGAGATTCTTTGCTATTTGGTAGTTGTCACATTTTCAAGTTGCATATGCAGAGTTTCGTGTACTGTGGGTCCAATTACTGCCTGCAATTTCACTGCAACTTGGACACTATCATTGAAACACACAACAAAAAGGTTAAATGCCTCAACTTTGTTGCATTTAAGTCAGAATTTCCACCCTAGAGTCTGGGGCTCGGCTATGCAATGCCTGGGCGTGTGCCCAGGCCACATCACCTTGGACACAGAGTGCTGGGAGCTGACCTGGTACTTGCAGGGAAAGCTTCACAAACCAGAGGATGACGCAGATTCTCCCAGAGGAGAAAGGTGACAAGAGTACCCACATTGCTTTAGGCAGAAAATATTTACATGCTCAGAATATGCACACCCTCACAGACATCCCTCTGAGCCAGAAGTATCACTACTATTTTTTCACAGCAGATAGCAAGGAACATAGCCTAAAGTCATGCTGCAATTTTCTTTTCAGTGTTATGTTTTATTCATGACAGAGCTGAGAAATGGTAGGCTTTCCTCTCACTGGTGGTTTAGCCCTTGTCCACCAGCTCACTGCCCCCTTGGTCATAGCTCTATCCTAACTTGTATTAGAAACACTGCGGTCAGTATGAACGGGAGGTGATCACACACCTTGAACTGAACACACCTGAGCACAATAGTTCAGTACTGAGCCCCCAGCTACAAAGAGGGACATTGAGGTGCTGAAGCATGTCCATAGAAGGGCAACAAGGCTCGTGAAAGGCAGGGAGCACATGGCCTATGAGAAATGTCTGAGGGAGCTGGGGTTGTTCAGTCTACAGAAGAGGAGGCTGAGGGAAGAGCTCATAGCTCTCTACAGCTGCCTAAAGGGAGGTTGTAGAAAGGAGGGGGACAGCCTCCTCTCTTTGGTGGCAAGCAACAAGAGAAGAGGAAATAGCTACAAGCTGTGCCAGGGGAGGTTCAGGCTGGTTATTAGAAAATACTTCTTCACTGAAAAGGTTCTCAAACATTAGAATGGTCTGCCCAGGGCAGTGGTGGAGTCACCATCCTTGGAGATGTTTAAGCAGCATGTGGACCTGGCGCTTAGGGACACAGTTCAGTGTTGGCCCTGAAGTGCTGGGCAGAAAGTTGAACTGGATGGTCTTGAAGGTCTCTTCCATGCAAAGATATTCTGTAAACTATGAGGCTGTAACAAATTAGACCAAGAAAAACAAACTCACTACAGTACCTCTTCTCCCCACTCCTCCATTTGATTTAGAGGGGAAAAGTTATTATGGTAAGACTATTTGATGTAATTATATCTCAAAGGGAATCACAGTGAGACATTGTTAGAAAGAGATTTGGTTTATTTTCCACAAGATCTCTGAGAGCTTACAGAAAGTCTGAATTAATTTGGGAAATGAAAGGCACTGCAGCAGTCAAATCAGACCAGAACTTTTAGACTATTAGGAAAAAAGTTGATTTACACCCCACCCACCCCCTTTCTAATTTCTTGTACTTTTCAGGAGTTGTGCACAACTCCTATGGGGTTTAGTTTGTTTTTATGGTGGGTTGGTGGTTTGGGGCTTTTTGGTTTTGTGGTTGGAGGTTTTGTTTGTTTGATTTCTTGGTTTGGGTTGGGTTTCGTGATTAAGTTTGTTTGGGTTCGGTTTGGGGTTTGTTGTTGTTGCTGGGGGGTGGGGGTTGGTGTTTGGTTGCTGTGGGGGTTTTTATCATTTGTTATCCAGTTGTCTTTCTATTTTTCTTATCAATTAGCACTTGAAGGCTGGGCTCAGATAATGCACAGAAATATTTCCCATCTCAGCAGATACGAGTTATGAGAGTGAGGAAGCTCCAGGAAACAAGAATTTAAAGGAACTACTGTAGCTCCTTAAAGGTCTGAACTCTGGTTATGGGTTTTTGCAGGTGACATGTGGAAAGCCAGAGGTTACACATCTTCCCTAGAAAGCAGGGATTGGATAGAGGGAGCCAGAGAAATCCTGACACAGCTCTTTTCCCAAAGTACACAAATGTATGGTAGACCAAGGATTCTTTTAGTGTAGCTGAAGAAAACAGAAGCGTATTTTGGACATTTTCTACATGGAGAAGCTTCCTAAATTTTGTCTGCTGATAAAATTGTCAAGGAGGAAATCCTGAGACTTAGGTCAAATATTTGACTTAAAGCAGCAAATCTGCCTTTTGGATTTCAGTGGGTTTAGAGGAAACTCCATTGCCTACTTCTATTTTTTTTTTCCCCACAACCTTTTGTACTCTTAATTCTTCATAACATTTGTCCTCCATACTGCAGGACAGACTTTTATGGAGGATGTTAAAACCCACTTCAATGAGGACTACTTCATTAACAAATAGCCAGAGATATGTGTATCCTTTAACATCTGCAGTGGTACCCAAACTTCTTTCTAATGCTCCCTAGATTGCTGCTGCCTTACACAACATTTTCCTTCATATACCCTTGCTATGCTACTTAAAGACACCAAAAATGGACCAATACTTTGTAATGATCCCTTTCTAATCCACTCTGGATCTGACAGAAACATTCTCACAAACACAGAAAGAAAACTGCTGTCAGGATAGACCACATATTTTAACAAATAGTTAGAAAAAAACAGTACAGAAGGTCAATACAGTTTAATAAATCACATCTTAATACTTGCTTCTAGCTGGCTGTGCTCTTGGCAGCTACTGAGCACAACTCAATAGAGAGTTGCTTACTACCAAGTACTGTATATTTATTAAAGCACACACACGCCTCTTGATGAGCACTACAGGCTACATCAAATACCCAAGCTGAAATTCTGCAAGCATCCTACAGATCCAGCTGCACAGGGCTACTTTGGACCCCAGCTTATGTTAACTTTCTTTTGCATAAAATCCTATATTGAATTCACAGTCCTTAAGTCACTACTTAACTCGACCTCATCTGGAGTACTGCGTCCAGCTCTGGAGCCCCCAACACAAGAAAGACATGGACCTGATAGAATGGGTTCAGAGGAGGGCCATGAAAATTATCAGGGGGCTGGAGCACCTCTCCTACAAGGACAGCCTGAAGGAGCTGGGGTTGTTCAGCCTGCAGAAGAGAAGGCTCTAGGGAAAGCTGCTTGAAGCAGCTTTCCACTTCCTTACAGGGGCCTACAAGAAGGCTGGGGAGGGACTGTTTACAAAGGCCTAGCATGACAGGATGAGGGACAATGGTTCCAAATTAGAGAAGAAGCAATTTAGATTGGATGCTAGGAACAAGGTATTTACCATGAGGGTGGTAGAACACTGTGACGGGTTGCCCAGGGAAGTAGTTGAGGCCTCATCCCTGGAGCTATTCAAGGTCAGGCTGGACAAGGCTATGAGCAACTTGATCTAGTGGAGGATGTGCCTACTCACTGCAGAGAGGGTTGGACTAGATGACTTGGACATCTCTTCCAACACAAACCATTCTATGATTCTATTTAGACAGTTTCATGCATACAGGGAATGCACATGCACCTGTACTTCAGCAACACAGTGCTAACACTCACCCCATGGACAAATTAAAGTAGATAAGGAACATTTTGCATAGCTCAAAAGAAAATCCTTTGTCTTTCTGGTTGTCTCAAGTGGACCAGACTAGATCTTTCTTTTCCCTTGGAAATCATGCAGAAATGCTTTTTAAAAGCTGGGCTGGTTTGGGGATCAAAGGAGAACAAAAATCCCCATTTCTGTTACTCCTCTGATGCATGGGAGTGCAATGGCACAATATCTCCCCTAACTGGGATAATGCAATGATTAATTTGGATCAGACTACAGAATGTGTTAACCATGCAACCCTAATGAGTAGATACTGCTTCTGGCATTCCAAAATTACAACAGAGATCTCTCTAGAAGTTCTCATGATTCATCATTAGTTCCTCACCTAATGAGCTGATCAGCTGGCAACAAAAAAGCCATCACTTCAAAACAAGCACCTTCCCAACTGCAAGGAGCTCTTCCTAATACTATGAAAAAAATACTAAGCCTAGTTTGACTTCTCTTAGTATTTTAATCTTGAATTACAAAGGCCCTCAAAACATTCTAAAGAGTATTTTACTGCAGCAGAAAATATTACTTCCATACAACATCCCACCACTGTTATAAATTAAGAAAGTCTCATTATTTTTGAACATTAACCTTTCTAAATGCCTTCACAAGCAAAAGCAAGACACTGATAATAAAGGGTTTGAAAAATGAGCTAGAAAAAAAAACCCAAACACAAACCAACAAACTTCTGGCTTCTGCAAGCCATTTAAATGAAGTCACATCATAAAACTGCAAGAGACAATTCTGGTTAGGAAGGCAGACTGAAATGTTTCATTATCAACAAAATATCAAACCAGTACATAGCTAATTATGGGTAATTTATGGAATACAAGAAATAAATACAATAAATCCAGGTTGGAAGAGACCTTCAAGATCATCGTGTCCAACCCATCAACCAATCCAACCCACCTAAACAACTAGACCATGGCACCAAGTACCCCATCAAGTCTCCTCCTGAACACTTCCAATGATGGTGACTCCACCACCTCCCTGGGCAGACCATTCCAATGGGCAATCACTCTCTCTGTATAGAACTTCCTCCTAACAGCCAGTCTAAACGTCCCCTGGCGCAGCCTGAGACTGTGTCCTCTTGTTCTGGTGTTGCCTGCCTGGGAAAAGAGACCAACCTCTGCCTGGCCACAATCTCCCTTCAGGTAGTTGTAGAGAGCAAGAAGGTCACCCCTGAGTCTCCTCTTCTCCAGGCTAAGCAACCCCAGCTCCCTCAGCCTCTCCTCATAGGGCTTGTGTTCCAAACCCCTCACCAACTTCGTTGCCCTTCTCTGGACACATTCCAGCAAGTCAACCTCCTTCCTAAACTGAGGGGCCCAGAACTGGACACAGGACTCAAGGTGTGGCCTAACCAGTGCAGTGTACAGGGGCAGAATGACCTCCCTGCTCCTGCTGGCCACACTGTTCCTGATGCAGGCCAGGATGCCATTGGCCCTCTTGGCTGCCTGGGCACACTGCAGGCTCATGTTCAGCCTCCCATCAACCAGCACCCCCAGGTCCCTCTCTGCCTGGCCGCTCTCCAGCCACTCTGACCCCAGCACTGTGGCACTGTGAAAGAGCCATGTGTTCAGACACTGACAGACAGCAGGAGGGGTTAGATCTCCTCCATGACACAGGGATGGAAGACCAAAGGCAGAAGGGTCTAAGCTCTAAGTGCATCTTAAACACTTACCCTGCATATATTTGTTGTTGTATTTGTTGTTTCTCTCAAGCTTTTTTCCCCACCAGACCTTTAATCTAAACCGCCCTGAACTTCACAGCAAGTTCATACATTCACAGCATGGTTTATGTTGGAAAGGACCTTAAAGATCATCTAATTCCAATGCTTCCACCATGGGCAAGGACACTTTGCACTAGACCAGGTTGCTCAAGAGCTTATCCAACCACCCTTTGAACATCTCCAGGGAGGAGGCATCCACAGCCTCCCTGGGAATCCTGTTCCACTGTCTCACCACCCTCACTGTAAAGAATTTCTTCCTAATCTCCAGTCTAAATCTGCCTTCCTCAAGCTTCAATCCATTCCCTCTCATCCTGTCAAGTGGATTTGCCCTTGCAAAAATCTCTCCCCAGCTTTCTTGCAGGGCCCCTTCAGGTACTGGAAGGCCATTAAAAGGTCTCCCTGGAGCCCTCTTTTCTCCAGACTGAACAGCCCCAAGTCTTGCAGCCTGTCCCCATAGGGGAGGTTCTCCATCCTTCTGATCATCTTCATGGCTCTCCTCTGAATCCACTCCAGCAGCTCCACAGCTCTTTTATACAGGGGCACCAGAACTGGACACAGTACCCCAGGTGGGGTCTCACAAGAGCAGTGCAGAGGGGCAGAATCACCTCCCTCATGCTGCTGCTCACAGTTCTTTGGATGCAGCCCAGCACACAGCTGCCTTCTGGGCTGCCAGTGACCATTGCTGGCTCATGGGGAATTTTTCCACCAGCTGACACCTCCAAATCCTTCTCCTCCAGACTGCTCTCAAGCCACTCTTCACCCAGCTTATATTTGGGCAAGAGTTCCTACTCCCAAAGCACAGGGAAGAGATACTTTTAGGATGCTCATCACCCCTGTAACATGCAGGATTTTGGAGGGTTGTTTCCATAAGCTGGCTTTTAAGAAAGCCATTTGAAATGCAGGGTACAACAAACACTACGGAAGCGGCTGGTGACTGTCCCAGTTCTTTGGGCTACCTGGTGGATAAGTGGATCTAACAACACCACCTGAGTTTTAAGTTCCCATAATGGATTTTCCAAGTGAATCCTACCCTGAAGCTTCCATTCACATTCCAATTTGATGCTAAATAAAAACACACACAAAACCACTGTAGATAAATCTTCACTGCAGGTATAATTGATGAAATCCCACTAAGCAGAGATAAGTTTATCTAGGAGGTGTTTTTTTAATGAGGTATAGATGAAATATTATTCTAAGTATTTCAACTGAAATGCACTTTTTCCCTTTGGAGGCATTTAAAAGATTGCACAGGAGTAGAGATTGAATAATTTGGCATTGCTCAGCCCCAAGAAGAGGAGATGAAAGAGAAACAAAAAGGACGGACTACAAAAAAGGCTGTTGCACAAAGGCAAGGAATAATCTCTTCCATGTCCTTGTGGATAGGGACAGAGATAACCCACTTCAACTGGGGCAAAGAAAGACTAAGTTAGATAAGATGCAAAACTTTGTAAAAGGAAGGATATGGCAGTACTGGGTTAGGTTTCCTGAGCAAGCCTTGAAATCTCTGACACTGGAGCTGCAACAAGTATTTATCACTGAGGGACGTGGGTGCAGCTGATCCCAGAAAGGAGACAAAAAGCTGATCTCTTTTCTGCAATGTACTTCTACAGCTGTCTTCATAACTGGTCACACCAGAATCATGAAGCAGCATCTCCTGTCACCCCCCTAAGAAAATCCCAGCACATAACAGACATAAAACAATGGCTGGGGGGAAATCATCCACTTAAGCCTCTGTTGAGAAGCAGCAGCTACTCCAAGGGCACGTGACAAGAGCTTTTACACCTTATACAGCATCCAGAAGTTCTGCAAGTGAGGTTTGACACTGCGGTTCAGAGGTGTGACTAACAGCATCAGCAGGTCTACACAGCTTAGCTTGAGACTGAGAAGTAGAGAAACATGTGAGTTTCCACACATGCAGAGGCTGCAAATTCAAGTATTCACTGACTTAACAGCAAAAGCCCCCCACTAATAGCATCTTCCAGGCCAGAAAAGTGAGCTCTGCTGTCCCTTTTGACAACTGTAACAAACCCAACACTTACACACTTGAGGAGCCAGAAGTTGGGCAGGGCAAAAGACAGACAGAAATATCCCTGCTGGTACCCACTGGGGTACCAAGGCAGGTGGGCAGGGCAGAGCTGCCCCTTACCCAAAAGGATAACAGAAAGATATTTAAGCACACATAGCATAATTTTAGTAGGGCTTAGGGTTTCAAGTCACAAAATATACACACACACATCCCCAGGGCTTCTGAAATCCCAAAGTGCACGGGGGGGGGGGGGGGCAAGAAAAAAAAAGGGGGGGAGAAATGAGGGGGAGAGAGCATATTTGATTCACAGCCTTTTCCTCACTCCACTTTACACACGAGCCCCCACCAGCAATGGGAATTCCTGATGACTACTTAGTACCTGTAACAACAAAATCTTTCAACCTTCCTGTCTAAAAATCTCCAGCATAGCAGAATTTACATTTTCTTCCTAGTTGCTGTGGTACGTAATTAAGCTATTTCCCCTTTGACTCATTGTTAAAAACAGAACTAGGAAGATTTATCCTGAAGACAGTTTTAGCTGGAGATGCTTTGGGGTGCACTACCTATTTGTAAGCACTTTCCTGCTATCTCCAAATAATTCTTGCTGCTGGAAAGGAATGTGGTGACTCCACAGTTTCACAGCAGAAGATGGCCCAGTTAAGACTGCAGTCTGCCATCACCTTATTTACAATTACCATAAAATGCTTCTGTGCAGTTTAAGAAGTTAAATCTCTGTCCACCACTGCTGCCTCTCATTATAGCAGCAAAAGCAGCTCTTTGAGCAAGGGTGAGAAAGCCTAGGCAGACTCACAGGAGTTGTTGTTTTGTTTGTTTTCTTTGTCCAATGAAGCTTTTACAGATAAAACCAGATCTCTAGGAGCTAAACACAACACAGATGGACAGAGCCTTGTATTTTTTGGGCTCCCACAGCACACACAAAAACACCCAACCCCCTAAAAAGCCACAGCAACAGCAGTACATTTTTTAAACCTTACATTAAACAACCAACCAAAAAAAGTATTAGAAATATAAATTCAAACCCAAACTGTATACATTCTTTTCTCTGGAAGGGAAAGAATAAAAGGGAAAGAAAATAACTGAAGCAGAAGGCAGAGCAAAAAAGCATCTAAATTGCCACTGACAAGGGATTTAGAGCTTGCCTAACAGTGGAAGTCCATGCAACCAGAAGCTACTAACAGATGATGTGCAGCACCATAATAACAGAGACAGGGCTGAAAAATGGAGGGCTTTAAACAAACACCTGAGGCAGGAAGACTTGCACAGCTCAGAATCAGTTAAGAATAACAGCTGCATCTTGACACGGTGTGTCAGTCACACAGAACCACTGAATGGTAGGGGCTGGAAGGGACCTCTGGAGACTGAGTCCAAGCTCCCCACCAGAGCAGCACTACCTAAAGCAGATCACACAGGAACACATCCAGGTGGGCCTTGAAAAACCCCAGATACCTTTCTGGGTAACCTGTTACAATATTCTGTCACCCTCAAAGTATAGAAGTTCCTTCTCATGTTTAGATGGAACTTCCTATGTTCAAGGAAGTTCATCTTGTCTCTGGGGACCATGGAGAAGAGTCTGGCCTCATCTTCCTGACACCCACCCCTTAGATATTTGTAAGCATTAATAAGATTCCCCTTAACCTCCTCCTCTCCAGGCTTAACAGCCCTAGCTGGGCAGTCCAGCCCAGCTGGACTATTTCCAGTAGTTCTGTTCTTCTTGAGCCAGGGTGCCCAGAACTGGACACAGCTGTCCTGGTGCGGCCTCACCAGCACAGAGCAGCTTAGCCGTAGTGCTGGCTGTAGCACTGCAAAGACATACTCCTGCCAGCTGCCTACCCACTTCCCTGGCATCAGGACCTGCCAGTCCATCCCTGACAACACTGCCTGGAAGAGAGACCCTGAAATTTGCAACAGACCACACAATATGAAGGACTGCCCAGGCACAGCCAAGTGTCCTCTGTCCCTGGTGAGCACAATTACAACACAGTGAGGCAGGATGACACCAGCAGCACCACAGGGCATAATGAATGGATTATCCATCAGAGTAAACTGGATATTAATTACCTCAAAGCTGGATGCCAAAGGTAGTGGGCTGCTGGGCACTGTGCCTGGCACTGAAAGAAGGCAACAATCTGGACACCACAGGTCAGCTCCAGAAAGAAATACATGATTTGGCTACATGGGTAAACACTCCCTTCATTCCATACAATTTTCAGAGAAGCAAAACACCACAAAGCAGCTGAGGAAGCACTTGCAAACATCTTCCAGGTGACAGGGAAGAGAAAACAGAAGGAAGATCCCAGCCTCTGCAAGACTCACACCTATGGAAAAGATCTCTTACTCTCCCAGCAGCAGCTAGAGGTGGGGCTGGAAAAGACCAACTTTGTGCAGAATCAATAGGCAACAAGTTAAAACCAACAAGGTAAGCAGACTTACTTGTCCAAGCAAGAGAAACATCATCCTCAGCAAAGGTCTCTGACAGAGTGCTGGAGCAAGCTGCCCAGAGGGCTTGTGCAGTTTCCTTCTCTGGAGACTTTCAAAACCCACCTGGATGCATTCCTGTGTGGACTGCCTAAGTGATCCAGCCTTGCAGGACGGAGGTGGACCCGATGATCTCTTGAGGTCCCATCCACCTTCTAACGTACTGTGACTCTGTGATACTGTGAAATGAGAAATACAGAAAGTTTTCCTCAAGTCCCACACAGGATTAAACTGCAAAGAGCAGCTGATGCCAGATGATTTCCATTATCTCTGTTGACCAAGTGCCTTGAAAGAAAGAGAGAGCACCTCCATGCACATCCAGCTCTCCCTTCATCCAGTGCTTTAGAAGTTGCTTTCTTAGAAAATACTTTGAAAGTCTGAATCATTTCCAGAATTTTTAAACCTTGAAACCTTAAACCTCTAAAACCTCAATTTAGTAGTCTGAGAAACACAATTACTACTTCCTCCTCTCTTCTGCTTCCACTGACTTCATTAAGTCCAAAACACTAGATCACAACATATGTGGGTGGACTTTTTCTTCTCACTGCAAGCAAAACACATCAACTGGATCACAACTTGTAATCTTACACCATAAATATTCTTGATTTACAAAATTTGACCCAGGTACTGTACAGATAATTCAAGTCTAATGAATAAGCCCAGCAACTTGCTTGTCATTTTTATTCTTGAATGCAGGCCTTGTGCTCCTTCCAAATGTCTCAGAAAATATGTGACTGTTCAAATCACTGCAATAAAAGTGTAAAATGGACTGTCTAAAATATACTGTCCCTGTAAGTCCATGCTACAACTTACATTTGTTATCCTTGCTAATGTAAAATCATGGGAAGTGAAAAATAATAACCTGGTGTTTCAGGTGCAGACCTGAGAGTGATTCTGACAATAACCTTGTTGCGTTTCACTGTCGGAAAGCTCACTCAGGCAGATTTGATTTACAGGAGAAAGCTGAACACCAACGAAATAAAGGACATTATTCAACGTGGGAAGCAAGACAGAAGTGAATGTTACCTTCCATCAACGAATGTTATTAAACACATCATCTGACACTGAACTTGAAGACAGTAAGGGTGCCTCTAAAGATGAAAAAAAAAAGACATTTGTGTTGCTTCTGTAATTTCAAGATTCACATTTAGCGGTACAGAAGCAGACAACAGAATTTAACTTGAATCACTTTCTGTTTGATACCAGAAGAACCTCAGTCACATAAGGTTGTGTCCCTGCTGTTGCCTCCAAACTCAAGCAGCTCAGTAGCTTCTATAAAACTGGTGGCTAATACAGGAAGGTTGAGAAACAACCCTAAGGTGCCACTTGGTGAAAACCAGCAGGGTGAAAGCTGACCATAAAGCTGATGAAGGCCCCAACTCAGAGGGAGTTGGCAGCCATTTTTACCTACCTCTGCAAAGCAACATTAGCTTCAAGTCTCTGAGAAGCTGCAACCAGAGGACAGGGAACTGCTTGAAAGAGTCCAGCACAAAGCCATAAAGATGCTGAAGGGAGTGGAACATTCCCTTCTGAGGAAAGGCTCAGGAAGCTGCAGCTCTTCAGCTTGGAGACGAGGAGCTTGAGGGGTGATCCTGTTCACATTTATAAAGATGTGAAGGGCAGTGTCAGGAGGACAGAGCCAGGCTCTGCTCAGTGATACCAAGTGATAGGACAAAGGGCAATGAGTGCAAGCTGGACCACAGGAGATTCAACGTGAGCAGGCTGCCCAGATAGGTTGTGGAGTCTCCTTCACTGCAGATGTTCAAACTCCCCCTGGCTGTGTTCCTGTGTGACCTACTCTTGGTGGCTCTGCTCTGACAGGAGAGTTGGACTGGATGATCTTCTCAGGTCCCTTCCAACCTCTACCGACAAGATGACCTTTCAAGGTCACTCCCAATCCCTAACATTCTGTGATTCTGTGACCTCCCCAGGTTCACCCCTCCATGTTCTGCTTTGCAAAAGCAAATTTTACTCCCTCTGTCTTTAGAGGCAAGAAAAACATTTACAATGAGATGAGAGCTCCAGGTCCGTAATTTTATTGTCCTGGTTTTGGCTAGGACAGAGTTAATTTTCTTCCTAGTACTTGGCAGAGTGCTGTGGGAGAACAATGTTGGTAACACTGATGTTTTAGTTGTTGGTAAGTAGTGCTTATCACAACTCAAGGATTGTTCAACTTCCTGTGCTCTGCCCACGAGGAGGTGCACAAGCAGCTGGGAGGATGCATGGCCAGGAAAGTTGACCCAAACTAACCAAAGGGATATTCCATACCACAGGATGTCAGGCCCAGTATATAAAGTAGGAGGCAGCCTGGAGGCCTGCTCAGGGCCTGGCTAGGCATGGAAGTGGGGAACAATTGCATCATGCACCACTTGTCTTTCTTGGGTTTTCTCTCTCTTTCCTTACCTATTTTCATGCTAATTGTTCCTTTATTCCAATTATTCAACTGATCTTATCTCAACCCACAAGTTTTACTGGCTTTTTATTCTGGGAGCAGGAAGGAGTGAACAAGCAGCTGCATTGTGCTTAGCTGTTGGCTGGGGTTAAAATACAAGATCCAGCTAAGAAAACTCCAGGTGAGATTTTACCACCATTGCAAAGAGGAGCATGGAATCATAGAATTGTTAGGGTTGGAAGGGACCTCAAGGATCATCCAGTTCCAACAACCCTGCCATGGCCACAGACACCTCACACTACATCAGGTTGCTCACAGCCACATCCAACCTGGCCTTCAAAACTTCCAGGGATGAGGCTTCTACTACCTCCCTGGGCAACCTGTTCCAGTGTCTCACCACCCTCATGGGGAAGAACTTCTTCCTCACATCCAATCTCAATCTACCCATCTCTACCCCCTAGTCCTACCATTACCTGATATCCTAAAAAGTCCCTCACCAGCTTTCTTGTAGGCCCCCTTCAGATACTGGAAGGCCACAATAAGGTCTCCTCAGAGCCTTCTCTTCTCCAGACTGAAAAGTCCCAACTCTCTCAGTCTGTCCTCATAGGGGAGTATCTCCAGCCTTCTAATCATCCTGGTGGCCCTTCTCTGGACATGCTCCAGCACCTCCAGATCCTTCCTGAAATAGGGACTCCGGAACTGGACACAGTGCTCCATTGCTTTGGTTTAAAAATAAATAAAAAACAAAATAAAATCTGACTCATGTAGTTAATAAAATGCATTCTTGTGTCAAGTAATAGTATAAACAGGGGATATTTTAATATACCCCAACCCAACAGTAAAGGCAACTAGTCAAGACAAAGACCCATCTGCTAGCAGTGTTAGCCTTATCTGTCAATAGAGAAACCAGTTTTACATGATATGCATGCCAGTCTCTTCCCTTCTTTGTGTGCACAGCTATTTAATCTGTGCACCAAATGCCTGGGATTGCACACATGCTCATTTTTGCCAGGTCCATTCACAGTGCAGACAACCAAAATCAGGCCCTGAATAAATTCATGGTACATTTCTCTTACAGAAACATTTTCCTTCCACTATTCACTGCCCTCTATTTTTCTGCAAAGCCCTTTCCTGATCTCTCTCTGCAATTTTATTTTCCAAGCTTATTTTTAACAGCATTACCTTCATACTTAAAGCATGAAGCATTTCCATCTAAACTCTAAGTACAGGCCCAACCAACATGATGGAAACTGATGCTGGAGTCACACTGCACATACCAAGCAACAGCATTGTCCTCTGGTACCAGCTCATCATTTTTTCTTTCACTGAACTATAAGAGGCTTCAGAGAAAATCTAATGCATACAAATTGCAAGTGTTGCTATTTCTGCACTAATGCCTCTTATTGTATTTATCACCACCAGCTAATGATTCCCTGGCACCATTCACATGTTTATTGCTTTCTCAACAGGCTTTCACTGAAGCCACGAAGGTTTCTCTTTGGTATGGTAGCAGTAATCATCATCTCTTCTTTCCCATTACTCACAAAATTAATGGAATTTATTGCTAGCAATTCACTGACTATCACTTGTACATAAACATAATTCCATTGGGTTTTTCTTTCCTGATACACTTATTTTTTTTAACCAGACAGATTATATACTTGAGTCTTTATGCTGGATTAAAATCAGCACAAGATTCTTTGTCTTTCTTATTGACAGAACAATGGGTACACCTGCTCTGTGCAGTTTTCCTTCTGAGGCCTCTGCTAGGATATCTTCAGTCATTGACCCCTTCATGGCTTCCCATTTGAAATAACCCCATTTGAGCAAGTTCTTTGCATCATCCCTTGAAGAAGGTCACTACCTCAGTGAGCTACAGACAGATTAACCTGGACCCCATCTTTTCCTACTATGTAGAAATCACAGAATCACAGGGGTTGGAAGAGACCTCAGGTGATCAAGTCCTGCCAGAGCAGGATTCACCTAGGGCAGGCCATACAAGAACACATCCAGATGGGTCTTGAAAGTCTCTAAAGGAAGAGACTCCACAACCTCTCTAGGTAGTCTGCTCCAGTGCTCTGTCACCCTCATAATAAGGAAGTTTTTTCCTCATGTTGAGGTGGAACTTCCTGTGTTCCAACTTTTATTCATTGCCCCTTGTCCTATTGCAGACACCAATGGAAAAAGTCTCCCCCTTCTTGACAGCCACCCTTCAAGTATTTGTAAACATTAAGATCCCCTCTCAGTCTTTTCTTCTCCAGACTAAAGAGCCACAGGGATCTCAGCCTTTCCTCCTCATACAGACATTCCAGTCCTTTCATCATCCTCATAGCCTCCATCAGACATTCTAGTATGTCCCTGTCCCTCTTGAACTTAGGAGACCAGAAGTGGACACAGTACTCCAGATGTTGTCTCACCAGGGCAGGGTAGAAGGGGAGGAGAACCTGCCCTGAAATGCCTTCCCCAGCCCAGGCAGGCTTCCTGGTGAGAGATGCAGAAGAACAAGGGTGCTTCTGTGCAGTTTTGGCATAGACGAAAAGTTTCCTTATGGAGACCAGTCTTGATGAAGGTCACGGCAACATGCACACCAAATTCCATAGCACCAGGAGACAGCAAAACTCAAACCAGAAAAGGTGCTTCCAGCACGTTGCACTTACAAGTGGAGCATGGAGACAGCAAATTGGCTTAGTGCCATTAAAAGAAACCCAAACATGCCCATGCTTATTTTCTCCTTTTTACTTTCAGAAGGCATATGGGATAGAGACAGAGAGAAAAGCAAGACACACAGAGAGCCTGCTTGCTGTCAGCTTGCAAGGCACCATCTGCTCTTCAGGAGATAAGCTATGTGCACAATAAATTGAGATTTAAGTTTCTGACTCAGTTAAAAGCAAAACAATGTCAACATGCACCTCTTCAGAGCACATCTGGCACCAGCCTTTTAAACTCTGGGTTTCTAGGAGCCAAAGAAGTTTTAAATCTGCCACAAACTGATATCCAAAAGGTTCCAGAAAGACTCCCCAAAGACTTTTGTTTACTGTGCCACAGCAAGATGACAACAAAACAGTATCAGCATTCCCTATTGTACAATCCATCTTTCCCCTTTTTGCTGATCAATAGCTTTGGGCACCAGAGGCACCAAAGGCCAGAGCAGGCCATTAAGGTATGTTCATTACTGTGAGCCCACTGCAGCAACACAGTGCATGTGCTGGCCACACTCTGGGAGTGACAGGTGACACTGGAACTACACCTGTTGAGGGGGACCTAGAGGCAAACAGGAAGCTGCCAGTTCCCCGTTCCCCCAACTGCCTTTTGAGGGAACCATCAACCACACAAGACCAGCAAGCCACCTCATGCAGCCCAGGAGGAAAACCATATCCTGGGCTGCATCAAGAGGAGCATGGCCAGCAGGGCAAGAAAGGAGGTTCTGCCCCTTAACTCTGCTCTTGTGAGACCCCCACCTCAAATACTGTGTCCAGTTCTGGTGACCACGTCATAAGAAGGACATAGAATTGTTGGAGCAAGTCCAGGGGAGGGCCACAAAGATGATCCAAGCGCTGGAGCACCTTTGCTATGAGGACAGAATGAGGGACCTGGGATTGTTCAGCCTGGAGAACAGAAGACTCCAGGGAGACCTTGGAGCTGCCTTCCAATACCTGAAGGGAACCTCCAAGAAGGCTGGAAAAGGACCTTTCATAAGGGTGTACAGGAACAGGACAAGGGCAAAAGGTTTTAAACTGAGGGAGAGTGGGTTTAGACTGAATCTTAGGAACAAGTTCTTCAGTACAAGGGTGGTGAGACTCCAGAATAGGTTGCCCAGGGAGGTTGTGGATGCCTCTTCCCTGGGAGTGTCCAAAGCCAGGTTGGGCTAAGTTGAGAGGTGTCCCTAGTCATGGCAGGGGGGTTGGAGTAGTTGGTCTCTGAGTCCCTTCCAGCCTAAATCATTCTATGATTCAAATAGCAAAGCCCAAGAGATAAGGGCCACTGACAACCACTTTACTAACAGCCCTCAAAACCCATGCTTTGTGCAATTAACACCAGAAATGGCTGTGCTTACTTCCTAGCTTAGTTCTCATGGCTGTACAAGTCATTAGTAGATAATACAGAAGATGCTGCACAGACATAATTAGATTGCATTTATCCTGATATGAAATCACTCAGAACTATATCAACCATGCAAGGAGAACTTTTAGGAGGTCTTTAATCCCCAATGAAAAGGCAAAATGTTCCATTCCCAAGCCATCTCCTTTCCTTCTGATATAGGAAAGGACTTCCCTGCATGACTTGAGGAACACAGACACTCTGTTTCCAGATTCTTCAAGCCATGGGGTGAACAATGCCTTCTTGATAGTGAGTTAGCTTAAAAATCACCATCTCATTAAGTTACCCATGAACAGGAAGCCTTTTCTCACAACATCCAAACCAATGTCGTTGCAACCACTTACAAAAGACACACCTTGTTAAAGAGAATTCAGCCTGATTCAAGGCTGAATGAGACACTTCAGTCCCACAGTATTTTCCCAGAGCAGTTTTCCACAAGCTTTTCATTGGGGCATGTCTCAAGACTCCTTTCACACCTTGGGCTGCAAGCTGAAGCTCATAATGTTTATTATTTTGGCCACAAACACTAAACCTCAGATCTATACTCCGCCAAGCCTGGGAAGTCTGGACAGGTTATGTCCCTTCTCCTAACAAGCATTTTATTTCCTCCTATCTAGAAGGGCACCCATCTTTCATTGGAGACATAAAGCCTCATCATTAAACCAGGTGTCACCTACAGTGCTGGGCTGCCTGATGGAGCACAGACAGGATTTTGCCCCATTTCAATTCACAGTATCTCACTAACACGTTATGCCATGGCATTAACAAACACCACACACAGGTACCCAAACAGGAATGATGTATCTGGCACATTACTGGCTTCAACATAAGGTCAGACACAGCAGTGTTTAACTGCTTTGTGGTGGCACTGCTTTTAAAGCTAGTTGAAGCCCCTTTCCCTCCCCTTCTAAATATAGGATAAGAAAATCCTAACCATAAGCCACCCAAGTGCTTACCATGGTCTCAATTTACTGTGCATATATTCTCAGCCACTTCCTATCCACAAAACCAAGAGCCAGGCTCAAACTTTAATCCTTTGTTTCCTTTGTTTTCACATTAATATTCAGAGCAGGTCAAGCCCAGTAGGTGCAATGAAGACTGTATTAAACCACACTTCATAGTACTACCTAAAGACATAATTGCTATCCTTGAAATATAAGGAGAGCTGACTTTACTTTTATTCTGTTTCAATACATCATGCAAGACAACCCAGCAGCACCCAAAACTTAACCATAAGTTAATCCTTCTCTTACACAGACTGATACTGTTCCATGATATGCTTTTACCATTTCATATACTCCAAAGGAACATATATAAATATGCCTGGAGCAAGAGGGAGAACTGCTCCTGAATGTGGTTCTCTTCATGACCACAATACTGCTGAGTGGGGAGACTCTGAATCAGTCATTTCTTCAACTGCTTTCCACATGAATTTGAGGCACAGAGGTTAAGCAGCTTATTGAACTGAGATTTTACTTGCCAATTAATGAGAATTTAAGCACTTGGTCCATATTTTTCCCCTCAATTAAATAAGCTTTCAGTGACAGAAACAATTAACTAGTTATCAACTGTTTCCTTAAGAAGAGCTGCTGTGACTGTGCATTCCATACTGTGTATCATTCACCTGGAAATTTGCTGTTCTGGATCTACACTATTAGGTTGCACATTCAAGATTAACAATAGCAGCAGTAAGAAGCTTTACAGTAAGTACTTCCTGAGCTTGTTCAGCACTTTCTTTATAAATCCTGTATCTGTACTATTTAATCTGAAGACTACAGCAAGCACCTAAAGAAGCTGGGCATATCTATCATGTAATTCAACCACTTTAAAGAACTTACTGCTTCTTGGGGTCTGAGCAAGCAAACTGCATTTCTACAGTGCACAGAGGTGAGAAGCAGCACACAGAACCCAAAGTCCTGTGCAAAGTTTCCCTGGACCTAACATCCCCAACAAGCATCTCACATTTCTATGAGCAAGCCTGCAAGTATACAGTAACTATTGCACTGCAGGTTGTATTTGCAATGCAGCAAACCTGAAGTGAAAATGCACTTTTAGCAAGGGAGTTCTCATCTAAATATTTATGGATGCTAATTCCATTGCTCTGTTAGTTCAAAGATAAAAGCTAAGTGCCACAGCTTTGCATAACACATCTAGTCTTAAGGGTTGCATTCCATCTCATGCTGGGTTTGGACTACACTTGGTAAAATGTCTGTCTGCTAAGAAGTTTGTTCCAGCCATTAAAAGAACATTATAACAGCAGTTTACACCATTAATTCTTCTCTTAAATGAAGAATTAATTTTACTACATGCCCACTGAAACAAGTATATCCCTGACATAACTATTTGAGCTGTTAATGAATCATTATTATGCTCATTTCTGAGATTTTTCAGTGATTTCTCAGGTTTTTTCCTATGTGTGAAAAATTTTGTGCTGTCCAGAGGTGGTAGAAATAATCATCACCAATGTACTAATTAAATGCACTCAAAACAGTCAGGAGGTCTCCTTCCCTGGGAGTGGGAGAAGCTGGGTCACACAAGATATCAAGATGCCAAACTTTTAAAGGATTTCATTAACAACTGTGCAGCAAAACACCACCCTAAGTCCACCTCTAGGCACAGCGGGAGATTTGGCTTGATCTGAGTCACTGAGATAGATGAGCAAAACATTTCCATCAAATCCTCACTGAAGGAATGAGGTCAGCTGAAATCATTCACAGAACCATTGTGTTCTTTCACATTGAACTGAATTGTCTGAGGAAAGAAACAATACCGAATTGTGGGGCTTCAAACTTGAGAATTAAAACCAGAATGTCCTTTCATTGCTAAAAATATTCAATCTCTGTTTGCCTAAACACAGAATCACAGACTCATAGAATCACAGAATGCTACGGGTTGGAAGGGACCTCAAAAGCTCATCCAGTCCAACCCCCCTGCCAGAGCAGGATCACCTACACCAGATCACACAGGAACACATCCAGGTGGGTTTTGAATGTCTCCAGAGAGGGAGACTCCACAACCCCCCTGGGCAGCTTGTTACCAGTGTTCTGTCACCCTCCCAGGGAAAAAACTTCTCCCTCCTGCTTCCATGGAACTTCCTATGCCTCAACTTCCACCCATTGCCCCCTGTCCTGTCACTGGGCACCACCAAGAGGAGCCTGGCTCCATCTTCTTGTCAAAACACTTCTATCTCATATCTCACCTCAAAACTCAAAGCTAGCACTTTTAAAAGTAGAGATATTATTCCTTCCACTTAAATCTTACCTCAGCCTATGATGAGCTTCCTCCAGCTTTGCCAAACTCAACACATCAATTTATTCACAGGCTCCTGCTGACATTTGGCCCCTGCAACCCTTCATACAGGCATTTCCCTCCTTGCCCTTCTGCACATCTCTGATGGAGGCACCATCCTCCACTGACCATCATCAGGGGACTTGATCTTTCTTTCAGCAAAGAAATTTCCACTTCAGCCTTCTGCAAGACATTTGATATTCTGTCTATCCTCTAACCTTCCTGATTTTACTCATTACCCATGTTAGTAGTCCCTTGACCTTCTTCTTAACATTTCTTTCTTTTCCTCAACTACTGATACACCTTTTTTCTTTTTTTTTGTGTGTGTTTGACACCAGAGAGGCACCACAAGCAGCTAGTGCCTGAAACTGTACCCAGGGAAGGTCTGAAGTTTCAAACAGGAGCTAGATTATTCATTATGCATTAAATATGACTGAAATTTCCTATCTGCTCTGAATACATGGCATCAAAGCCTCCAACAAAAACAGTTTCTTATTAGCCTCTAAGTAAAATTTTTATCCTGCATTATCACAGCAAGTGGCTGAAACCAAAAGAATTTAATAAGCACCTCCCAACTGCAGGTCAGGTTCCTCACTGAGCCCCTAATTGGAATACAGTAAATCCTGCAGCTGAACAAGCTCCACGCCAAGGACAAGTGCATTCTGCCACTTCTGTTTCATGAGGGACAAAACACAAACCAGGTTCCAAGTTTGTTTACTTGTCCTTATCTCTACCCTAGTCCACTGAAACCATTTCTTCACCTGTTTTAGACAAGTCTAGTGCATCTTACACAAGAGAAAACCAACACACAGCAATCCTTTAAAGATTCATTTGGGAATTTTCTACTGTCAAGTCTTACCAATAGCCATCCACAAATTGTGGCATAATTTGCTTTCTAAAACACAAACTTGAAACCAGCCTATGGTCCAAAACAGCTGGCTGAGGAGGCATCAGTGATACAGCTGGTGACGTCCAGCTCTGCTCCATCAGACTCTTCCCCTTCAGCAGAAGGAGGAACAGAATAGCACAGCATAGCATAGAATAGACCTTACCCAACACCAACTCATCACATGGCACCAAGTGCCTCATCCAGTCTCTTCTTAAACACTTCCAGTGATGGTGACTCCACCACCTCCCTGGGCAGCACATCCCCAGGGACAATCTCTCTTGCTGGGAAGAATTTCCTCCTAACTTCCAGCCTAAACCTCCCCTGGCACAGCTTGAGACCATGTCCTCTTTTTCTGGTGCTGGTTGCCTGGGAGAAGAGACCAACCCCCACCTGGCTACAACAACCTCCCTTCAGGGAGTTGTAGACAGCAAGGAGGTCTCCCCTGAGCCTCCTCTTCCCCAGGCTAAGCAACCCCAGCTCCCCCTCCTCATAGGGCTTGTGTTCCAAACCCCTCACCAACTTTGTTGCCCTTCTCTGGACACATTCCAGCATCTCAACATCTTTCCTAAACTGAGAGGCCCAGAACTGGACACAGGACTGAAGGTGTGGCCTAACCAGTGCTGAGTCCAGGGGCAGAAGGACTTCCCTGCTCCTGCTGGCCACACTGTTCCTGACCCAGGCCAGGATGCCATTGGCCTTCTTGGCCACCTGAGCACACTGCAGGCTCATGTTCAGCCTACCATCGACCAGTACCCCCAGGTCCCTCTCTGCCTGGCCGCTCTCCAGCCACTCTGACCCCAGCCTGTAGCCTGCATGGAGTTGTTGTGGCCAATGTGTAGAACCTGGCACTTAGAGACCTCTCTGGCTCCTGCAACTCAGGAAAAAGTCCCAGTGATGTTCTTTCCTGAGAGTGTGGGAAAATGACAACTTCTCACACTGAAGAGGCTGGGGTTTTTTTGGATGCCTGAGTCACCTGTTGGAGCTTAAAACTGTTTTCAGATACAGTCAGAAATGGCCACCCAACCCAAAATTCTGTGAAAGTGAAACAAATACAAACTCAAGGAATCAGGCAAATATTGCAGCTTTATCTTTTCCAAAGAGAAACAAGTGACAGGGGAAATGGAAGCAATCCTACTTTCAGAACCAGGCTCTCCTTCAGGGGATTTTACAGCAACACAAAGGTGCAGAGCAAGTGTGTGGACTGCTCATGTTTGTGACACCCCAGTTACAGGGGAAAATATGTTATCCCAGCAGGGATAGGAGGAGCAAAGTCACCTCAGATCCAAGCCAGGGGAGCCCAAATCAGCACTTGTCATGCCCACAGGATGCTCTTTGGACTCACATCCCACATGTTATGCAAACATCCTGCAAGCATGCACCAGGTGGGCTTCCCCACCGCTGTGTAGATAAATTGTACACCAACAGCATATGCAGCACATTTTGAAGACTAAACTTAAAGCATCCTTCATCTCAAATACACCCCTAAGGAGACCATATGGCATCCCCTTCGCTAGTGTTCCCTCAAGTACTTCTCTGGAAAAAGTGCCTATAGTTCAGGATTGGAAAGAAAATATTGACAAATTGTCTTTGCTGCATAAAATTAATAGCCGGGGGGGGGGGGGGGGAATATGTAGCAAATTCCACTCCCTGCAGTTTGTAAGACTAGGTTTGGGTAACAGCATATTGGTTCCTTTTCTCAAGCCCACACATCATGAAGGAACAGACTTGCTGCTGTCCTCATTTCTCCCCTGCACAGCAAACTCAGACCTGCATGATGCTGGGTTGTTGCAGGCAGCTTTGGGGATGCTGCAGCAGAGGTGCCTGAAGCTTCCCTCTCATCGCACAGCTTCCTCCAATACGATTGCCAAAACCCTGCTTCCTGCACCAATGGACATTTGGGGATGCTCCTTTTCTACTCTGGCACCTCACAACAATAACCAGTACATACCAGCCACCCTTCTGCTGTCTTTTAATCCACATCCATCTCCCATTTTCCTTTTCAAGATCACTAACAGCAAATTTGCTAGCACAGTGCATTCCTTCTGGGTGGTCTTGCCAAGGGGACACTGGAATCGGTGTTTATGACAGTTGGCTCTACTGCTGCATTATCACGGAATGTTAGGGGTTGGAAGGGACCTTGAAAGATCATCCAGTCCAAACCACCTGCCAAAGCAGGATCACCCAGCATCCAGGTGAGTTTTGAACATCTCCAGAGAAGTGAAAAGTGTTTTCCTCATGTTTACATGGAACTTCCTATGCCTCAGCTTCCACCCATTCCCCCTTGTTCTGTCATTGAGCATCACTGAGAAGAGCCTGACTGGCTTTCACATATCTGACAATTTTCCCCCTCCTTTGGAGCACATGCAGGCATTCATTATTGTGGGACCCGGCTTGCTGAATTACTGCCAATGCATATAGCCTGAGTTTATTTACCTAGCTAAGCCTGTGAGCAGGTGATGTTTGTTATTTGCTCCTTGCTCACGTTGCTGACTCACCTTTTACACGATGCCATACACTAAATTTTGAATCCTCACACTGAAGGCCACATCAGGTAAGCACCAAGTATCGCAGAAGTTAGTGTGAAGCCCAGGTGAACACAGGGCTACAGACTGCCCCAGCTGCATGCAGCTTCTGAGCCATGATCTTTCAGTATTTCACAGCTCTTTATACCAGGCAGCAGCTCTAAGGTTTTTGGACTGTTCATTGCCAAGTCAAAGTCCAAGTCATTCAGCACGAAGAAGTTCTGTATCAAACTGAGAAGAAATAGTTTCCCACATTGTGAAGGCTCTTTTAAAACAGCAGCATTGGATAACCATTAAATCACAGCTAATGATTCACAGGAAATGTTTTGGTATAGGAACACAACACTGAAAGGTAATGGACCTCCACTGAGTGAGCACTTTCTGCATGAGAGATGCTTTACCAAGACAGACAAGAGCTGCCAGAAAAACATTTTGAGAAGGAAAGCAACAGAAATCATCCCCACAGTACAGCACAGCAACTACAGCGTTGCAGGGGTTCTTTGTGTGACAGAGGATGAAAGCGCAGGTTAGCTTCACAGTGCTGCACCACTGCGCCGTGACACTATGTCACTGCAACACAACACGGGACATGCAGTACACCACCAGATCCAACCTGGCTCTGTGGATTGTCACTTCCTCATAAAAGACTGTAGAAGCCACCCAGGTAAACACTCTGTATGATGACCAGACAGATAATTTCAGCGCTTTTCCATCAGTGAAGGAAAATATTTCCATCCCCACGCTTTTAGCCAAACTGACTTCCGCTGGCCCTAAGGCTACAAGAAGAGACAGATCTACCTAGTTGGACAGACAGAAGAAGAAACTCCCACAACCAAGCTGTTCTTAATGTCTGATGTTAATTACAGATCTGGTTTTAATGATACAGTGTTTAACAGTGTGAAACAAGAGCCAACGCACAATGGCTCTAAGTAGCAAGGACTCCAGGAAAGAGTGCTTCTGCGGATTCATCCTGACAATTCAGTAAGACACTCATTTCAACTGCTGTTCATGATTTTTACTACTCTGAAATTGATTCTTAGGTAAAAATCACAGCCTAATCATTTACTATTTAAGTTATTTAGAGGAAAAAAGCCAAACAGTATGAAGGGGACACACAACCTCAGTTCAAGATCTGGTGTTCTAGACTGACCAATGAAACCATTAGTGGCAATTGGTTTTAACTCTGTTCTGTCTCAGAAGAAAAAACCCTTTGCACTTCTCAGGGTGATAATTTAGCATTTCCTGAAGAAAACAAAGTTAAGAGCTTAGTTTTCTCTTCTATACCTGCCTTACCTTATTAATTCACTTCTGCTACCTTTCAGTGAGGACATGCCTTAACTCACCCATTTCCTCCATGTACTCACTATCGCTTGATGTTTTATTCACTTCCAACAGGATATGCACCTCAAAATGTTTTATCTGCAATGTTTTAGTACATTTGCAGCTTTACTACATTCTCTCTTTTCTAACGCATCTTTCTTCTCCTCAACATCTGTCTCAACTCTGAAAGAGATCTAAAGCTAGAGGGGAAGCAGCATTTTACAAAGGGTCCAGAGTGACTGGGGCTGTTTTGAAGGAAATCAGATCAGTGCCTCTGCAGCCACCAAACAACACCATCCTAGATCTAGTTGCCCAGTGCAAAGCAATTAGATTTTCCCTGCTGAGCAGCTGCTGTTGTGTTTGCTTTACTGCAGCCTTTTGTGGCTGGTGACTCCATGTGAGGAGCTGCACAAAAACCCTTTAGTGGAAGCATAAGGAGGGACCATGTGCTTAGGGAGGGGTACAGACCATTGGCTTGAACAGAAGCTACGTCAAGCCTATGCAGTATGAGTCCAGACACTGGAACTTGGCAGAAAACTGCTGAAATTCCCTACCAAAAATAAAGGTGTTCACTAGGAGTGAGAAGAGTATCAATCAGCCTAATCTCTGTAACAATTTGGCCCCCCAGGTAGCATGTTGACTTGCTGGAACGTGTCCAGAGAAGGGCAATGAAGCTGGTGAGGGGTTTGGAACACAAGCCCTAGGAGGAGAGACTGAGGGAGCTGGGGTTGCTTAGCCTCGAGGAGGCTCAGGGCTGACCTTACTGCTCTCTACAACTACCTGAAGGGAGGTTGTAGACAAGCAGATGTTGGTCTCTTCTCCCAGGCAACCAGCACTAGAACAAGAGGACACAGTCTCAGGCTGCACCAGGGGAGGTTTAGGCTGGATGTTAGGAAGAAGTTCTATACAGAGAGAGTGATTGCCCATTGGAATGGGCTGCCTGGGGAGGTGGTGGAGTCGCTATCATTGGAGGTGTTCAGGAGAAGACTTGATGGGGTGCTTGGTGCCATGGTTTAGTTGATTAGATGGTGCTGGGTGATAGGTTGGACTCGATGATCTTGAAGGTCTCTTCCAACCTGGTCTATTCTATTCTATTCTATTCTATTCTATTCTATTCCATTCTATTCTATTCCATTCTATTCCATTCCATTCTATTCCATTCCATTCCATTCCATTCCATTCCATTCCATTCCATTCCATTCCATTCCCATCCCAAAAACACAAGCTGTCTTCTCCATTATAAGGTTGTTCTGCCAGTTTACTTTCCCCGGTCTTCCGTGAAGATTAGTTCACACTGTGCTAATTGCTGTACCAAAACCTTTGCACAGAAACAGTCTCTCTTCCAACTAAGTCATAATCTCGACTGATTGAATAGCATAAGCAATTATTAGAAGGGTTGGCATTAGAAAGATTAACCAAGACTGCCCAAGTGGTTACCCACACTGCCAGCTCATGCAGTTGGATGTTTCCACAATACCATTTGCAAAGTGTTAACACCAAAATGCTGCCTTAAATTTACTGAATGAAATGGCCTTAGGGAGTCAGAATCTTAGAGTGACCCTGCCATTTCTGAGCTTTAAGTTGTTAGCTCATGTCTACATTTTCAAGGATTTTAAAAAACTACCATGGCTGCTATATTGTGCTGCAGGCCCCTGCTATAGGCAAAACACACAGAAAAACTTAAGGAGGTAAAACAAAGCAGGAAAAATGAAATCATTTCCCATGTAAACATTTTTTTTCTCCCTTTAGCTGTAAAGGATGTTGTTTTGGACATATCTTTCTTCTTTCATGGAGCAGAAAAGAGACTCACTCAGTAATCCTTAAGACAGGAGGAGACAGCAGCAGCTGTCCTTCTTTTTGAAGCAAGGCAAAAATGCAGTTGAGATGAACCTGCTGCTTTGACAGTCCATGCCTGCTTCTTGCAAGAAAGCAGACAGATGAAACATCTAGAGTAAAAGGAAGCTTGGGCTTCTGCTCGATGCAAACTGCTTTCTTAGACATGGCCTCCTTTCCAGAGTGCCTGGGCTTCACCTCACTCTGAAATCTGGACAACTTGTACCAAACAAGAGTATTTGGGGTACTGTTTTAGCTGCTTTGCAGGCACAAGCTGATAGTGCTAAAAGAAGCTGTCTGTAAGCAGTGTAAACAAAACAGACCTTATGTGAAAAGAAATCAAGCAGAGAGGGATCAAGAGGTAGGCAGGAGTCAGAAGGCATCGGTCTCCAGCAAGTTCCCTGCTGTTAACCTTGCACAAACACCACCCTTTCAGCCACATGGGAAGAAAGAGAAAGGACAGATTCCAGAAGGGTAAGAAAAGAAAGAATGGGATTAAGAAGCAGGTTATGTATCCACAGAGGACAACAGAGAGGAACACAAGTGACCCTGGGCCTGCCAGCCTGATGACAAGTAAGAGAGAAGGGATGTCACCTGTGCCAGAGAGCAGGAAGGAGGTTTGGGTGATCAGCATTATCTGTATTAAACTTAACCTGACAGAGCCAAATGCAAGGAGAAATAGCAGAGATGGATGAACTGGTAGAAGAGGACAGGCAAGAAACAGAGCAAAGTGCAAATAAATCTTCCCTGGAGGACAGCTAAAGCCACACACTATCTGTCCCACTCTCCTTGCCCTCAAGAATATTTTCCAAACAACTATTCTCAGCAATCCCAATACTTTTTCCCTCTTTTAAAACCAGTTCCCATACCTCATCTCCATGATCCTGCATTCTCACGTGCTGAAGGTGGGCTGGCCACATCTGCCAGAACGTAAGCAACCACAACGTTTCATAATACCTGCAAAGCATCTCACTAAGAAACCCTGCACTCCAGCTGCAGCTTTGCACTAACAAATCTAGTAATAAATACAAGTCCTGTTACAAAACTACACAAGGAGGTTCACATGCAATCACAGAGTGTTAGGGGTTGAAAAGGACCTCTGAAGCTCATCGGCAAACCCGTGTTTGAGTTCAGTATGTGTCCATCTGCCTGACAGACATAAATTGAACTCACAGAATCACAGAATGTTAGAGGCTGGAAGGGACCTCAAAAGATCATCCAGTCCAACCCCCCCCCCCAGCAGAACAGGGTCACCTAAAACAGGTCACACAGAACACATACAGGTGGGTTTTGAATGTCTCCAGAGAAGGAGACTCCACCACCTCTCTGGACAGCCTGTTTCAGTGCTCCAGCACCCTCACAATGTTTAAATGGAACCCCCTCTCCTCCAGCTTGCACCCCTTGCCCCTTGTGCTATCATTGGACATTAATGAGAAGATCCTGGCTTCATCTTCCCAACAATCAACCTTCACATACTTATAAACATGAATGTGATCACCCCTCAGTCTCCTCTTCTAGAAGGTAAAGGCACCCAGCTCACTCAGCCTTTCCTATTAAGGGAGATGTTGCACTCCATCTTTGTGGCTCTGTGCTGAACTCTCTCAAACAGTTCCCTGAGGTCCTTCTTCAACTGAGGGGCCCAGAACTGGACACAGTATTCCAGATGCAGCCTCACCAGGGCAGACTAGAGTAAGTGTACAGCTGCTATAGCAGTCCCAGCAACTTTACAGCACATCACAGCCTTCACCCCCTCTGTCACTGTACAAATACAATACAATAAAAAGAAGACAATACAATAATACAATACAATACAATACAACAGGTTGGAAGAGACCTTCAAGATCATCACGTCCAACCCATCAACCAATCCAACCCACCTAAAATACAATACAGTACCATACAGTACAATACAGTACAAAAGAGTACAATACAGTACAATACAGCCCACCTAAACAACTAAAAAAAACCTAAACCCTGGCACCAAGCACCCCATCAAGCCTCTTCTTGAATACCTCCAATGAAGGTGACTCCACCACTTCCACAGGCAGCTGATTCCAGTGGGCAATCACTCTCTCAGTATAGAACTTCTTCCTAACTTCAAGTCTAAACCTGCCCTGGCGCAGCCTGAGACTGTGTCCTCTTGTTCTGGTACTGGCTGCCTGGGAGAAGAGACCAACCTCCGCCTGGCTACAACCTCCCTTCAGGTAGTTGTAGAGAGCAATAAGGTCACCCCTCAGTCTCCTCTTCTCCAGGCTAAGCAACCCCCAGCTCCCTCAGCCTCTCCTCATAGGGCTTGTCTTCCAAACCCCTCACCAACTTTGTTGCCCTTCTCTGGACACGCTCCAGTAAGACAACATCTTTCCTAAACTGAGGGGCCCAGAACTGGACACAGGACTCAAGGTGCGGCCTAACCAGTGCAGTGTACAGGGGCAGAATGACCTCCCTGTTCCTGCTGGCCACACTGTTTCTGATGCAGGCTAGGATGCCATTGGCCTTCTTGGCTGCCTGGGCACACTGCAGGCTCATGTTCAACCTACAATCAACCAGCACCCCCAGGTCCCTCTCTGCCTGGCCGCTCTCCAACCACTCTGACCCCAGCCTGTAGCACTGCATGGGGTTGCTGTGGCCAATGTGCAGAACCCGGCACTTGGATGTGTTAAATCTCATGCCGTTGGACTCTGCCCATCTGTCCAGCCTGTCAAGGTCCCTCTGCAAAGCCTCTCTGCCCTCCAGCAGATCAACTACTGCCCCAGCTTGGTGTCGTCCGCAAATTTACTGATGATGGACTCAATGCCCTCATCTAGATCATCAATAAAGATGTTGAAGAGCATGGGGCCCAGCACCGATCCCTGGGGCACACCACTAGTGACTGGCCGCCAGCCGGATGTGGCACCATTAACCACCACTCTCTGGGCTCGGCCCTCCAGCCAGTTCCTAACCCAACGCAGTGTGCTCCCATCCAAGCCATGGGCTGCCAGCTTGGCCAGGAGTTTGCTGTGGGGGACGGTGTCAAAGGCCTTGCTGAGGTCCAGGTAGACCACATCCACAGGCCTCCCCACATCAACCAGGCGGGTCACCTGATCATAGAAGGAGATCAGGTTGGTCAAGCAGGACCTGCCCTTCCTAAAGCCATGCTGGCTAGGCCTGATCCCTTGGCCATCCTGTAAGTGTGTGTCCTAAACCCAACATTGTATGAAGATAATTTCTCAGCAAGCCCATTTTTATTTTAAATTATGGCACAACCTGCCTAGTGATACCAAATCACAGTTCATGTACAGATTTGCACTGAAACTATTATCCTACAACGGTGATTTTGCATTGTAATAGCTTCATTAGCACAACCTCCAAAGAACAGCTCAAATACTTCAGCCTAATTCCAAATTGTCACCCAATTGTAATGCCGTTGGAGTAGGCTGTCCATGCATTTGCATTGAAATTGGAGTGACAGAATGATCACCATTCATCAAGCCATTTACACTAAGTCTCCACAGACCCACACAGACAATTGTCGCTGGAACTCCAGCATCAGACAGCTTTATAACACTATTTTTCCTTCTGGATTCCTTTTTACACCAATATTAACTCCCTTGCCATAATCCAGATGGAAATCTGGATAAGACTACTCAAGACAGAAGTTATGTTTCCAATTCCAGTGGCAAGGAAGTAGATATTGTAAAGGAATCACAACAAAGCTATTATGCTTCTCAGCTGCTCATTATTATTTCAGCTTTCAGATGCCATTCAGCACCACTGAGTTTTTCTCCACCCTATTATTGTCTTCAAGATCTTTCAGTATTATTTAGATCAACTTCTATGAAGAATCTAGGAAAAAAAGAATTCTCTCTCTCTGGAAGTGTTATGATATGGATAGTTCAGTCCATTTATTACAAGATATACCATAAGCAAAGAAATTCTAAACCCTAGCAGCTGGAAATGCCTGACCACTGCACTGCAAATATCTAACCTGCAGTTTTCCATAATAAGGTACTAAGAGCAAGTGCATTAGCCTGCAAAATGTCACTAGCAGATGGGAAGAGTCTTAAGGGCAGTAATTTCAGCAAACAACCCAGCAAATCTTTACTCCAAACTGCCAAAAAAATAAAAATCAAATTCTAAAGAATTGACCTTATTTGCTTGAGGAACTTCCAGTTAGGCATCTACAGCTGGGGCTTCATGGGACCAAAAAATGTCCCAGGGCTTCATGTCTGTAAAGCAGTGGCCCTGGACAACATGTTTCAGAGTGGCTGGCAAAAACAGCCACCCAGAGACACTACTGCAAAAGGCAAATTTGGCTCTATCTCCTAACAACCTCAGTCAACTGATAAGACTGTTTAAATGCACCTTTAGCCCAAATCTGGAGAAAATTACTTGGTTAGCATCACAGATTCAGTTAAAGTTCAAAATCCATCATTTATGCCAAATACAGGCTGATAATTCACTTTGGGGAATGATATACAAATTATATCTTGTGCCCAGTGCAATCTCAGACACAGGGACCAAGGAGCAAAGAAAGGTCCCATTTCCACTGCACAGAGGTAGATGCTAGCCAGCTTCCTTCCCACACTTTGACTTGCAATACCATCTGCTGACCAACCTCTGCACGTTATCCCACCAACAGCCAACCTGAGAAGATCAGTGTCATCAAACCAGCCTTCACCACATGGTTCCCAAACTATTTGTCATTTCTCCAACAGGACTGATTTGCTACCTACCACCGGCTGCTTTTTTCAGAGGTACAGCATCATTCTGATAAATGAGATCTGGAAATACCTCTGTGGCATGAGAACAACTTCTGGCATCTTCATTGACCAGAGAATGTGACACAACCAAACACTGGGGAAAGCCAGGGAGCACCCAGAAATCATCCCCCGCCTCTCTGCTTGCTCTGCATTAACATAGGGTGCATAACAACCTCCAATACTGAATTTAACACCATTACAAGCTGAGCCAGGTATCATCCACCTGCCTGAGAAGAGGGATGATAACAGGTCCTTGACAGCAGGAATCAGGGCAATCCCCAGAAGACAAGAGGAGGAGGAGGTCGAGGAAAGTAACTCTAGCAAATAATTTGAGCTCTGTTCATCCCAATCTATGATTCCAAGGAAAGAAAAAGAAATGGGATGAGAGATTTCCTGGTTGAGGGAAACTGAATTTAGAGGTTTGCTGTCTGTGGGTGCTTCCAGCCAGAAGCAGACAGAATAGAACAGATCACAGTGGTCAAATTAGGGATTATCCAGCTCTATCTAGCTACTGCCTCTTAGCCTAAGAAACACATTATCCTCACATAGTCATACCCAGGATAACAGCTCTGTCATTTAGAACAAAAAGACATTTTCTTTGAATTTCATTTTAGCCTCCCACTTCCAACTTTATTTACAAAATTGTGGTCAAATGAATCATTCTCTAACAGACAGGAGAGAGAACTGCAAGCTAGCACTCCTGGGTTTTATTCCCAGCCCTGTCAGTGTCTCACTACATAACTTCTAGCAGTCAATAAATCTAACTGTGCTTTAATTTAATAATCTATAAAGTGGATGTATTGCTCACTTAGCTTCACTGTCACCCAGTGAAATCAGTTAATATTCAAAGAAGTACTTTAAGATTCACAGATAATAGGATATACTTTGTGTGGTCTCATTTGAGTATTTAAACTGGAGCTCTACCAATGATATTTCCCAGCATTAACAAACTCTGTCCTACCTGATCATGACTAAATCTGATATAAATTAAAACGCCTTAAATACTGCCAAAGGGATTCAAGAGAGTGGCACAAGCGCTCTGTGAAGCTCCTGTAGCTACAGAGCACCATCTAGTGCCACATAGAACTTCTCTCTCCCATCCCTCTGCTCCTCTACAGCTACATTACTTTTCTCCTGTATTTCTACGGTAGTAACAGCCAGGGTGACAGATAAGAACCTTATCATTTGGGAAAGTTGACCAACATGTAACAAAGGTCTTCCTTGAATGTATCTCAGCAAATGATATAATATCGTCAAGGGCAAAGTTGCTGGGTTACTCACTTCATAGAATCACAGAATGCTAGGGGTTGGAAGGGACCTCCAGAGATCAAGTCCAACCCCTCTTCAAAGCAGGGCTACTTAGGGAGGGTCACATGGGAACACATCCAGGAAGGTTTTGAAGATCTCTAGAGAAGAAGACCCCACAACCTCTCTGGGCAGCCTGTTCTAAGGCCCCATCACCCTCACAGCTTATTCTCATGTTGAGTTGGGGAGTTTCCTGTGACTGAGTTTACATCCATTGCCCCTCCTCTTATCACTGGGTATCACTGGAAAGAGACTGGCCACATCCTCCTGACAGTCAGGATACCCTTCAGATATTTGTAGACATTTATAAGGTTCCCCTGTCAGCCCTCTCTTCTCTGGACTAAACAGCCTCAGGTCTCTCAGCCTCTCCTCATAAGAGACGCTCCAGTCCCTTAACCATCCTTGTAGCCTTCCATTGAACTCTCTCCAGCAGTTCCCTGTCCCTCTTGAACTGGGGAGGCCAGAGCTGCACAGTATTTCAGGTGCGGTCTAACTAGGGCCAAGAACCACACTGAAATCTGGGTTTGAGTGACTTCAATCAGAGAATAATTACAGATTTCCAAGGAGTTTTCAGCTTCTTTTCACACAGATCCACAAATACACCCACCACAAGCAGCAAAGAAAGGATCCTTGGTAAAATGGAGGGAAAACAACATCATACCCCTTCCAGTGAAAGCTTCTCCTACAGTGAACCAGAGTAGCACATCAGAATGAGGACCTAACACAGTACCATGGCAGCTGCTGAAGGTCATGCAGAAGAGCCAGCATACCACAGTATGAAGTGACAGCTCAGCCCCCAAGAGCCAGTGACAGTTACATCACAGCAAGAAATGAGTACCCAGCCTGCCTGCATCAGACACAGAGCTTGTAACATACTGAGCACAAGCTCTATGAGGAGAGGCTGAGGGAGCTGGGATTGTTTAGCCTGGAGAAGAGGAGGCTCAGGGGAGACCTCATTGCTCTCTACAACTACCTGAAGGGTGGTTGTAGCCAGGAAGGGGTTGGCCTCTTCTCTCTAGCAACCAGCACCAGAACAAGGGGACACAGTCTCAAGCTGCACCAGGGGAAGTTTAGGCTCGAGGTGAGGGGGAAGTTCTTCACTGAGAGAGTGATTCGACATTGGAATGGGCTGCCTGGGGAGGTGGTGGAGTCACCGTCCCTGGAGGTGTTCAAGAGGGGATTGGATGTGGCACTTGGTGCCATGGTCTAGTCATGGGGTCTGTGGTGACAGGTTGGACTCGATGATCTTCGAGGTCTCTTCCAACCTTGGCAATACTGTGATACTGTGATATTGCTTCTGTAGTGATGTATTTACACCTATCCTTCCTAGAACAAGGCCAGGTGCCCACCTCAGCCCAATCTGTGCAAACTAACAGGAGAAGGTTCCTTTCATCTTCCTCCAGCCCACAAAGGATAACAGAGCAGGGCACACACAAAAAAAAAAAAAAAAAAAAAAAAAAAAGTGGGCAGAGAGGGGTCAAAAAAATCTCAAGGAAGTGGTTCAAGAGCTGTTGCAAAGGTTTCAAAGCTGAGAGAACTAAAGGATTGAAAAGTTTCATTTGTCAAAAAGGGTAGCAAGAAACAAGTAACCTGATTACAGCACATATCAACAAATGGTTTGGCTTGGAAGGAACCTCCAAAGGTCATGTAGTCCAATCCCCTAAACTGAGCAGGAACATCCTCTTCTAGATCAAGGCTCATAGCCTTGTCAAACCTGACCTTGAACATGGAAACACTGATCAGTCCCTGAAAATACTGCAATGAAGCATCATTTTACTCATCTTCTGGTGACATCTCCTGTGGCCCAGAAACACTCCTGAACCACACCCTGGCAGCTCAGCATCTCATGACTCATGGGTCT
Organism: Colaptes auratus; assembly: GCA_015227895.2. NCBI lineage: Eukaryota > Metazoa > Chordata > Aves > Piciformes > Picidae > Colaptes > Colaptes auratus. Next base: position 42,749,102 of record CM026886.1, on the reverse strand, counting down.
CATCTTCAGCACGTGAGCTGTGGTGGCACCTCTGCTGCTCTAGCTATTAAACACTGAAGAAAACAAGCTGAAGCAGGCAAGCTTCAAGTCTTGAGATAAAAAAAAATACACCATCAATACATGAGCAGTAGCTCATCTGAAGAACACTGCTAAGCTCAACACTTTGAATTTCCAGTGGTCTTCACTTTGAGGCCCTTCTTTAACACAGAAGCACTAATGTTTAGCAGAATTCTTCCCAGGAGATCCCACTTTCCTCTCAAGTGTTTTAACAAGCTCACAAAAACTAGCAAATGAGAACAGGCATTACCAAGGTCTGCCAACATGACACCTCTGTGCAGCCTTTTTGTGCTATGATAGATGCCTGGAGCCCATTTGATGCAGATCACATCCTCTGGAAAGCAGCCTTGATTGATCACATTTGCAATGTCAAGATGGCTGGTCCCTATCACAACTACTGCCTTCCAGACGATTTAGTTTTTCTGCCAGTCATCATCCTTAGTTAGGACACATGGCTGCATGCTCCTCAGTATGCAGAGCTCCCTGATGTACTGAGCACAGCCCACAAGAGACAATCACACTGAGCCAGAGCTGCAACAACTTCTATACTTGACCCTGGGAGAGTGAAATGAAAACATCACACAAATATCATGGAATCATAGCATTGTTTTTGTTGGAAAATACCTTTTAAGATCATCAAGTCCAACTGTTCTCTAACTCTACCAAGTCTAGTGCTAAATCACAGCCCTCAGTACCACTTCTCTGCCTCTTTTAACCACCTCCAGGGATGGGAATTCAACCACCTCCCTAGGGAGCCAATTCCAGTGTTTCAGAACCTTTTTGGTGAAGAAGTTTCTTCTAATATCCAACCTAAACCTCTTCTGGTGCAACTCAAGGCTATTTCCTCTCATCCTATCACTTGTTACTTGGGAGATAAGACTGGCCCCTACCTTGTTCCAACCTCTCTTCAGGCAGTTGTAGAGAGTGAGGTCTCCCCTCACCCTCCTGTTCTCCAGACTAAACAAGCTCAGTTCCCTCAGCTGCTCCTCATAAGTCCTTGAGTACTGTTTGTCAGAGAATGAGTCCATGAGCATTTCTTGTTGAGCAGAGCCTTGCATGCATGCAGGAGCACGTGTGCACACATCCACTTGCAACAGAACACATGCTCTACGTGGAAAAGCAATCAGCTTAACAAGAATGGACTTTTGGGACTTGTCCAGCAAAGAAAGGACAGTCAAGTAAGGGAGAAGTCTGCAAATAAGGTTATTTACTAAGGCATGGAGAGGGCTTCAGCTTCTGTAACCAAGGAAACTTCATCCCATCACAACAGACATTTTCCACCCAAGATTGTTTGGTCAATTGAGCCACAATATGCAAATACAAGGGAAGCAACAGTGTGGATGGGAGCATTAAATAGCCTACAGGTATTAAGTGGCATTTTGGATTCCCTGCATTCCTGTGATAGGCTGTGCAAGTGGAAACACAGAGAACCAGGGAAGAGAGACTGGGAATCCTCATGCACATACAGATGGAGCTGGGAAAGCCCAGATGGGGGGAGACCCAAAACACTTGGCATCCAAGACCCTTTCTCCTACAGATACCACAGGAAGAAAGTTGGAGGGGGACTTTCTGATGCCCCCACCTCCATAGCCACGATCACACAAATATCCCTTTTAACAACCTTCATGAAAACACAGCCACTGAAGATAAAAGTCCTGCAAGCTGTGGTGTGTAACAGTACTCCAGTCTCAAACTGCACCTTTTGGCACTCTGCAGCAATAGGAAGTTTCTAATACCAAGTCTGCACTGAGAGCAAAATCCCAAATTTATGAGATGGTCAGGTGACAGCAGGTCCTACAAGATATTATCCTATAAGTAAAAGCTCTCAGGCTTAATACTTAACATTTAGCTCTGGATGTCAGCTTACACTTCAAGAAGTGAGAAAAAATAGTCAATGATGCCTGTTTCAAGCCCCATAATACATCTGACTCTTTGAATCCCTTTCTTGGCTTGGTTGGTGTGTGGGTTTGGTATGGGGTTTCTGTTGTTGTTTTGTGGGTTATTCTAAGCAAAAGCTAGTGATCAGTGAAATTGAGAGGATATGTGTCAAGAAGCTGGGGTTCCTTAGCCTGGAGAAGAGGAGGCTCAGAGGAGACCTTATTGCTCTCTACAACTACCTGAAGGGAGGTTGTAGACAGGCAGGGGCTGGTCTCTTCTCCCAGGCAACCAGCACCAGAACAAGAGGACACAGCCTCAAGCTGCACCAGGGGAGGTTCAGACTGGATGTTACGAAGAAAATCTACACAGAGAGAGTGATTGCCCATTGGAATGTGCTGCCCAGGGAGGTGGCAGAGTCACCACCATTGGAGGTGTTTAGGAGGAGACTTGATGGGGTGCTTGGTGCCATGGTTTAGTTGATTAGGTGGTGTTGGGTGATGGGTTGGACTCAATGATCTTGAAGCTCTCTTCCAACCTGGTCTATTCTATTCTATTCTATTCTATTCTATTCTATTCTATTCTATTCTATTCTATTCTATTCTATTCTCTAAGCAAAAAGTAGCACAGCTCCAAGACCACAGAAATCTGCTCTGCCAAATGACATGCACTTAGGTGCATCAAGTGCAAGGGTGCAGGCTATTTTAGAAAGAGATTTCTATGATACAGAGCAAAATGGTACACAAAAAAGCAATGGGTTTGTCAAACAGTTTAGAGCATTTTTTTAAAGGCTCATCTGCAGACTCATCTCTGCTTCAAAGCCCTGATCTCAGAGATATTTTGTGCCTTTTTATTTTGTTACCAATATATATTGCCAGGTATTGTCCCCTGGTTTAATATTGCTGCCATTTCAGATTGTTTATAGACACAGCACTGCAGGAATACAAACTGAATCTGGCCAGCTCAGCACTGATTGGCATTTATCTATTCCCTTGAAGTTTGAGTTAGCCGGCTCTGTGTGGTAGGAGGGATGGCTTTGTCTGCTTGTTAAGCAGGAACTACTGTTCCAGGAGCCTCCTAACTAGGCTGTGTATGCTTCAAGCTAAGGTATAATAAGGATATAAGTGTGCATGGCACATACCTTTGTGACTTCTGAGCAGCATGAAGCCATCACAAACCTGGGGCTTGGTAATGGCCCTTTCAGGGTCATTTCAAATACACAAACACACAGCGTGGTCCATGAGCTGCCTGCACCAAGCCACTGCACTGGAAAATGGCACACATCCTTCCCCAGCACAGACCACAGCACACATCAGGGAAGATGGCATCCCTCAAAACCCTTCAAAGCATCAAAGCCACAAGCATGACATTGTAGGAGTGCCAACATCCCAGTGCAGCAAGCAGAAACAGCCAGTTATGTTCTTACAACAGTTATGCATGCAGCATGACCCTTATGCCACCTTATGAGCCACCTGGTGAATGTGGGGCAGGCTGAGGATGTAGTCTACCTGGACTTCAGCAAGGCCTTTGACACCGTTCCCCATATCAAACTCCTGGCCAAGATGTCAGCCCATGGCTTGGACAGCAGCACTCTGTGCTGGGTTAGGACCTGGCTGGAGGCTGAGCCCAGAGAGTGGTGGTGAATGGTGCCACATCCAGCTGGCAGCCAGGCACCAGTGCTGTCCCCCAGGGATCAGTGCTGGGGCCCATCCTGTTCAATATCGTTATTGATGATCTAGATGAGAGGATTGAGTCAGTCATCAGTAAATTTGCAGATGACACCATGTTGGGAGCAGGAGTTGATCTGTTAGAGGGTAGAAGGGCTCTCCAGAGGGACCTTGACAGGCTGGACAGATGGGCAGAGTCCAACAGGATGACATTCAACAAGTCCAAGTGCTAGGTTCTACACATTGGCCATAACAACCCCATGCAGTGCTACAGGCTGGGGTCAGAGTGGCTGGAGAGCGGCCAAACAGAAAGGGAGCTGGGGGTACTGACTGACAGCCACCTAAACATGAGCCAGCAGTGTGCCCAGGTGGCCAAGAAGGACAATGGCATCCTGGCCTGCATCAAGAATAGTGTGGCCAGCAGGAGCAGGGAAGTCATTGTGCCCCTGGACTCTGCACTGGTTAGGCCACACCTTGAGTCCTGTGTCCAGTTCTGGGCCCCTCAGTTTAGGAAGGACATCGAGACACTTGAATGTGTCCAGAGAAGGGCAACGAGGCTGGGGAGAGGCCTTGAGCACAGCCCTGTGAGGAGAGGCTAAGGGAGCTGGGGTTGTTTAGCCTGGAGAAGAGGAGGCTGAGGGAAGACCTTATTGCTCTCTACAACTACCTGAAGGGTGGTTGTAGCCAGGAGGGGGTTGGTCTCTTTTCCCAGGCAACCAGCACCAGAACAAGAGGACACAGTCTCAAGTTGTGCCAGGGGAAGTTTAGTCTGGAGGTGAGAGTTGTTAGCCATTGGAATGTGCTGCCCAGGGAGGTGGTGGAGTAACCACGCCTGGAGGTGTTCAAGAGGGGATTGGATGTGGCACTCAGTGCCATGGTTTAGTAGTCATGAGGTCTTGGGTGACAGGTTGGACTTGATGATCCTTAAGGTCTCTTCCAACCTTATTGATTCTATGATTAAACCAGGAAACTGAGCTGTGCAGGAGTTTCACTTCAAAAGCCACAACCTCGACAGTGACTCTGGGTTAGCTCACAGAGTGACCCACTTGGTACTCATCCAAACAGCACGAGCTTCAACAAATCCTTCCAATCTAATTTCAGCTTTGGCTAATTTTAAAGCAAATCTGAACCTTCAAGGGGCATGCAGCTGCATAGGACTCATGCTTCCTATTATCAGGATGGGAAGTGAGCCAACACAGCTGCTCAAAATGTTAACAATAAAACATGAACTTGAGAAAGCAAGAAAAAGCCCAGTTACTAAGCCTTGCACCTTTAGGAAATCAGATGCTTTTTGTTGCAGCCTGAAATGGATGAGGACTGTCAAAGGATTTTCAACACTCAGAAATACAAGGTCTGGGTGTTGGTACAACCATAATACAACAAGGAAACTCCCCAACAAATATCCTGCCAGAACAGCAGAAAATGTGTGCAAGAAATAGCAGAAGTCTGCATTTCCAGCAGTTTCATACTGGGTCCCCCTTTCAGTGTTAACAGGGGAGTCACACCAACTGCTTCAAACCACACTTCACCATCACGCTTCGTTGTGCTCTGACAACAAGTGGCATTTGGATTCCAGAGTTTCCTGATATTTTGAGAGTAGGCACAAAGCAGAAATAACCACTGCTCCAACCCAAAGGCATGTGTAAGCAAAGGGCAAGCCCAATGACACAGAAACAGGCATGAGGACACCCCACAACTCAGGCTATTTGAAGAAGAGCAATACTGAGCCTCCTGCTAGGAAGTACTTTTCTGTCATTTCTGGCTCAGGGATTAGAGATCTTCCTTGCAGCATGATGTGAAAAGTGTTTTCTTTGAGGTCTCCTCTATAGGCAGATGCCTCACAAGATTCTTGCCAGCTCGGGGCTTTAAGCTGCTCCTTCAGTGCCACTGTGGTGGCTTGCCCAGCTGCAAGGCACAGCTGTGAGCACAAGCCTCCCCTTCACAAGGGAGCTGCTGAAGCTCGGTTTTGGAGAGATGAAAGCCAGCTCCCAGGCGGTGATGTGGCAGGAGCACACTGGCTTCATCCTTAGGCCTCAGCTGACAAAACAGAGCTGGCATACAGCACTCACGAGTGTGCACTGTACTACAGCACGGTCCAAGGAGAGGTTAATGAAGATCACTTCATTTCCTTTGGGATTTCCACAGTGAGGCAAGGCTGAGCAATAAATATCTCTGGATGTGATATCAAGCATGAATATCAGCATCTCCAAGTAGCTAACCTGGACTTGCACCTTTCAGAGTGGTTTGGGTTCTTTTTGTTGTTGTTTTGTTTTCGGGGGTGGGGGGGGGATGGGGGTGTTTTGTTTTACCAGCACAGAACAAAGCCTCTCTCTACCTTTATGGCAAAATAATCAATGCCTGCTCATTATTACACGGCAGGGGAGGAAAAAAGGAACACATTGTTTCATCTGCAAATTCCTACCACTGACATTTACTTCTTTCCTTAAAAACATACATCTCAGTGGTCAGTCTAGAGGGATAGTAATTTCCTCCTGTAAATGCATTACCCTGGCGTAGCCTGGCTTCCTAGAAACAGAGCCAGATTCTGCTGACAAGTTCTTCTGAGGTTGCCTACATCTGCACAGAGCCACAAATCTTTCTATTGTAAGTGAAGTCTTCTGGTACAAATCCATCTACTGCTCCATGCAATGGTAGTTTCTTCAGCTACACCCAGCCCCAACAAAGTGGAGGGAGGCTCCCCAGCTTCCACCCAGACTTAAACATATGTGTAAATAATGATAGAGCCACAGTATAGGGAATAAAATCCACTCAAGCTCTGAAGAGGAGATACAGACATGTTGGCTTTAGAACTGCAGGTACAAATCCTACCACCAAAAGCTGAACTTTCAGAACAATGGTTTTTTTTTCATTCCAGACATTTTCATCTTTTTTAGTAGTTCTTTGCATTCTCTGCCAGGTTGTTAAGAGGACTTGTAACCAAGATGATCTCATTCAAGGTATTACAGAAGTATTTTTCCTTAACGTTACCAGCTTCTTGTATCTATCCAAAGATTGGACAGTTTCCTACCTTTATTTCATTCTTCTTTCAGCAAGCAGCTTTGAGAGAAAAAGTTTCTCTGACATCAGTTTTTCCCATTAACTAGCACACAAGATGAACCAAGATACAGACACCAGTAGCATCCCATACCCAGAAATACACTACAGAAGCAGCTGTAACATGCACCCAAGTTTTAAGTAACAATATGAGACTGTCTGCAAGGTACTGACTTGCAATTCTTTTTCTCACAACAAGCAATTTTCCTTTAAACATCTACAGCCACAGCAGGCATAGTAGCAGCCACTTTACTGCCTGCTTTAAGAATCAAATTACACCTGAGACAAGACCCACACTGCAACACTCCTAGGATATTAAACCTTCAAACCCAGCCAGCCCCCAGAAGTAGGCAAAGGCTGAGAACACACACCAGGTTGTGGACACTGCTTTTTCCTTTACATAAGGAGGAGACTGACCAATCAACCCAGAGCTGCTATTCAAAAGATCAGTCAGCTCTCAAGCACTGACTTGTCCCATGCCCCTAAAGTAATCAGATTTATGAGCATGCTTCATGCATAGTGCAGATGTGGCAGAAGACAAATTCAACAGTCCTGTGGGACCCAGAAAATGAAACGCTGCTCTTTGCATGTAAGAACATAGGGTGAATCTGTCCCTAGTCACCCCCCTGGCAGATGATGCAGCCCTGAAGTGCTTTTCCTCTGAAACATATTCACCATCCCTACTGCATCCCAACAGCATGTGTATCACCACAAGTTCTGCTGGGACAGTTTGTGAAACAGATATTCCAGCAGTTTACATACACAGCAGCTGTAAGCAACTAGGGCTTACCTCTGAGGTTTAGGGATTTTCCATCCCTAAACAGCATCTAGAGCAATAGAAATCCTGGTAAAACACAGAAACAACTGAAGCACACATGCACACTTATAGAAAATAGTCTTAGCAAGAAATAAAGTCTGAAACACTTAAACTCACCACAAAACCCCCTCTGAGTTAGCACTGTCGTCTCCACTAGCAAGTACAGTGTGGAGTCCAAGACTCTATTTTGCTGGTAGCTCTGGAAGCAGATAGAGATTCATTCAGGCAATCACACAAAGTGAGTAACTATCCTCAGTGTTGGGACTCAGATGCAATATAACATTTTCCATCAAGACATACAGCTAACAGTACTGCTCAGGAAGTGCTTTCAGTGCTTTGCTACTGCTGTTGAGAGACTCAGATTTATAATAAACTGGTTAAAGGGAACACCAGTTCTGCTTCTCTCTTAAGGGCCACTCCATAATTTCAGAGTGAATCATCTCTCTGCATTTTATGTGCAAACAGGAGCCCACATTACTACCAGGAGCAAGAGTGAACACATGTAATGGCTCACAAGAAAAGAGTGAGAATACCAATTTAAGTGGAAGCAAGCATCTTGCCCACCAGCATGACAGGTTGGAAAAAGCTGTACTGAAATAAGGCAGGAGCTTCTAATAAACACCCTAGACTGTCACAGTCTGATTAGCACCTTTCAGTTTGTATTTGACTAGAAAATTGTAGTGAATGCTTGGTGTGAATATGCTTTGAGGCCACTATTCAAGAGCAATGAAGCAGTCACAAGTTGTACCGCTAAAGTCTCGTTGGCCTTTCACAGCAGTTTGGGATTTTGTAATCCCCAGACCTAAAAAAGTCTTCTAGGAGGTCCTTTATGACTTACAGGTTTGTTTCTCAAAGACTGAATACTTACTTGTTAAAAACAAAATGATGGATATGGGTTAGAGCTACAGCAGACATGTAGAGCTAAAGACACCTCCAGGGACACCTGGCTTTGGCTGCAGCAACTTAACCTTGCACTTTTGTTTAAGAGCAGTCACATATGAAAACAGCCTGTACTCAAGGAAGCCCAACAGAGCCCAACTCATCCCAAACACATCCTTCTCCTGACAGAGGAATCATAGAACAGTTGAGGATGGAAGAGACCTTTGAGAACATCAAGTCCAGCTGCTCACTTAGAGCACCACTACTGCTATGTCACTACCACTAAACCACAGAAGGACCATCACAATAGGCTCAAGAGCAGCATTTCTGCAGCAAAGAAAGCACCTCTCCTATTCTCTTGCTGAATTTGGAGCATCAGAAGATGGCAATGGCTCACCTACCAGCTCAAGAGGATCAGGAAAAGGCAGTGGCAGCTGCAGAGGCCCATAGTAAGACAGCAAGCAAAAAGCTGTGTCCCAGGGTCCTGCACACGTAGCAGGTTGCAAGGCCAATGACTTGGTTTTGGAGCCAACTCCAAGGACAGAAGTGACTTTCCTAAACCCTGTGCATTTACTGCTCTCTAAAAGGGACTGTCAGTGAAGATTTATTTTGTATTTAAGTGAAGAACATGCACCTCCTGTGGAAATAATACATGGCACACATTCAGCAGCATTCATGGTTTGATGTTTGCAAAGTTCAAAGAACTTTCTACAATTCTCCACGGGTCTGTAGAGCAACACCAGTGACTTCCATCCTTGCATTAATAGCTTAAAGCCCAACCATCCGCTACTAAATGAGAAGCAGCTTGATTCAGGCAGCGAAGACATAACCTTGCTGAGAAGTTCAAGACACAAATCTTAAAATAGTTTCATTGCTTCAGGTTATGTTTTTTCTTAAAGATTGCTGCCCACATTTCCACGCAGATTAAAAACAGGCAGAAGGACAACAGGAAAAAAAAAAGCAAGCCCGCAAAAGGACACTGCGCACGGCCTTCCTTTAACACTGCCACACAGGCTGACTCAGAATCAGTAGGTAGAGCCCTCAAGGGCAGACACAGGGCTGCACTTTTCTACTAATCAGCCCCAGGTGCCCTGACAGCTCCAGCACAGTCCTTTCACATCTGTCAGGCTGCTCATGGGAAGCTGGAAATGAAAAAACTCTGGCACGAAAAGCAATTGCTGAATTGGTAGGGGAAAAAAGGCCAGCCTCTCCTCCCACAGAGCTCCAAACTCTTGCTGTTAATCCTTCCTTTCAGGGAGGGTTACATTCCCATCCACTGCCACCTCCTGCCCACCCTGTGTCCAGGACTTCACAGTGGGATTTCTTTACTGCTGTCCTCAGCAACTTTACATCTCAACTATTCCTCACTTCCCACCCTGACCATTTCAGCTAGAAACAGCAGGCAGCTCCACCACCTCATCACTACTTCTGTTTTACCAGTTATACCTTTTTTCCTCCAGCCTCCTCAGGTTTTCCCCACTGACCTTTCTTACCCTTCTCTTATTCAGTAACACACACTGAAAGGCACAAAATCTGCCTAATGAACATGAGCAGAGTCAAGAGCCAAAATTAGGAGCTTCATTCTGGAAGTAACTGTTAGGAAAAACTCCCTGAGTACTCAAACCCTCAGGCTACATTTCCTAGTGACATTTCTACCATAGCTGTCAGAAAGGCTGATCTATGCTCTATGGAGAGCTTGTTCAGCTGTACAGAGAGACCCGAGCAGTAAAATGGCTTTTTAAATCTCAGATTCTCACAGCAGGAGAGGGCTGGTAACAAATGGCAAATGAGAGATAACTGCTGGGTGACCATCTTATGTCTTAGTACAAGAAGTGACCCTAGTTCTTCTGGGACCATTTTCTGCCCTCCAAGCTGGAGACAAAAAGATACCACTTCATGTCTTGGTACAACACAAATTTCACAGAGACTGGGGAAATCACTGACATGTCCAGGTCACACAGCCCTTGCTCAAGCCACATCTTCTGCACACGTTGGTCCCAGTGAGCCTTTCCACACCTGCATTCATCTGCAGGATGCTGCAGCACAGCTGAGTCTAACGGCTCTTAAACTTCTTTGTTAGCACTGCCCCACAACCCAGGCAACCAGCAACAGAACAAGAGGACACAGTCTCAACCTGTGCCAGGGGCAGTTTAGGCTCAAGAGGAGGAGAAAGTTCTTCACAGAAAGAGTAATTGGACATTGGAATGTGCTGCCCAGGGAGGTGGTGGAGTCACCATCCCTGGAGGTGTTCAAGAAAGGATTGGATGTGGCACTTGAAGCCATGGTTTAGCTAGTCCTGAGGTGTTAGGTAATAGGTTGGACTTGATGATCTCTGAGGTCTTTTCCAACCTGGTTGATTCTATGATTCCATTAAGCAAGCCCCATCTGGCCCACCTCACCACCAGGACACAGGTGGATGGCTGCATGCAGGAGATGTCAACTTCAGGCCTGTCACATTCCCCTTATTCTGTTTCAAATAAAGCATTCTTTTCAAGGTAAAAATCACTGCTTCAGGGAACTCAGATTTCAATTTTCTTTTCACCACAGCACACAAGCTTGCTTGGTTCCTTACCCACAGGTATTTTCTGCTTTTTAAGTTAATACAAACTAGCTTTTAAAACTTTTCTTTTCAAAACCCACTTCTGATTAAGTAGCTAGACAAAAGTCTCCAGGTTTAGTCATGTCAGTACATCACTACAGAGAGGGAAGCTTGAATCTAACAAAGGCTCTCATCTTCTTCACTCCTATCTAGCAATTAGCAGGTCTAAAACTGTTCAAAACAGCATCTTTTTGAGTGAGCCTTTCCACACCTGCATTCATCTGCAGGATGCTGCAGCACAGCTGAGTCTAACAGCTATTGAACTTCTTTGTTAGCACAGCCCCACAGCTCTCCTGGCTCATACCTGGTTAACCCTGGCTGCAGGAACACTCAGGCTGATTCATCACACTCTTTTGCTAGCTACCAAGCCTCTTCCTGCTGCTGCTGCTCTTGTTTCCCCTGCTGCATAGCAGGCTGCCTTAAAAAACAATAAAAAATAATTCATTATATGCAGAACACTGCTGCCAGCTTATCAAAAAATGGCACCAGAGTGTCACCTCCATCTTATTCTCTACAGCTTTCTTATGCATTTTAAAGACTGTTTATTTCTGCAACAGCAGTGACTGCAGTCCCTGGCCAAGGTCTTGAATGAACAGAGCCTCCAGCAGGCTGGCCTCAAAACAAAGAGACACGGTCTAAATACACAAGGCAGAGGATGAAAGGGGAAAGAAACACAGAGGTGTGAGGTCAACAGCAAAACCAGGGACAAAGCCATCCCTCCTGAGCCATGCACAAGTGCCCTTATCAGCACAGCACTCCTTTGCCTTATGAATCAAGGGCACCTCTGGACCTCATATGTGCTGCTCAGGGAATTTACTCATTTGTTTCTGTATCCCATTCTGCCACAATTTGTGTATCACCAGCCCCTTCCTACCCATCACTGCAAAACAAGCACAATTCTCATGGTAAAAAATAGCAACTAACAACAAAAAAACCCCCTCTTTCTCCTCCTCAATCTACCCAGTTTCTTTCTATGAGGACAGTGATCTCTCATCTCTGTCACTACTGCTGGATCATCCTCTTTCAGGAAGAGTATCAGCTGCTGAGGTTCTACTCCCCTTCCACACTGTAGTTTATTAAATTCCATATCAGCTATTGGAATACTTTATAACCAAGTTAACAAAATGAATAACCACAACAGAATTTGTAAATACTATCTGAAGGTTAATGGAAGGTTTCAGATGCCTTCTGGGCTTCTACAGGTTTGAGAATCAGCATTTGCAAGCAGTCCTACCTCAGACTGGTCACAGGTGCCTGAAATTCTTAGCCCCTTACCAACAAAACTCATCCAGACTTGGGAAGGAACACACACTGTCATCTGCTGATACCATCCTTCATCAGCATTATGTTTGACAAGATGGCTCTGGGTGTGAACCAGCCTCCTGGGACAGGCTGTGTATGTTGCTGGGTCATTGCTAGGACACCACTGGAAACTCATCTCTGACACTTCCTCCTGGTAATTGGCAAATTTACCACCTCTGGTGAAAGACGTGCTCCTCCAAGGACAAAGATCCCACAACCTCTTGCACAAGCAGATGAGATGATGGGATTTTTCTGTGGCTCTCCTTGAAAATTATCCCAGAGCTAGCAGAAGGTCCTGTTACTTCAGGACCTGCTCTTACTTGTATAGGAAAGCCCAAGAAGAAAAGCTGATGTATAATAAAGCAGGAGGAATGGCGTAAAGGCAAGAGAGCTGTGCCCAGAAATGCCAGAACATGATGCTTCCACAGTGACCAGACCTGCCCATCACAGGGTTAAGTTTTACCACCACAGAAAAGCTTCTTAAACTTGCAGGTCTTTCTTTTTCTGAAAAACAGAAGCTGAGGAAAAAGCATAAAATAAACTAGAACTAATCACAATTCATTCGAGAGATTTGAAATGAGAGAATTTAATCCTTTTAGATTCGTAATCCTATTTTGGAGGACAGGATGAAGATCTGCTTTCAGGGGACAGTTTAAGAACTGCTACAGGACCTCTACCTTCATATCTTGTTTTAAACATTCATCTGTCTGGCTGATTCAACTGAGCTTTCCTACAAGGGAGTGTATGGAGCAAAAAGAAAAAAAAAAAAGAAGTGATAAGGATAAGTGAATAATTTCACCAAAATCACTTTCAGCTACATTAAATCCTGACTTGCATAGCTACTTTGAGAGAATCCACTTTGTTAGCATCAAGCAAGCAGACACTCATGCCAGCCAACAGTATCTTATTGCAAAATAGAATTTTTTGCATGACTCAAAGCTGCTTGTGCAGATTAATTCAAGTATATGATATCTCCTTCACATCTGCAAAGCCTGTCTGTCTTCATAAGCTGCTAACACCAGCATCATCCACATTAGCATTTCACACTTTCTACTGTTCTTAAGTGGAAGAGCTACTACTTACTTTTGGGGAGATGATAAAGCCAGGCACCTTTATCTGCCATTTCCTTATGGAGGGAAAAAACAAAGAACGCTGGAAAGCTGTAGCTTAACAGCAACACCTGATCCAATTCCCAGAACTGGTAATAATCACACTGAAATAGCAAATTGTACCTGCTTTGGAGCAGGTCTGTGTCCACAGAGCACCCACAGAGTTTTGCAGTGATTAAGAGTACCCCCCTTTTGCTGCTGGCCAACACAAGTACAGCACTCCAGCTAACACTCCCCCAGTGTAGACCTGAGCCCTTCACAGACCGATCGTCACCTTTGCTCTCAGCACAGGACAGGAGAGTGCCCCTGGGCAACAGCTGCCTCTGCTGCACACACCTCTGTGAATTACAATAGATTGTGTATGCAATGTATAGATACATGGGTTCTGTATGATGTGTGCTGCGTGCGTTACATGGAGTTGTTCAGCTTGGAGAAGGGAAGGCTCCAGGGAGACCTAACAGTGGACTTTCAGCGCCTGATGGAGGCCTACAAGAAGGCTGGGGAGGGACTGTTTCCAAAGGCCTGCAGTGACAGGACGAGGGGTTTGAAAGTAGAGAAGAACAGATTTAGATTGAATGTTAGGAATAAGTTCTTCACCATGAGGGTTGGGGAACACTGGAACAGGTTGCCCAGGAAGGTAGTTGAGGCCCCATTCCTGGAGCTATTCAAAGTCAGCCTGGACAAAGCTCTGATCAACCTGATCTAGTGGAGGATGTTCCTGCTGACTGCAGAGAGGTTGGACTGGATGACACTTGGAGGTCCCTTCCAACCCTAACAATTCTATGACTCTACATATATCTGCCTAATATGGATAACAGGTCTCCTATTTCATTTAAGGTCATTTTATAAGTAGTCTATTTCAGCTACCTTTCACAATACATACGACATACTTAGGAGCTTCTCAGCTCCTCTCCTCTGGAAAACAACAAAAAAAAAAGGGGTGGGTGTGTGAGAGAAGTCTGTAGAATAGAACAGAATAGAACAGAACAGAACAGAACAGAACAGAACAGAATAGACCAGGTTGGAAAAGAGCTTTGAGATCATCAAGTCCAACCTATCACCCAGCACCATCTAATCAACCAAACCATGGCACCAAGCACCCCATCCAGGCTCTTCCTAAACACCTCCAGTGATGGTGACTCCACCACCTCCCTGGACAGCCCATTCCAATGGCCAATCTCTCTTTCTGGGAAGAATTTCTTCCTAACATCCATCAGTATGTCTATCTATAAAGCTCTATAAGGACAAGAATCACGGTATCATGGAATGGTTTGGGTTATAAGGGTCCACTAAAGGTTATCTAGTCCAACCCCTCTGCGGTCCAGGTCAGTAAGAACTGTCCCCAACACCACAAGGCACCTCTTCTGCCCCACAGGAGACAGACAGATCTTGTATCAGGATGTAGCAATGAGAATGGAGTTAAAGCTTCTCTTCTGGATCACAGGATTTGTTGGTCTTTAAAGCATCAGCAACTACAAACAGCACACTCAGTTAACATTGCATGGAGACACAAACTTCAGCTAGGAACTTGGACTGGGCAGAGTCACAGGGTCACCCTTTTGTTGCTGGCTGGTGTAAAGCCCAACAGAGCTGCTGTAGAACTGCAGCACAAATAGGCAGCAGCAGACTTTCCAGTTTTAAAACATAATTATGTGTAAGCCCTTAAGTCCCCCCAGCAGTGACATGATCAGATGACTATCTGCAGGTTTGAGACTCCATACCATACCTAAGGCCTCTTCAGGGAGACAAAAGGAAAAACAGTTACAGCTCCCAAATTTCTCACCCATGTGACAGGCACACATGGGGAGAGAGTATGGAGAGCCACCAACCACCACCACATCCTGAGGGATCCTAGCCAGAAAGGAGAGGGACCCTATACCCCCAAGCACACACACAAAACAATCTTTCACTTCTCTGCTGTATTAAATCCTTTTTTCTCTTTTCTGTTAACTTCCTTTGGATTTTTCCTAGCATACAACACAGCCCTTGCCAAGCTTCTCTGGCCTGCTCAGACATTCCCCAGCAAAGACATTCTCTTGCAGTTCCTCTGCCTCTCACCTTGACTTCCTAACGTCTTAATCCTTGCAAGGGAAGCCCCTTACTTGCAAAATTCAACATCACAGCATCTCCTGCAAAACCAGATGAGCACACAGTTACAATATCACTTGATCTAACCATATTTTTCATGCATTAAAAAAACCCAAACAACCAACCAACCACCACACCTCACTTCTGCTATGTTTTACTTATTTTGACTTGGAGCAACCAGAACAGCTGACTTCTGTCTCCAGATACTGTCTCATACCTTAGTGATCAAGTACAGAAAAAAACCCCACATTTTATGCACCAAAGTTTCTAGAACAATCAGTTAATCTGTTGTTAAGGGGCTTCTGCAGACATTCAGCATCATGTTCACATGAATTATTTCTGTTCTTAAAGAAGTATTTCTTGAGGATGCCTTAAAGCTGCTTGGTGAAGGAGAAACACACATCCCAGGATTAATTACTCTTTAACCTGAGGCTGCAGCAGAGGAAACTATGCTGGCCCACAACACCACAAACACCCCAGTGGTTTCCATGATTCTTACTCTCTACAGACCATAACAGATGCCAAGACAGAATAAATGCAGACAAATTTGCCTCCACATTTGGAAGACCAAAGCAAGCCAAGTACAAAGAAGCACCATTTTAAGAAGCACCATTTTAAGAAGCAACCTAAGAAAGAGAAAAATGGATTAAAAGGGCAGATTTGCCCACACATTTCAGAGAGACATGTACTCTCCAGGCTAGCTGACTTGGAGGAACAGCCATAGAAGACCACAGTAACACAGACCTCAAATGAAAGGCAAAGAGATACAATACAATACAATACAATAAATCCAGGTTGGAAGAGACCTTCAAGATCATCGTGTCCAACCTATCAACCAATCCAACCCACCTAAACAACTAAACCATGGCACCAAGCACCCCATCAAGTCTCCTCCTGAACACCTCACATGATGGTGACTCCACCACCTCCCTGGGCAGACCATTCCAATGGGTAATCACTCTCTCTGTATAGAACTTCTTCCTAACATCCAGTCTAAACCTCCCCTGGCGCAGCCTGAGACTGTGTCCTCTTGTTCTGGTGTTGCCTGCCTGGGAAAAGAGACCAACCTCTGCCTGGCTACAATCTCCCTTCAGGTAGTTGTAGAGAGCAAGAAGGTCACCCCTCAGTCTCCTCTTCTCCAGGCTAAGCAACCCCAGCTCCCTCAGCCTTTCCTCATAGGGCTTGTGTTCCAAACCCCTCACCAACTTCATTGCCCTTCTCTGGACACGTTCCAGCAAGTCAACATCCTTCCTAAACTGAGGGGCCCAGAACTCTACACAGTACTCAAGGTGTGGCCTAACCAGTGCTGAGCACAGAGGCACAATGACTTCCCTGCTCCTGCTGGCCACACTATTCCTGATGCAGGCCAGGATGCCATTGTCCCTCTTGGCTGCCTGGGCACACTGCAGGCTCATGTTCAGGCTCCCATCACCCAGCACACCCAGGTCCCTCTCTGCCTGGCCGCTCTCCAGCCACTCTGAGCCCAGCCTGTAGCACTGCATGGGGTTGCTGTGGCCAATGTGCAGAACCCGGCACTTGGATGTGTTCAATCTCATGCCCTTGGATTCTGCCCATCTGTCCAGCCTGTCGAGGTCCCTCTGCAAAGCCTCTCTGCCCTCCAGCAGATCAACTCCTGCCCCAAACTTAGTGTCGTCCGCAAATTTACTGATGATCTCATAAAGGCAATATTACAGCTCTCACCTTTCTATCTTAAAACTGATACTAATGTGGATAAGACGTGCACATGTACTTTGCACATCATTCCCTTACAGAGAACTTATTTTCTTCTTGGCATATCTTAGCATTTAGGATTCATTAACGCTATGAAAAAGAAGTTACTCATGCAGGACTGCTTCACAGAAGCATAGAATGTCAGGGGTTGGAAGGGACACTCCAGAGATCATCCAGTCCAACCCCCCTCCCGCCGAAGCAGGATCACCTACGGCAAGCCACACAGGAACATAACCAGGCAGGTTTTGCTTCCCCCTGGAGTTGTGTCCAAAGTTGCTGTTCTGCTTTCCAGCAAGGATGGGGACACCTTGTTTTTACCCAGCAGAAGGCTATGCTCCAGTACTTATACTCACAAGACTGCTATTGTTACATTACATAAAGATAGAAAGCAGGACTGGTGTAAGAACAGAAAGACCTGCAGCCTCACTTCTCAGGCTCAATATCCCCCCAAACATCTGCTTATCCTCATGCAAAAGCCTTGGCAGAGACTGTGCAGTGTCCCCCACTCTGTAGATGAGCAATACCTATCCTCCTTGTCCCCAGTCTAGCTCTGTTTAACAACTCTCAGCTGAATGGACATCAATTTTTATTCCCCGTTTCAGTACACTTAAGCTTTTGCTGTTCACAGTCCCCTGTGGGAATGCATTCTTCAATTTCACTGAGCTTTGCATTTAAAGACATACTTTGTTTGCCAGCTTCTTTTGTGTTACATCCCCAGCTCTTCTCTTAGGAAAAACAAGGAATGTCCTTCCATCTCGTTAAATCCAATGTCTGCATGAGGAGCATGGATTATTGGAAAGATTGCTGCTTTTGGTGTCTAGGGAAAATTAGCAATTTTCAAAGTTTTATTCTGTGATTGAGCTTGCTCTGGTGAATTTGATGAGCTTAACAAGTCAATTTATGCACAGCTTCCTTTTTTCTAAGCTTACATCTTCCCTCCTCACACTCTAAGTGCTGCATCCAAGGGCTGCACAGCTGAGATCTGAAGACCACACATTACCCAGCACCTATCAAGACAAGGACAGCACCTGCCCCAAGAGGCTACAATGACTTTGAAGGAAGAAAACACGAGTAAACATAAGACACATTTAAACTCCATCCTGAAGCCAAACAGCATAACTGATACAGATGGAATTTTTACAGCTGTGCAACCTTGAGAAATAGCTACAATCTGCAGAAACTCAATAACAGAAATTCAGTTTCAGAAGTGTTCTGTTAACACATTAAAAGTCTTAGGAAAGAGGATAAAGAAGTGGCTGTACTGTCTGGCTTCTGCCACAACACTTCCTGCAGCAGGTTGGGTTTTTTATGATGAACCAAGACACAGCCTAGGATCATCATGAAAATTTTGTCTCCTGCTTCATAGAATTTTGAGAGTCCTTCAGCCAATGATGCTACCTCCTTTCTGATTGCTTTCCCAAAGCGTGATAAAAGAATTGAATAGAATAAACCAGGTTGGAAGAGACCTTCAAGATCATCGAGTCCAACCTATCACCCAGCACCATTTAATCAACTAAACCATGGCACCAAGCACCCCATCAAGTCTCCTCCTAAACACCTCCAGTGATGGTGACTCCACCACCTCCCCGGGCAGCACATTCCAATGGCCAATCACTCTCTCTGTAGAATTTCTTCCTAACCTCCATCCTAAACCTCCCCTGGTTCATCTTGAGACTGTTTCCTCTTGTTCTGGTACTGCCTGCCTGGGAAAAGAGACCAACCTCTGCCTGGCTACAACCTCCCTTAAGGTAGTTGTAGACAGCAAGAAGGTCTCTTCTGAGCCTCCTCTTCCCCAGGCTAAGCAACCCCAGCTCCCTCAGCCTCTCCTCATAGGGCTCGTGTTCCAAACCCCTCACCAACTTTGTTGCCCTTTTCTGGACACATTCCAGCAAGTCAACATCCTTCCTAAACTGAGGGGCCCAGAACTCTACACAGTACTCAAGGTGTGGCCTAACCAGTGCTGAGCACAGAGGCACAATGACTTCCCTGCTCCTGCTGGCCACACTATTCCTGATGCAGGCCAGGATGCCATTGGCCTTCTTGGCCACCTGGGCAAGTTCAACCTACTCATGAACCTGGCTCATGTTCATGAACCTGAACATGAGCACCTGGCTCATGTTCAACCTACTATCGACCAGTACCCCCAGGTCCCTCTCTGCCTGGCCGCTCTCCAGCCACTCTGACCCCAGCCTGTAGCACTGCATGGGGTTGCTGTGGCCAATGTGCAGAACCCAGCACTTGGATGTGTTCAATCTCATGCCGTTGGATTCTGCCCATCTGTCCAGCCTGTCGAGGTCCCTCTGCAAAGCCTCTCTATCCTCCAGCAGATCAACTCCTGCCCCCAGCTTTGTGTTGTCTGCAGACTTACTGATGATGGACTCAATACACTCATCCAGATCATCAATAAAGATCTTAAAGAGCATGGGGCCCAGCACTGATCCTTGGGGCACACCACTAGTGACTGGCTGCCAGCTGGATGTAGCATCTGACATACTGGTCTAGTTTAAGTTTAATAAAAGCTAAACCAGAAGTTTTACTCATAGAGTAACTTTCTCCACATAGGAAGGTCTTTGATAGTGTTTGAGCCACTTTTGAAACTATCATACATGGATTTTAATGAGCACCTGCAACAAAAGTGATGTTTTTCCCACCAATTCCAAGCCCAGATGCTACTTGTACAGAGTGACCACTAAGAACCAAAAAAGCCTACACATGCTGTACTGAAGTATCAGAAATCCATGTCACTTTTGGAACCTGGTGACCCAAAATGGTTATTCACCAAGGACAGCAAAGGAAAAGAAAATGTGTTTTTGAAAGACAGCATACTTGCACATGTTTATTCTGGGAAAGATGCAATAAGGAGCGGGCATTTACATGCCAAAAAAACAGCAGCAAATAAAGGCTGGAAGGTCTGAGACTGAAACTGGTGAAACACTACTGACATCTAGTGCTCCACCACTGACTGTTTATGTCAAGCATCCACTGCAGAAGCACCTGTTTCTTCCTAATCCCAGTAAGAACTGAAAACCAGATCTTGGACAACACTAAATAGTAAGATTTAAGAACAAAAGGTCAGGGCTTTTCTTTATGCACCTTGACACAGACCTGAAGCACCATTATATAGTCATGCTCTACAAAACAGTTTCAGTACCCATAAACATGTTGAAATCTGTGCTTCTGAAAGTTGTCTCATCTCACATTATTACAGCACAAGAGGTCATGAGACTAATAGGCAGCAGCTTGCTCATATTCCTGAACCCTGATTTACCCTTGCTTGACCTTCCAACAGTCTCCAGCAACAAGAAGAATGTGACGAAGTGCAAGGCCTAAGAGATCAACACCAGCAACTGAGCACCTGACTCACCAAAAATCAATAGCATCACCTCCACTGGTGGCCATGGGGCAGGATTTCACTGCAGGACTTCAGAGTAGATCTGACTTGGATAAAATCTGGCTTTTGATAATAGGACATGGATGTGATGCGCAGACAGGCTTTACCTTTTTCATGGCTGCACTTCCATTAGAGCAAACAAAGCAAGAACCCCTTGCATGTACAAACTGAAGTTACATCCTTGACACAACATTTCTTTTTGCAGAGTAGTATTACGTCACCAGCATCCCTGCTAGCCTGCTGCCCTGCTTCTGTTTGCTACTCAGTGGAGGTATCAATAAGCAACTTTCAGAGATCAAATTTAAGCTGTTTTGCTTCTGCCATCACAGTTGCCACCCCTCAGAACAACTGGATAAAGTCTTGCAAACTTGTTTTCAGGCTTTGTTCCTCAACAGCCTCACAAGTCCTCTGTTCCATCGTATTTTGGCCGAGATTTCTCCAATTTTCTCTTTGAACAGGTGTGTCACATTGTGACACTATTATTCCTCCTGAAGCTTCCACATTACTACACATCACAGATGTAAAACAGAATTCCGTTGGAAACTACTCCGATTTTAATTGTATGTGACACAATACAGCAGTGACTCAACTAGATCTGACTAAAATCATGAGAAGTCACCTCTTCACGAGGTGAGGACCCACTGGGAAGGCAGGAGGAGGCATCAGGAATGCAGGAAGCAGAGCCAGATCCACCTTCCAGCAGCATCTTTCAGTGCCCACTTGCCATGCAGGCCTTAAAGTGATTTCTTGTGTGTAGTTCCAACATGACCCGGCAACAGCCTCACCTTTTGCAAACCTAAGGGCATCAAATATTCCAAACAAAGGTGACATATGTAATGGTGCATGCTCCATTCCTCTTGATTTCCACTTGAGGATCCGTTTTCTGCCACATAAGCCAAGATGACCCCATGTACATGACATTCAATACAGTGAATTACCCCTGCTACTGATCCCAGAGTGAGATCCCTCAGGACACTGAGCATGGTTTGCCCCCATAAGCCTGCTTCGAAAGCTGTGGTGAAGACTCGGGCCTGAGCATTGGCAAGCTACACATTTACCTCACTAGAAGCCGAAATGCAGCCTGGGGAAAGACCTCACCAGCCACACAGCTGCTGGACTGAGGTTTACCTCAGGCGCCACCCCTGATGGTATCCCCTTCAAGCCATATTCCTCACACACGCAACCCACAGGCAGCAAGAGGTTTTAAAACAGCAAGAGGTGAATGTATTGCCACACCAGCTTCCTGCACGCTGGGAAAGCTACCTGCCCACCCGGCAGCCACAAATGCCCCTCAGGGCTGAACTTGGCAGCCGGGGCCCACTCTCGGCGGCGCCCGGGCTGGGAGCCGGGCATTTTGTAATGGCTCCAGCCCGCCCTTCCCTGGTAGCGACAGCGAGTTCAGAAAACAAACCCCAATTTGCATTTGCTTCGGTGATCAATACAGCATTAAGGAGCTGTGAGTGCCTCGTTGAGCCTGGGGGCCCCAGGGAGACAGCAAAGGGTTCGTAAAGCCCATTTTTACCACACTGTCCTCCCGGGCCTTGCCACTTCTCTCATTGCTAAAACCTTGCTCAACACGTCTTCTCTTTAAACCACATACAAAACGAAGCAAACAGACAACAACAACAAAAAAAAACCTTCTGAAAGGGTCTTTGGTGAAAACAAGCACTGCTTTACCAGAATAGCAGGTTTCTTACCGTGAAGCATTTCTGACTTCAATCTTGTTATTGAAAACGGTGGATTGTTCTTCAGCACTCCACTGGCTAGCTGACCCCGAGGTTCAGGCATGCTCAGAGAGGTGTGGGCTCATTAGTGAAAGTCTTAAAGAGCCCAAAAGGGTCTCGATTCACACCTTGAGTGCTGTGTCCAGTTCCGGGCTCCTCAGTTTAGGAAAGATGTTGAGTTGCTGGAAGGTGTCCAGAGAAGGGCAACAGAGCTGGGGAGGGGTCTGGAGCACAGCCCTGAGAAGAGAGGCTGAGGGAGCTGGGGTTGCTTAGCCTGGAGAAGAGGAGGCTCAGGGGAGACCTTCTTGCTCTCTCCACCTCCCTGAGGGGAGGTTGTAGCCAGGTGGGGGTTGGTCTCTTCTCCCAGGCACCCAGCACCAGAACAAGAGGACACAGTCTCAAGCTGCACCAGGGGAGGTTTAGGCTGGATGTTAGGAGGAAGTTCTTCATAGAAAGAGAGACTGGCCCTTGGAATGTGCTGCCCAGGGAAGTGGTGGAGTCACCATTACTGGAAGTGTTTAGGAAGAGACTGGATGGGGTGCTTGGTGCCATGGTTTAGTTGATTAGATGGTGTTGAATGACAGGTTGGACTCAATGATGTCAGAGGTCTTTTCCAACCTGGTTAATTCTATTCTATTCTATTCTATTCTATTCTATTCTATTCTATACTATTC